>VZRW01014130.1:170047-193477 GCA_013398125.1 Aegotheles bennettii
GGTCCCTTTTGGCCCTTTTTCTCTCCGGAGTTCTGTTCCCTTTCTTTTTCTGCTCTGCTTGCCCTCGTGGAGTCTCCGGCCTTCAGTCTCCTGCTCTGCCTCGCTCCTGCACTTCCCTGCCTGCAAGCTCGCCACGTGGAGACCAGAGGAGAGAGGCCCAGCTTTTAGCTACCAGCTTCGCCACGTGGTCTGCAGCATTCCAGCATTGCAACTGCACCGGGTGCTGGAGGCTTGGACTTTTTTTTTTTTTTCATCCCATCGGCTTTGCAGTAAAGGACCTTTCAGCAGCCTGTAACGCCGGTCATCTGAGCTCGGGTTGTATATTTCGTATATTGTATATTTTGTATATGTTTTCCCTTTCCCCACCGGTTAACTCTTTCTCCCTGTGCCATTAAATTTGCTATAAGTTTTTAATTTCCAACCAGAGGCTGATCTTTCCTTACTCCCCTTCTAATTTTCGGGGGGAGTGATAGAAACAAATTCTGTCTGGTTTGTGGCTTGCCCTGGCCGTTTGCAAAACCAGCACACATTAGAAATAAGAAAATGCTGCACAGTATGGAGGAAAATAAATCTAATCAAGATTAAAACAACTAAAAAAAATGTGTTTCTGTTTTAGTTAATATTTGTTGATTAGCAAGAATTAATGTCAAGTTTCAATTACACATTTTGAATGGTTTCTACCAAACAGAAGCTCTGATGAACATTGAGTCTAACTTGATATGTCTTTAGTACAATTCTCTGTCTTCCTTCTCAGTGTGGATTCAGATACACAAACAAAATTTTGGCTCTTTCTTTCATGTGTAGAATTGTTATATTTTTACTTTAGACACCTTGCTGTTTATCTTCAGGCACATAAGGGATGCTCTGCCATTTTACTGCTCCTACACTGGCCTGGAAATCACTGTTAATGTAGAAAAAATTAACTTCCTGATTTGATAAAGTGATTTAATAAAATTCTCATGTTTAATAAATTCAGGGAGGCTAATTTTGTTTCAAACATTTCAAGAGTTTAAATTTTCTTCATTAAAAGAGAATTTTTTTGTAAATGGAGGCTTTTCAGAGTGTCCAGTTTGCAGTTAAATACAGAATCAGTGCAATCATTCCATGTAGACTAAGACTTCATGACAATAAATATCATAGTGTAGAAGCTATTCTATTAATATTAAGATGATATATGCTCATATAATTCCTCCCTCTCACTAATGCTACTTTAAACCACTACAACTTCCTGATATCGATGAATCCAATCCTTTCCTTCAGGTCAAAGTCTGTGAGATTCTACCAGGGCTTCTTGAAAAAAACAGGATCTAGATAATCCTAGTAATGGAAAGTACAAATCAGAGACACATGCTAACAAATTAAACAATCATGTACTACACAGAATAAAATGAGGCCACAGTTTTTTAAACTCTTTTGCTCTTTACCTTTACAGAAATAAAGACAATATAAAGCATAAAACAGGAGGGGGAAAACTGCAGATCAGAGGTAGTGGATGTCATTTATTCAATGTCCAATAATTCCACTAAAATTAGGATTTTTGTGATCTTAGGCAAAACTGAGCAGAAGGTGTTTTTTGTTTTGTTTTGTTTTGTTTGTCCTTACAAATGGAGTTTTCCTTCACTTTGAACATCTTTGCATCAAGTAAAATTTATTATATCTTTATCTTACAGTACATAATTTAATGCAACAAATTCATTATAGAGCTTCAGTAGGACATTGTTGCAGTAAGAAGGTAAAGCTGGATGCTGTATCGAATTTTGACAGTCTACAAAACAGCAGATTGATTGGTCCAGAAGAAAGAATATGTAGGTGAGCATGGAATATATAAATACATGTATATCTATCACTACTTATGACTAGTGACTAAAAGAAAATATTTTCATTGGTTTTCTGTCTGCTATGGCTAACTAAGTATGCAAACAAGTCGAGGGACTTCATAAAGAATTCAGAGCTTCAAGTAACTTGAAAGTGGGAATCATCAGTAATAACTGAAGGAATAAAGTTCTCTAAAATACGTCTTCATTTCTGTCAACATCACCTGGCTGAGCTTTAGCTAACATTGGCCAGACATTAGGAAAGATAACTAATAATTATTGTGGGACATCTAGCTGCAAACAACAGGTTTACTAGCAGAAAAATAATGATACAGGAAAATCCTCTCACTTTATCTGAAAGGAAGACATGGATATTTTCTTGGTCTTCTGCTTTACTTACCAAAGTGTTGGAGATAAAACAGACCATAATTACATTTAAAGTAGACAGTTATATGGCTGGAATTCTAATGTCCAATTCTATGGACAAAGACTGTTAAAAACCAGCAGAACTGAGCTCAAACTGAGTGAATAGAACAGAAACTTCTTCCATCAAGGAAGCATTTAGCCTAAAGTTTTTCCTTTCTTTGGTAATAGTAAATTTGAAATCATTGTTCACATTTCAACATGTTTACTCTGTATCTGCCGGGTATACTATTGCATGGAAAACATTTGTTGTTTCAGATTTTTCAAAGGTCAATAATTCCCAGTGTATTTACCCTTGGGACTTGTGTCTATAGATTCTGATGCTGAAAATATTCATTGTATTTTCTTGCTGTAAGAGGCCTATTAGGTTTTTTCCTTCATCTTCAGAATGTCATATATTCTGAAGAGAAATCATCTTGCTGAATAAAGGAAACTATTTAGATTCTTTATTTCAAGCCTAGTTAATACAGTTCTCTTTCCTGTTAATACTGTTAAGACCATTACATTTTCACATTAGTTCTAAGAGTATTTCAATTATAGAGGACACGTAGTTATGAATATAGTCTCATGTTCAGTTGTAAACCAAATGTTTTATTGTTTTCAAAAGAAATAACTAAAATGTTATTATCAAGAATCTTCACAGTTTCTAATACTGATATGGTTAGTCCTTCATCCCCTGTGGAGTTAATTAATACAAATAAACATTTTGTCTAAACTAGAGCACTCTGCTCCAAGCACTCAATGTAGACCGTGGGCTATATCTGCCAGTCTCAGAGTGCACAACTTGTTAACACTTGGGTGACACAACCTGGTTCCTGAAAAAACTTAGACATAGAAACTCCACCTATCCAACAGAGACATGTTGTATTACCACCTTGCTGTCCCATTTGCCACTAGTACTTTGAAACTGAGTGGATTTGTCTTTTTTTCATATCTCTACTCACTTCTTTATGATACAGACCTTCGCACATAATGTACCTTATTTCCCTTAAGAGCTTGTTTTCAAACTATTCCCAGATTTTTCCCTTGAGTTGAACCTAAGTGAAAGATAGTATGGGCAGTCCTTTAAATACAACTGGAGCTCTACATTTCTCAGGGCGAAACAGCAAAACCAGTTGGATAAGGACATTTTTGGAACAACAAAGCTCCTGTAGAGCTGGAAGCAGCAGCATCAGACAATTATATGTTTTATTAACTGAAAATTAAGACTTCTGTCTGCAAACATCTGAAATGAAAATGAAGCAACCAAAGCATTGTTTGGGTCATTATTTCTTTTCTTACCAAGAGCTTGAAAAACTTAACTATTTGCTTTTTGGCACAGTGTATCTAATCTCTGAATTTAAAATAAGTTTTTCTATGAGTGAAAAAAACATTCAGTTGCTTGAAGGTTAATGGAAATCAAATATTAGATTTGTGTATGGGGAAAGCAGAGTCCAGGTTGATGCAGAAAATCAGATTTTTTTTCTGTAAATGAAGAAGAAACAAATCGTTAACATTATTGTTGCTCTAAATACAATTTCCCAAGTGTAATTGAACAACTGATTCTACTGGGAACAAATTAAACGAAAAAGATCAATACTTAAAATATAGATGAAAAATCAAGACATCCTTAATCTTTCTATTCACAAAATTAAAATATAATTTTTAAAACTGAATCCAAATAAAACCTGATTTAGTAACTATATTTGTTCTCAAGACCAATTAAGCACAATGTTTTAATGGTATTGATACAACTGTAATTTATATATAGTTTTAGCTTTTAGATATAATCTTACAAGGTCCTCTGAACAAGGTAAATTGCTTTAGCACTCACTAGTTGGCATATAAACCAACAGTTAGAAGCTCTGGGTTCTAAATCCCTATAACTGAATCACAGAATCCTAGGGGTTGGAAGGGACCTCGAAAGATCATCTAGTCCAACCCCCCTGCCAGAGCAGGGTCACCTACAGTACATCACACAGGAACGCATCCAGGCAGGTTTTGAATGTCTCCAGGGAAGGAGACTCCACAACCTCTTTGGGCAGCCTGTTCCAGTGTTCTGTCACTCTCACAGTGAAAAACTTTCTCCTGATATTCACATGGAACCTCCTATGCTCCAGTTTGCAACCATTGTCCCTTGTCCTATCATAGCTCATTACTGAAAAGAGCTTTGCTCCATCATCCTGACACTCACCCTTTACATATTTGTAAACATGGATAAGGTCACCCCTCAGTCTCCTTTTCTCCAAGCTAAAGAGACCCAGCTTCCTCAGCCTTTCCTCATAAGGGAGATGTTCCACTCCCTTCATCATCTTTGTGGCTCTGCGCTGGACTCTCTCAAGCAGTTCCTTCTTGAACTGTGGGGCCCAGAACTGGACACAATACTCCAGATGTGGACTCACTAAGGCAGAATAGAGGGGGAGGAGAACCTCTCTTGACCTACTAACCACCCCCTTTCTAATGCACCCCAGGATGCCATTTGCCTTCTTGACCACAAGGGCACATTGCTGGCTCATGGTCATCCTCCTGTCCACCAGGACCCCCAGTTCCCTTTCTCCTACACTGCTTTCCAGCAGGTCAGCCCCCAGCCTGTACTGGTACATGGTGTTGTTCTTCCCCAGATGCAAAACTCTGCACTTGCCCTTGTTGAATTTCACTAAGTTTCTCCCCGAAAGAAAGCAGAAATTTGACTCTGATACTGAGATTCTACCTTGGCCGTACTCCTCACATGCCAAGTCTGATCCAGTCCTTAAGGGCATAAGAATCAGCATGTGTTGAGATCATTACAAGACCAGACATTGTCTGTTTAGTCATTTATATAGTAGATTTCAGTTGATATCAGAACCCAATTAATTAATCTTACCTCATTCAAACAGCAAGAAATTAGTTATATCCTTCTAAGGTAGTCCTCAAATGCTCCTTCTATATTCAGCAGAGGTAAAGGCGCACATACATGAAATGTCTAAAATCATTAAGGTGAACTGCCTTCTGGAAGTGCTGTTTTTCTCTATTTACTCTAAAGGGAGCATATAGAAAAGAGCTTTGGCTTATACAACTAAATGAGATATAAAAACTGAGACGAATACTTCAGATTTTGAGTGCAGATGTCTGATTAATGGTTGTTAGGCTGAGTTGGTACACTAGCTCCAAGTCATCCCTAAACTTCATAGAAGTTCTTTTACTGTTTTAGGGTCCATTTTCACCTTGAACAGCTCTGCTTTCAGTAGTGAAGTGTACATTCTTGGTTCTGTTTTTACCTGCTCTTCTCTTCCTTTCCTCAAGTTCTTTCTGTCTTTACTGAGGGGAATGGGAGGGTGTGGGAGAAGAAAATCACATTCTAAAATTATGCTTTGTTTCTTTGAGCTATTGTTTGTATATGACTAGTTTAATCATGCACAACATTCACCCTTCATTACACTGAACGTTGTTAGTAGTAGATGCCTCTGAGCACAATACTGCCTAATTTGCATTAATCTTGCTTTGCTCAAGTCTTTTATAGTGATACAAACATATGCCACAAATTACACTCCATTTTTTAAACCACAATAAATGTATGAGCTACACTCCCAGATTAAACAGCACTTAATTTACCGAAGTCCTCTAAAGTAACTAAAAATGTTCTAACATTCTCATTTCTGCAGAACCAAAATGTCTCAAAACAGGAAACAAAATAGTGTCTACATAATGATGCAAGAGGCAATTGAGCGTAAACAAGTTTCCCCAAACCACAAATAAATCAATAATTATATTGCAATCCTGGGCTTTTATATTTTTTACCTTCTTTCCTTCAGGTACTGTTTTTGAAGGTGCAGCCCAGACCATTTCATTTATTTTCTCATTCTCTCTAGAAGAAGTCTTTTAGTGAAATACAGCTGTCATATAGCTACTACTGAAAGTGGTATCCATTCTGTTTTCCATTTAAATTCTCCAATATGTACTACTTCTTTGTCATTCATTCCAATTGTTAAAGCTCTATTTTAAGTTTTCGTGAGTTTTGTTCAGAGAAGTCTACATTCCTCCAACTAAACATATCCAAGATATCTTAGACTCTCATGGATATGCTCCTTCTTAAATATGGTTTAGCATCCTTAGATGTGGTTTAACACAGTCGCAGGCAAAGGAGCAAGTTGCACCTGCACATTTTGCTGGTCAAGTTTTCTTATCACCAAGTAAAATGAGGCTGTCAATTAATTAAATTAATTTTTATTTCTTTCAGCAACATTTTCAAAATATTCTGTTTGGTTGCTGGATGAAAAATACATAGACATGTATCTGCTGGGGAAGAGTTGCAACTGAAGGTTCCAAGTAGGATCATGTTTCTGCCTGCAGTCTCATTTATGACACCTGGGATGTGGACTAACTTAGGTTAACCCTACATTATACTTTTTGTTAGCTCTGGAGAACTATGCATTTTTAGTAGTATATCTACACTTTGCAACTATCTCTGAACTCATGCCAAACTACACACATCCAGACTTGAACGTAATACAATTATTTCATTGCTGACACTGGAACCCCAGCTCAGGGGCTATGAGTGGTATCTTGTTGTCACAGAGGTAATTTAGCAAGTCAAAACCTGATCTGGGATGTGTACTTCAACCCTTACGTGCATCCCAAACATCCAACATCAACGTCTGTATAAATGGGTTTTAACCTTTCCATATTCAATGCTACCTAAATAGGAAAGCTGCAAACCACAGCAGAATTACTGTTAGGGAAATTGATAAAAGGTGAAGAGCATTTTTCTGCATGCTCTCCTCTCCTCCCTATCTTATATTGCTTCTCAAGGAGAATTTTATCCATGAAAACTGTCGGAATTCCAAACTGGAACAGCTTTCAGAGGATATTAACCTTCTCCATGGCACAGCAATTTTCCTTCCAGAGGAAAGCCGTATTATTTCAGTCTAGAGGAGATGTCTATTACTTTAGAATTTAAGAACCCACATGTTTCTTCTTGGAGAGAGAAGCAATTACTTTAACTGCTGTACTCAGCATGAAAATGTTTGGGGGAAAAAATGCCTCTAAATCATATTTTGACATCTATATTTAAAATGGGGCTAAGTATATGAAAAAGTAAAATCTACGTTAGAAAATATGCACCTATAATAACTATCATGAAACTGTAAAATACAATGTATACATTATTAATGTTTTGCTGTATGGAAGTACATTTTAATGTAATATTCTACACTAAACCTTTGAGGGACTTTTCTCATTAAAAACAGTTTTGATGAAAGATATTCTCATAAACAAAATCATACTTTAAATAAGCATGGACTTTGATTTATTATTCATTCAACGGTTCTCTGTTAAGAACTGAACAGTTTTTGCAGTTACAAGAGGGAACTCCTCGGTGTTTTTCTACATCTGACAAAGAGTAGTCATCCTGTAATCTTAACATACTACTGTGAATAATATTTTTGATTACCACAAGACACTTTTTATTATCAGTTAATATATTTTATTTTTTTCCTTTTGTTTCTTCCAGTTAAAGTACATGTAAACACTGAAGCAAAATATCACTTGAATTTCTTCTACATCCTCCCATCTCCCTACAGAAAGGAAAAGATAACAAAACTGTATAGCTGCAAAAGCCACCTCAAAGGATTTACCTTTGGTGTAGACCATAGAGGTACAAAATAACTGGAGTATAGCATGTGTACTCGGGCAAGTTTCATACCCACCCATGTGCCTTCCTGGTTCTTCCTCCTTCTAAAAGAGTCTTGCTGCATATTCAGGAGCTGCTGCAGCACCAGATAAGAACAGACTCACCAGGCAGAAAGAACCGTCTGTTTTAAATCATCTGCCACCATGCACAGCTACAGCACTGTTGAGGAAAGCCTGTGGGAGAGACATTTAATATATCACAATACATCTAAATGCCTAGTCAGCTATCTGTTTGAGGACTTCCTAGGCATCCTAGAAAACAACTGTTCAGTCAATTAATTTACATTTCTCTTGCCCTTCCTTCTCTTTTTCTTATCCTCTCATTTCCATAGGGGAAATGGATAGACACAAGGAGATACAGAATAGTCCAAGGCCATGTGTAAAGTAATTCTTGGTGGCAAGACTGTGCATGTATGCCCCTCTTCCTTGGTTCCCTGCCATCCTCATCCCAGTGGAGTTTCCCTTTCAGAGAGCTTCCATTTATGGATTGTTTCCACAGTCACGACTGCTGCAAAAAACACTGGATAATCTCAATCTGTATTATCTTTTGAGAGGGATTTCTTGATTAAAGAGGATGGAAAAGGGGACAGGGAATTGTTAATTGCTTGAATATTTTGTTTTATACTACAGCTTTCTGGAGCCTGTGAGTGAATTAGTGTAATTCAGTCTCTAAGTGATTAACTCAGGAATTTTCATGAGCAGTAAATTCACTGCAAGAATTAGGCCAAAAGGTAAAAAATACATTGTAGTCATCATCAAGTAGAAAAATAATTGTTCATAATACTAAACTTATGCCTAAGTAAACATTATAAAAAGGAGCATTGAAAAAAAAATAATTTGAGGGCCTCCACCGTCCCTCTTCCCTGTACTATTCGAAGAGAGTAACAGAGATTAAATCGGTAGGAGAGATATAAATGTCATACTTGCAATTTATTTTAGTGCTATTGAAAGAAGACATCTGAAAACAAACAATCTACAGAGACAAGCAAAGGCTTGATCTGTATGAGTGATGAGGAAATGGGCCAATCATCTACAGAAGAAGTTGCAAAGCACAGTTGTTGGAGAATGCAGTACAAATAGCTTTACAGGGGTTTCTAAGAACTCTTCGAAGTTCTGTTCTACCCTCCCTAAACTGTTTCCTTAGTGCTCCAGCAGAGCCTATATGATGAAAAGGTGATTCAACTGCAAACTGTGCAGTGTGTTGCCATCTGTCTCTATGTCTTATTTGATATCAGCTCAGAAGTGACAGTGAGTAACATGTGGATAAAAACAGCAAGTTACAGTTTTTAAAAAATGTGACAATAGTGCATATCTCCAAACCTTGAGGCGATTTAAAACAGAGAGTAAACCTCCTTTCCTTCTTAATAACTGATGGCATATTAGTGGCTTGAATTAAAAATCACTTTTTGTGACACAGAACTTCCATAGATAGTTAATCTAATGAAATAAATTTGTTGCTGTGTTTGTAACTCATATTACAAATCACAATTTTACAAAGACAAGCCGATTATGTGTTTTGCACAACATAAATGACAATACTTTTTGATGAAATATTGCTGTATTTGATTAGAAATACCCCACAGGTGCTGAAGCTGCTCACCACCCTGCATATCACTTAAAGTGATTCTGTTGAATTATACTCCATTACTGAAATTAGATATAGAAAGATGTGATTGTTGGGACTTTGAAGTCTCTCCCTATATTAAGCAGAATACATAAGAATAACTTTGACTTCAGTTTTGTTCTTAAAATACTCATCTGGGTTTAGGAACAACAGTAAACATTTTGTAAGCAAATATTACAAAAGGAGAGAGCTTTTACTTGGCTAATAAGTCCACACTTACTATGTTTCAGTCTTGTCTCCTAATCCTGCCTCTGCCTCTACCATTATTTCTGTCTTGGGCAACTCATCTGATCTTTGTCTCTATACAATGGAAATAATATAGTCTAATCATCTACTGCAAAGAGAATTTTTGGGCATCTTCATTTAACATCACCACACTGCTCTGAAAATACAGTAAGCTATACAACTACTAAATAGTTTTATTATCATTGTGTTCCCACGAGCGCCTAAGCTCCCATAAACAAAGATCATAGATGTTATAAGAGCCAGAGAGGTGCCAATCAGTATTCTCTCTTATGAATCCAGGTTACCAGTTTAGTTGTATTTTTAGTTTTACTTATTTCTTGGCTGTAGATTTAAAATAGCAAGGTTTCAAACTATCTATCAAGTATAACACTTATATTCAATGATTTCTTCTAAGAAAAATAAACAATTTTTTTTCAGTCTACTCATAATAAAGAAACTCTGAATTATAATATTTAATGAAGATAAATCTGCATTTTCACACGGCTAAGAAAAAGCTGGACTTCAGACGCACTTAGTCTTCCTTCATTATGTTTTGCTTTCATATATAAAAAGGGAAAGAAAGTGTCAGAACTATTAAAGGTAGTCTATATAGAGAAATTTGGACTATAGAATGGTAGTTTAGAAAAAAATAATTGTCAGCTACAATATTAATAAAACAAATCCAGAATTTCAAATCCATCTGTCTGGCAGTCACTTTATTAAAAATTCAGCTGTTGGCTGAGTTCAGAAGTGTTCTTGATCCTCCCAGGGCACTTACCCTGTAGGATAACAAAGCTACAAGCATTAAGACCTAGTTCAGCAAACTACTTCACCAGTCTGAAGGTAAGTGAAGGTGATCACATATGGTTCAAACATCCCCTAACCCCACTTGCTCAGAGTATATTGATAAAAACAGTCTCACAAATTAGGCATGGAATTGAATCATGCCATTGAATCATGCTATTGAATCATGCCACCTATCTCCCTGGCAATTTTTGATTTACCATGTTGGGATATTCATAGCATGTTATTCATTTTTGTTTTGCGTATTTCAAGAGATGAAAATGTTCAACTGAATCCCATTTAAGACATTCACCTATTTAACTGCTAGAAAGTTTAGGATTTTTCCTTCAGTTGTTTAACCTAGCTTGGCTTTTATATCTTTTTTTGTACTGCTCCTATAAAACTGCATAATGAAACAGTCCAAATTGGTCTTTCTAAATCTTTTTAAATACTTAGAAGCTATCCATAATAAATATAACTAGTTTTTCAAACATCATAATGAATGGATAATGAATCTGATATAAAGTAAAACTTGCCCATTTGACAGTATATGCAAGTAAAATATAATTGCATATAAAAAAAATTACATGTGCAATACCAATGAAATTAATCACCTTTATTAATACTTTCTGCAAATACCCAAAGTAAACTGTAGGAAAGCAAGAGGGATTTTAACAATATTTTAATAAATTTCCTGTCTGGATATAAAAGCTTTAAATCAAAATATTGTTATCTAAAATGTGAGTTTTGTTTTACTTATACTTTATCTTAAATACTCTAGAATTTTATATATGTAAGTTTTCATACATTTATATCATCCTCTAATGTAAAGTATCTATATAAATATGTAAAATCTGTGTAAATAAATTCTATGAGTCAAGAAAAATTACCGTATAATTACACTTTAAGTCACTTTAAAATATTTGTATCTTTTTTTTGATCTCTCTCCCGTCTGTTAATATTCTTCTGTGCAATACTTTGCTCAGAATCATATGTAATTTTCTAAAGACTGTCACATTTCAATCATACACCAAAGTACTTTTATCTTCCTGACACAAGACTTGATGTTTTTTGCATGCATGCTTCAAAACTGAGTTGATTTCTTCACATCACATAGGTACAGAAAACGTGTGCAAATGACTCTCTTCTTAGACCTACAGTCATTTTCAAAATTACTGCTGTCCAATTTGCTGTTTCTGTTGAATGCATGTGATCCTGTTTTCTGTTTTTTCACCTTCCTTTTTTAAAAAAATGTTTTATTCTTATTCATTTTTATAACAATTCACTTTTTGAATTGTATAACTTCTGAGTGGCTTCAGTCAAGATCAGTGACTTGTTGTGTCAGGCACTGTGTGAGCATACAGGTATTTTCTGATGCTGGTTCTAAGATAATTAAGTCTCCTTGTATTACTACCCTGTCCTTCAAGCAACTCTTTAGTATTATCTGCAAATGTAATTAATGTTATTTACTTCTCTCATGGGTTAGTGAAGATATTAATCCCTGCCTTAATACAGATCCCTGCAGCACCATGTTACACACCTCTTCCCATCTGGATATATTGCTGACATTATCCTTTGTTTATGCTCTTTCATCCTCTTTCAATCTTTCAATGAGAAAATGTTTCTTTCAAAGCCAATTTTAATTAATGTTGACAAAGATTTTAACATGTATTGCAAACCAAATATATTGCAGCTATTGTTTTTCATATCCCCATTTTCCTTTGTAGCTCTAGTTAAAAAATAAATCAGTTTTATCTTCTACCCCTTTGTTCTTTCTGCATCTATTCTGCCTCTTGCTGCTAGATGCATTAACCTATAGATATTCATGATCTTTTCTCTTGCTATGAGCTTTACTATTTGAGGGAGAACAAGGACAAAGCAGAGCAAGACAGTGAGCAGAATGGCCTCAATCCAGCAAAGCAATGAAGCACATGGCCATCTTTAAACGTAGACATAATCTCACTGGAGTCAATAGAAATACTTGCATGTTTGAAAGTAGTATCTCCCAGCTCAAAGCTGCTGTGCTGAATATATAAAAGGATCATGTTCTAATCGTCTCATATTTCCTTTTGTACTTAAAAATAGTTTGACACTAACCTTTCAAAGCTCCCTTCATTCTTTCTGATATCTGAAGCAGTGATACAATACATTTTTGAGGTAACATGCGTCAACACAGCAGGATGCAAAATACTCAGTTTTTCTGAAGTATATGCTTTCATATTTTCCTCATTATTCCCTAACCTGTTCCTCATCAGAGCAGGAAATATTTTAACATTATATTCATATCACTTATTTATAAAGTTAGCTTATTAGTATTATTTATTTATTCACTATAAAAGAATTCAGTATCTCAGTCACTTTTGAAACATCAATAATTTCACCCTTTCTTGGGACATACTTAATTTCTTCAGCAGCAAATGTAATTTTACTTTGCATTCAGCAGCATAATATTTTTTGTTGACAAATGTTAATTATTTGTGTGGGTTTTCTGTTCATGATATTTTTGGCTCTGAACTTATAATCAAAGCGAAAATTAGGGGGGGGGAGAGGGGAAGGAACTTTTCCCCAAATAGTGGAACAGCTTTATTTGTGAATGTCATGGGAAGCCAGAAGGAAGAAAGCAAGTAAGTAAATGCATTAGCCCGAGGGAAAGGGTTTCTAAGGATGTGCTCTTACATCCAGCTGGGACTGGTCTCTTCTTTAGCTCAATGGATGAAAAAAAAAAAAAAAAGGAAAACAACCCCATGGCCCCACACCCCCAGAAGATACAATGAGATTTTAGCACTCAGAGGGAATCTCTCCACACCACAATTGAAACACAGCTTAACTAGCCTTAAATCAGACTATCTAATCAGCCGAAATCCAATGAAAAATAGCTTCTGTTATGCCTTAGAAGCAGAGTGTGGATGAGAAGATTAGCTGGGGTGAGATTAATCACTTTAGAAAAGAGAACTTTAACTACTTTTTAATAACACACAGTTCAATGTGGCTGAGAATATGGAAGCTCAGATAAAGCCTTTTAAAAAGTAAGAGCCATCAAAGCAGTTTGGAAATGTTTAGCTGCTCAGATAAAGTAGTGGGCAGAACATTTTCATCTGTGCTTGTCTGAGGTGATTCCTTATTATCATTCGATAAGTTTCATGCTAGGCAGAAAGAGAAAGAAAGATTCAATAGGGGTTTTGTCATTAATGGTTGTCATTTTGATTAAAAAAAAAAAAAAGAAAAACTATAGTTTAATGGGTAAATGCAAATGACCTCAACATTGCAGTTTTGTACTTCAAAGAGGAATAAATTTGTTTTGAAGTTTATTTGGTAGATGAATTGCTGTCAGAGATAAGCAAAAAGTTTTGAACTCCCAAGGGCTCTGATAATGCTTCAGAGAGGAGAAAATCCAAGAATTACTACACTTGTGATCAAACATAATAAAAATTAAGGCTAATAAACAGCTTTTCCAATGTCAGTCTAAAAGGTGAGCCAAGGAGGCTTGTGGGACATAACATTATCAGTCCAGAATTTGCAGAGCTTGATATCTTCGATTTTTTTCTTTTTATTTAAATTAATATTACTTTCCTCCCTAAATTAAAAATGTTCTTCTTGCACAATAACCCATCCAGATTTAGCTTTTATAATCAAACTCCTATATGTCAGTGAAATTAACAGTTATGCCAGAAAGCTTTCTTCCCCACAGTTCCCTTGATAGACAGAAACAAAGACAATAATGCTCAAAAGATAATTTAAATAACAATTGAACCATTGTACAGGAATGACATTTCATATAGACTGTTTGATTATCATATTCCATGCTCCTAGAAGCTATAGAAAAAACAACAGAAGACAAGATTACCCTTCCTTATACCCTTCCAATTTCCCCAAAATATCTCTGATTAAAGATATATAAAAGGTATGATTTTACTTTTGAACTATCCAGACATCTCTTTGGTATTAAACATAGATAACATGTACATTTTTAAACATTGTATTGCCATTGATGTTTTTTCAATGTCATATTGTAGTTGGAAGATACTGGTTACTGAGTAAATTTATGCTGATTTTTATCTCATGAATCTCTCCTGGTAGCTAAGTTGCAGATGTTTATATCCTCCTCCCTCATTGATACATACTGTCCTGCAAAACTTTCAGACAAGGCAGACTTTTCAGTGATCACTAACAGCTCAGCAGTCGATGCCCATTGAAAGGGTTATGCTTCATCTGACTTTGCTTTTTAACATCAGACATATATAAGACACAGCTCACTGTGTGTTTGCTTCAGAAAGAGTGCCATGTTGTCAACATGACAGGACACTGTAAAAATCATTTACCCTTTATGTATGTGAAGATAGCTTAAAACAAGGAATACAAATTTCGACAAGGCATTTAAATACTCACAATTAATCATTTTCTGAAATCAACCAAGTCAAGGATATTTCATTCTAAGGTTCAAACTGAACAGGAAAAAACTAGGACAGAGCCTGGCTGCCTCTGCAGTCTTTCTTACACTGTCAGAGACACACAAAGGAACAGCTGTGAGACTGTACAGGCAGGCCATCACTGACCTCTGGCTCAGTCTTCATCGATGGAGCACAGCAAGAAAGGGAGCCTGGTTGTAGCATGGTAGAAACAGGCAAAGCAACTCCAGAAAATCTCAAACTGTTACTGATGTTCTCACCAGTGTCTGAATGGGCTCATCACCTGAATCCTACATAAACACTTTTTTTCACTTTTAGGAGTGGTACATGGTCTCTATCTACCCTCTGCGACCAAAGTGGACAGTTCATCAGCTATGTCACTCCAGGGAGAATATGTAGAAATATAAGTTAAATACTAGGCAGGGTAGACAACTGCATTTTATTGACAGTTTTCTGTCACACATGCATTATGTGTGTGAACTCGAACAAGTCAATCTTCTTTTGTCTCATTTTGATCTATTAGGATTATTTAACACAATCAATTGTTGCAGGACACAGATTGACCTCACTTCAATTGAGGCATTCAAGGTGTCTATGTTATATTCTGTAGGTTCCCCTGACAGGTCTAGAACAACTGTCCTCCTGCCAACAGTCCACTGCCAACTCTCCACTGCCTACTCTCCTCCAGGACAACTCTACTTGGATCGTCAGATGGCACGTGGTGTTGTGCCCATCCTCCCTGCCACACCACAGCACTGCACTACTCGTCCCTGCCACGTGGCACTGCGTTGGTCCTCCCCATCATTTGGCACCATGACACCACTCCTCCCTGCCACCCAGTGCTGCACCTCTGCTCCCTACTACATGGTACCACTCCGGTCCTCCCCATACTGCTGTGCTGGGTTGCTGGTCCTCCCTGCCCATGGCAAGATCCACCAAGCCTTAGCACACTGTCAGGGGCTCTGCACGGAACTGTGGGGAGCCCAAGGCACCTGGCAGACAGCATTCTTTCACAGGAGGCAGAGTGGGGACCACCAACAAGCTCCTTCCTGCCCTGCCTGAAGCACACATTACATCAGGGGGAGAGGGAGGAGATGTGCAGGCAGGAAGGTGAGCAGAAAGGGAGGTGAGGGAGAAAGCCAGTCACCTGAGCATTGTCTGGTGGCAGACCCTGTTATTTTGTCATACAAACTTTGCTGTTTTGAAATACAAAAATTAAAATTTTGGCCAGCACAAACATGGCTAGCTAATGCACAAGCAGGAACAAAGGTGGGTGGGGAGAAATACAGGAAGGTTTTGCTCAGGAAGCAGGGGAGCAGACAGCAGCCCCAACTGCAGGGAGGACTGGTAGCACAGCACTGCATGGCAAAGAGGACTGGTGTGGCACATGGCAGCAAGGAGGAGAGGAGCAAGGAGGATCAGCATAGCACTGTGCCTCATTGTGCTGATCCATGTAGAGTTGTCCTGGAGGAGAGCTGGCCATGTAGAAGCACCCAGTGGAGAATTGACAGGGGGGAGTTGATGTCAGTTGGCAGTGGACAGTTGTCCCTTTCTGCCACTGATAGTTGATGGAGATTACCCTATAGAGCTGATGGAGAGAAATAGAAATTTCATTCTCATTTTATAATTCAAACCTCAGATTATCTGAACCACATTTTGCAAGATTCTTTTTCGTTCTCTCCCTATTAACTACAGAAGCAGCCTTAAGGTTAGTTATTCAACTTTGGCAGCTGAATTAAACATCTAAAATTGAACCAAATAAATCCAGACCAGTGCCTGCGCTTGAACTATATATTCTAAGTTGAAGGGCTTTTAGTTAGATACATTAATACTTCCAAGCTGACTACAGTGCTGAATGTGTTAGGAAGCTTGGCTNCAGTTTACCATTTTATATTGACTCTGCAGCACATGCACAGTCATTCAAGTAGACCTTTGTTATTGTTATCACACTTCAAAAGCTCAGAGGGGGAAGAGGTGGCATTCTACTGCTTCTGAGTAAATTGTAGCATTATTAGTGAATTGAGGAAACATTTACGTGAAGACCCACACCTAAGTAAGTAAAGAAGAGAAAATATTAACTGAAGTCTGATGTATAGATGTGTTTAATAGATTGTTGAGTCCTACACAGAGAAAATAACGTGTTCTAAGTCCCTGTATATATGACCTTAATACTGTTCAAGTTAACGGGTGCCTTGCCTTTCATTTAATTGGAAATGGGATCAGGCCCAACGTTCATTAGCTGCAAGGATGCTTCCAGTTTTGGGTGAGGAAAGAAAGCAAAAGTTGATCACCCGAAGCTGTCCCTAAGTCTATGGAGGTCCATACATGACTGACAGGGTTTCAAATATTCTTTAAACACACATCCATGGAGCAGCTTCCATGTGGAAAAATAAACCTTTGCACTTACTCATTTCCATAAGCTATTTTTCTTTGTAAAATGCTCGGCTGTAACTCCTCAGGAATGCAGTTAGGTAAATTTAGCTTTCCATGCGGTCTCCTTTCCCAAGACTGGCTAAAACTGTGATACTTAGCAATCAATGTTGGGTACCTTTCTTCATGAGAGATTCTCCAGACCCTTGATCAACTTAGTGGCTCTATGTTGGACCTGCTCCAGGAGCTCCACATCTCTCTTGTACTGTGGAGTCCAAAACTGCACACAGTACTCCAAATGTGGACACACCAGGGATGAGTACGAAGGGCAAGATCATCCCCCTCGACCTGCTGGCAATGCTCTAATACACCCCAGGATTCCACTGGCCTTCCTGGCCACAAGGGCACACTGCTGTGTCATGGACAATTTGTTGTCCACCAGGACCACCAGGTCCTTCTCTGAAGAGTTGCTTTCCCACAGGTAAACACCCAGCCTGTACTGGTGCATGGGGTTGTTCCTTCCCAGGTGCAGGACCCTGCACTTGCTCCTGTTGAACTTCAGAAGGTTTTTTTTCTGCCTATGACTCCAATCTATAGAGGTCCCTCTGAAGGGCCACACAACCCTCTGAGGTATCAGCCACTCTTCCCAGTTTTGTATCATCACAGTTCCGACTTCAGTCCTCAATAAAATATTGAATGTGGAAACAATATATGGAAAAGTAATCACTGGATTAAGAGTTACTTCTTTTAAGAAGAGCTCATAAAGCAGTCTAAGAATTTAGGCCTACTATATCATCAGACAAAAAATTTCAAACACTCTTTTATCTCTTTGTAGTGTCAGGTTGATTACTGTCAATTTCCTTGGAAGTTACTCTTGTTTCATCAGCAAAGAGGACTCATTAAATATTAGTTACTTAAAAACAAATTACAAATGAAACTAATAACAAAAAAAAGTTCTTTCTCAGTATAGAAAAACTGTTATATATGTATATATATATTTCCCTGTGCCCTTCAGATCATGTTGTATCACAGCTGAAAAAGACTGTATTTAATTGTGTTTGGTTTTTCCTTGAGAGGCTGGGGTAAGCTTAGTCATGTATGTGATATCTCTTTCCTTTTATTAGGTCATTTGGAGAGATCCCAGTGAAAGGCAGCCATAGCAATTAATTTAGACGTTTATTTAGCAATCATTTATTTGTTGGCATTTGAAACCTTGTATCACTTTTTATGGTTAGGGAATAGGCAGCTCCACATCTCGGCACAGGTGATTACCCTTCACCTTATGCACATTTCTCCTTCAGTGTTTGTTAGAGTGAGATTCTTCTCTTTTCTTTGTCCTGTTCTTTTATATCTTGCTGTGCACAGTGGAATTGCTCCTATACCTCATTTTACACCTTACTGAGCTGTAGTAGGAAAGTCACTGCCAGATCATCTCCTTTTGTCAAGTGGTTCTTAGGCTGTTTCTTGTTTATATCAAGTCAGCACTTACACACAGGTCATTTTGCCACAGCTAACAGCACTTAGTGTTTCTCCACAGGATACTGCAGAGTCTGAACACTTTCTGGGCTTATCATAGGGATTTCAAAAGTGTCTGTATAAACTATATCTATTCAGTAGAAATACTTGTTTCTCTGCAGTCCAGAAATGAAAGTTTGAGTTTCATTAATCCTAGTAGAGATATAAACCTGGTTTCTGTTGCTCCCTTTCTGAATTTTCATAGACAGAGGATCAATAGCACAGACACACTCCAGCTGAGAAAACTCTTTAAAAATGTGTCCAAAGACAGTACATTCTAAACCGTGCTGTCCATTAGACACTCAAGTGAGATGACAATTCATTGTCAAAGGTTGTTAATTGAATGTAGAAACAGCAACATCCTCTTTCCAGAAAATGTCTTCCCTCCATTTGTTTTTTTGAGTCAACATTGTCCTGTGAATATTCCTGTAATTCTTTTTTAGCTTACATTATCCACATTATCAATATTTCCATTCCATTTTCATAAAACGCTGAGAATAATTCAATAATTTGCATTCATTGAAAAGTCCCTCATTGTTTTCTGTGGAGCATCCATGAATTCACTAGTAAAGGCATTTCTGTTAGAGATACTGAAAGTCCCTACTGATACTCTGTGATTATATATATAGCAGTGAATTGAATATGCTTAGGTTTGTTCTCTGAGAAAGAGTCTAATTGACATAGCGTGATTCACAACCATACTATTAAAATTTGTTTCTCAGACTGCCTATTCACAAGGGTTTCTGTGACCTCCAAACTTTTTGATTGTCTCCAGGGAATGCTTGAGAATGTGATACATTAGTCCAAAACCATTCTAGTGATGATTTCTTTAACAATGTACATAGTAAACTTCTAGCATCTGGGAACATTTATTGCCACAGTCTAACTTACTAGTTTAGGCACAGAGTTAGTTACTTTGGCTTTTGCTCATTAGGTTTTCCAGACACCTGTAAAATCTTAGCACATCCAAAGGTATACTGCAAGAATACACACATTTAATATGCATCCCTTGATAGGATAAGGAGTTTGCATGGTTTCAGGTTATAAACATAGAAGAGAAATCCAGAGACATTTATCAAATATGCAGAAGTCACACATGATTTGTAATAGTCGTCCCTGACCTGAACATAGTTTAAGAACATTAAGAGGTGGTATTATGTATTTTCCTTGCTCTTATATTCTTTATTATTCATCTACTTGGAATAAGTAAAATAAATACTGCTCTATGTGCAGTTCTGGTCTGAGTAAGTACAGATATTTCTGTGTTACCTGTTTTCCTTTCTAACATTCTTTGTGAAAAGTAACATGTATAACATAGCAAGTATGACATGGACCCTACCCCTTTGTCATGCGATTGATATGGCGATGGTATGGTTTAGTGGTGATGTAGGTAGGCAGTTGGACTGGATGATCTTGAAAGTCTCTTCCAACCCCAATGATTCTATGATTCTATAATTCCACTCAGGCTATTGATATTTTGCTTATAATTGCCCCCCTTTCCTGATATCAAGGAGGGAGTTGTATGAACATTATTTTTTTTCTCCTAGATAGCTAAACTAATAACAGAACTATACAGAATTTCTATGGAAATGGAGGGGATAAGTGCATGAATTCCTACTTTGATAAACTGATTTAAGTATTGGCCAAAGTTGGACTTACATAACTACCCATAAGCTCCATCACTCAGATCTATGTAAGAGAAAAGAAAAGGGATTTAAATGTTTCTAGTAAAGTTGTATCACCTCATACAATGTACCTACAGATTTTACTATTTACATACTTCTTTATATATGTGTGTGTATATATATTGATATTTATATTGTATGTGTTATTAAAGTATACCATATAATTCTGGATCTAGGTGTGTCTCAGCCTGACTAGGTTTCTCTTAGGAGTGTAGAAATCATCAAACTGTAGTAATTTTCTCTTTCTCATTAGGAAAAAAAAAAGTTTAAAGAACTAAGCAGAAAGGAGGGAGCTTAGCCTCCTCTAAAATACTCTAGTCATGATGATCTTGGTGGTGGTAGCTATAAATACTTCCTCTGAAATAAACAGAGAATGGAAAAGGGAGATAAACCAGAGTTTTCTGTAGGTGAATGGGATATTGGATATAAACCCAGTCTTGATTCTTCATCACATTTTCAGGAATCGATTGTTCTACGTTAAGTGTCCTCTTCCGAAATAAGATCAAGTTCTGTGAATTTCATGCTTATCACTTTCTTTCTAGCCTGGACTTAGGGGACTGACTCATGACAAGACAGGACATCAGGGTCATCTTGACATATCAGCTACCTCTGGTTCCTCAACTTTGCAGTCCAGACTTTGGCAATATCTATATTTCCTTTGGGAATTTAACATTAAAATTCTCTGTTTTACTTTCCACTTTTCTATTGATCCTACACTACAAAATTTAATTGAAACCACAATTCAATTAAAAGAAGATATTTCTCCTGTAAAATAATGAACATCTGCTTGAATCTTTAAAAAACAGTTTTAAATAATGTCAGTATCATTAACATTTGTGTGTGAATTCTGGCATAATATATGAAAGGTCACATCTTCAGCGGAATTTTAAAAGCTCTTCATAATATTACATAGTCACATTTCTTTATAGGAAAATGAAACCTATTCCAGTAAAGTTTACAATCAGCCAGTTAGACTTTTGGATTTGCTGTTGAAAAAGTCAAATGAGCAACTTGCTTACTGCAGTCAATCTATTTCTGTGCAATGTGCAAACTTAAAAATGATTTGGTAGTTTAGTAATCTTCTTGTCCTACAGCCTCACAGTTGTATATTTTTCTTTATTTATTTATTCTCCAGGTAGAATGTACCAGTCTGCATCACTGTGCTACTTAGTGATAAAAGTAATAGACTAATGGTTTTGCAGAAAATAGTATTTTCTTTACTTCATAATAGGTGTAACTGGAAAAATATTACATTCTCCACTTCGACTCACCCATCATCCTTCAACTCTAATGTGCTGGAAATATCAAAAAGGTAATGAAACAGTCTGAATGTCTGAATGCCTTGCTAAAAAAGAAACATTGACTACACTATAGTCCAAGAAAGGAAGAAAATACACCTATTTACTTGTAAAAAAACCCAGATCTGAATCTAGTTAAAACTTTCATGGTTAATGTCTAAATTTTGACATTAACAGAGATCTAAAACAAACATTGCCAACTATACTCAGAGCCCTTATAATCTGTTCATCATTTATAGTTTAGATTTAATTTATCATTTTTACAATAATTTCATAACATTTCCAGTAATTCTTGCTTTTGACACTGAAACAGCATGGGGTTGATTTACTGTGTTTTCAGAATTGTACTTTTATGAAAACACATCAGTATTTTCACAGCATGTTGGGAACAAATGGACAAAATTCTGCTCTTCTTACCCCTATCCAAAATCTATTGACTTTGTTGAGCAACAAAGAGAAAAATTGACTGAATTGCTGGAGTAAGTTAAGAGAAGTCAGGATACAAGATGAAAAACCTTTGCTTATTCTGGAAGGCAAAAGAAAACAATTTCACATAGCACTGAAGAAAATAGAATAAATCAGCAGTCAAGGCAGGTTCTGTGTTTGACAGCTTTTATCTGTTACAGCTTTCATTACAACTGGGTTTACCAGCTTTCATAGTTACAGAAAATAGATTCATATATATAGAAAACAATACAATGCAAATATGTTGTACATCATATCTTACAAATAAACTGATCCTTAAACATTCTTACAGAGATAGGCAAAGTAATTACAGAATGAAATAATGAAAAAATAGAGGGAAGACAAGGAAAGTAAACATAACAGGTGAGGGAGATGACTTTTTTTCAGGGAAGACTTGAGATTATAGCATCCCTATGAATTATAGCTTTCATTGTTAACAAACACTCCTGCTGTTGCTAAAGGTTTCTATTCATCTGCATAGCTTGACTCCTTTATACCATTGCAAAAGGTAATAGAAACATCTTATGTCTCTATTTCACCTTTTTTAGCAAACAGGATGTCTAAGCTCTAAAATGCAAAGTTATTGGGATGTGTTTAGTGAGAAGTGACATGTTGGATCTAATTCTCTGTTCTGTTAGCTGTGAAATGCCATTGAAGTCAAAGTTGCACAGATGTAACCTGCAGGAGATTTTGTCTTTTACTTCTAAAAATCTACTAACAGTGCCAGAGAGCAGAAACTGATCTGAAATCTGTTTAACTCCTCTCATCTTCTGTTCTTTTACCTTTCCTCAAAATGTGTCAAAAGATGTTTTTTTATGGACCTTATCCAGCTTCTATAGTAATCTGTGAAGAAGAACTTTTTGTACCAATGATCTATGAACTGTAATCAGGTCTTGTGCAAAGATAAACTGACCAATAGAAATTTTTACTTATATGTATTATTTTTATTTTTATTTTTTTGCTAAATCATAAGACTTCATGCTTTAGGGCACCAATCCTGTAAATCTTATCCATTTCAACTGGATCAGCAGGACTACACTTACAGATATGGAATGATTCATTTTCAGTAATCTACTTTCTCTAATTGTAAGTTCCTTGTAACTGCACTGTGGGTTCTAAATAACAAAATAATTGGCACACAAAATAAGTCTGAAGTTATACATATAAATACAAATT
>VZRW01014130.1:193995-235688 GCA_013398125.1 Aegotheles bennettii
CTAAAGAAAATTTAAGCATACATTTGACCCAATAGAATTCAAGAACATATTTAAGCATTATGTTATAAGACTAAACACAGAAGTTTTCCTTCATCATCAGGAAGCTGCTGTATTTGGGTTACTGACAGGTTAAATGCTACCTAAAGGCAATATTTCAGTTCTAATTAAGCCAACATTTTGCCATCTGTAATGGAATAGGCAGCCACTTACAGGTAAATGTGTGATTTGTGTGTACAATCACCAAAAATATATATACACATTGGATTGAAATGAATCACTTAAATTTGTATATATATGAATTTGGGGAAATCAGATCCCCATGCCTTAGAATATGATGCAAATGATACAAAGTATGGCTGAACCCACAACAAGTGAGGAATTTTAATTCGGGGATTTCCCCAGTTGTATACTAAATGTTATGCTAATGTTTTTTCCATTAATAGCTAAAAAGATCCATTGCTTCTCTTTTCAATGGGCTTGTCACTAATGAAAAAGATCTTTTGTCCCATAGCAAAACTGTACAGCTCAGGCAGAATGACAGCATGCTGGTTCTTTACACTTTGGATGCTAAAAATCCTCAGGCAAAATATTTTGTTGAAAAAGGCAAGCTTGGCTCCATTCATTTCACAAGTACTGCCCTCTTCCACTAGCTGTGTCTTTGTCTCTTTATTTAATGATTCACTGCACCCAGATATTAACATAACAGCATATACCTATGTGGAGCTAAATGTTAGCCTTCTTTCTAAAGAGATCAGTTTTGAAGAATAAGAATACATTCTCTTGTCCTGGACACTCTTTCGGCAACAATTGTCAAAGTGATATAAAATCACAACACTATTTCAAAATGAAATCAACAGAAACAAATTCTTACATGTCCCTCTTTTTAAAAGGTGACTTTGAGCCAGAAAATTCCATGTTGTTTTGAATGAGACCTCTGTTTATCCACTGAGCCAAGAAGGGTGGGAAACTATTCAGGAATTACTATTGATTTTAAGTATTATTTAGACCAAAGATTTCAAGTGACCTTCTGCTGCTATAACAATACCTGTAAGCTTAAAAAACAGCTTTGTGTAAAGGAAGTCAAAGTCTCAGATATGAAATACAATAAATAGCAATTTAAGTTAAATTTAAAACAGTAGCTAGCAATACCATACCAGCTGATATATCAAAAAGATGTCTACTGAATTAACAATTTTGATCTTATTTTGATGTTCTGATAAATTTTGAGTAATCACAAGCAGCAAATACAATCATTCATTTGGTTTCAATCAATTGTTACTTTGTGTTTAATATTTTCCCTTTTACATAAGACTTTCTTTCAGTACAAAGTTTTTAGTGTATTTTATTTTATTGTCCATATACAAAATATAAAAATCTAAAAGCTATATAGTTATCTTCAGAAACTTCAGTCTTCACAACAAAATGCTGTCATAGAAAAGCTGTAGTCTATTCTGTATAAATATCAGTCCATCAAAGTGGTCTTTAATCACTAACACATCATTCTAACTCACAAATCACCTTCATTTGTTCCTAAATACTTTATGAAGGGAATTTTCTGCTGAGATCACATAGGCTTTGTGAACATCCCTTTCACAGTAAGTGATGACTCAGTATCCATAAGGCTCCTAAATGTTGTTAGGGAATCCTGTTGGAGAAGTACAGAAATACAGCTTTGTTTCAGGATAAATATCAGCTGGGTAAAAGTTAGGAGATTTATGAAAATTCATTTTACCTTTTATCTATGACAGGATGAGAGCATAGCTCAGCAAGAAGTATAGGAACATATATCACTCATTGTATAGCTGAAAGTTTTCCCTAAAAAACAGTAGAGTCTAGGTGTGGGCCCAGATTACCCATTTTACACTGATGAGTTATTGGTTAACATGTCTGGGTAGAGAAAGCAAATCCCAGCTTCCTGCATCACCTCAGGTTCACTTTAAACTTGCAAACTGACGTACTTCTAATTCACCTTGATATCATTTCCATATTTTATTAAATAGAGCATATTATTCCTAGATGAATACTCACTAATCTCTTTACATATGAGGGAAAGGGGAATAGAAACCATCTTCTCTATCTGTGACTCAAAGGAAAATAGTGACCTCTGCTGAAGCATGTCACAGACCTCGCATGGCAGGTGACAGATCCATTCTTTGACTTAAAATTGCTGAAGCTGAAAAGCTGGCATTTTCAAGATGAATTAAAGGGAAGAATTGAAAAGATGCATCCCTTCCTTTAGCTTTTTGTACTGTGTAGTTCACGTATCATCATCATCATGCAGCAAATTGCGTGCTGCAAATTTCTTTCCAAGTCCTTCAAATCACCTCAAACTCTGTGTAAGAAACATTGGGCCAGATTCCCAATTGTGGATTCCCCTGTGTATGATAGCTGCTGAGCTCTACAATTTCTGCATGGTTTTGCACTGCTTGCTTCCTGCCTGTTGGTTGTGTATGCATTTACAAATATACATAGTATTTTTTTCCATTGTTTGTAGTTAAAATCGGTTCTGCTAAAATAAAAGCATACCTTTAGGGAAAAAAAAGTTATTGTTTATTTCATCAGGGCCTAAACCAAGCATCTTTACAAGCATCACTTGTAAAGAGGATGATGGGAGACATTCCAAACTGTTGTTAAAAGTTTTTTTCAGTCTTCATGACAACAGTGGGACTTTGCTCCTGTCACACATTCTTAGTGTATCATCCCTGTCTGTGTGGAAGTAATGTTTCACCCATGCCTTCATTTTAAATCATTATTTTGTGTTATCCCTATTTTTCCTAGAGACATGAAGCCTCATTCTGGTCTTGCATCCACTAGTGTCATCCTTACATAGGAAAGAACTTCAGTCTGACTCACAGCAATGAAAAAGAGATCAAAATTATTTGATCATGACATCATGAGAGTTCTTGGCACTCAAAACTTATTTCACAGTTCTTCCAGTTGTTTTCCTTCTTGTACAGAGTAATGCTCCTGCATAATATATACATGAAGCCCAAAAATATACATTGGAATAAACTGGTAAATCAAGTCACTTGAATAACAGTTTCAATG
The DNA here is from genome assembly GCA_013398125.1 of Aegotheles bennettii. Classification (NCBI taxonomy): domain Eukaryota; kingdom Metazoa; phylum Chordata; class Aves; order Caprimulgiformes; family Aegothelidae; genus Aegotheles; species Aegotheles bennettii. The sequence goes on from VZRW01014130.1 coordinate 197,044, forward strand.
GGAATGCAAAAAGAAACATAATAGACATCCTATATCCCACATTAGTAAAATACTGATACAACCACCCCTTTCACAGCAAGGTGTCCCTCTCCCTGAGCTAGTGAGAAGAAACCCTAGCCACTGAGAGAAGATTTTGTCATATTTTCCATAGCCCAGCCCTTTCTTGGACAATTTGCATATGTAAACATCACCTTGAAAATCCAGTTGGTGATGCAAATTTTTCCTCTGTCATTTTGATCTGTGACTATCTTCTCAAATCTATCACATGACTGTTGAAAAAGGAAGCAACATCTCGTCTGAACATGAATTCATGATCACCTTACAGGCTGGAGGTATTAGATTCTGTAGTTACAAATGTATACACAGTTCTCATAAGTAGTGATGAAATATACAAATTTACTTCTTTGTTCCATTTGTATCACTAAATATTTTCTACCAACCATCCAATTTTTAACAGCTATCTGACAACATATTCTTCAGAAAGGATCTTTAAACAGGACCATTACCTGGATTAGAAATATTCCTTAAAACTTATCATCCAGTGGTTTGAACAGTACTATTTGACACACCTTTTGGAGACAGCATATAGCAGATACACACTGTGTTTACAAATAATAGTGTGATCTCAGACCACAAAGACTTCTGCTGAATGACTTAACTTTGAACATGACAGTGAAAATCCTACCCCCACTGGTCAGCATTGCAACCACTGCAGCTTCTGAAGCTGGAACTCTTCAAGCTGAAAGAAGAGTGTGTAGTCTTCTCCCCTAGAAATTTCCCTGGGAAAAAAGAACCCTGCAGTGTAAAAAAAAAATAAAATAATTAAGTGTGGAGACCTTTTTCTCTCACATATGAAACACTTAACATCTGCCTATTTATAAAATTTGAAATAGTAGATAATTACTTACCTTTCATGAATTATCTATCTTCCTGATACTAAATAGTTCTGGGTTACCAGGAAGATTAAACAAAACAAATACATATTTTATTTATAAAATGTTTTCCAGTATATGAGCTGGTAAAACACAAAGGTTACCAGCACTGTCTAAAGCTGCCTAAAATCTTTATCTTTTAAACATAGTTGCCTTCAAATATGTAGCGACTCAGTCTTTTCAGGTTTCTGCATTTTAACATGTAGTATGTTTTCCTTAAATGACTTTTTTGACAGAATCTTTTTATTAACAAAAAGTCCCCGTTTTCCCTTATAGATATTATATTTTTAGTTAATATTATTATAAAAACTACTTTAGGAACATAATTGTAGGTTGTCCAGTAGCAGAAGGCATGGAATAGATATACAACATTTCTTGTATATTAAAACTCACAATTTTAAGTGATCTTAAAAAAGTGATCTTAAACCAAGGTCTTGATTTATGATTTTAAAATGCAAGATACTGAAGGAATTTTCTTCTAAGAACATCAGGGATATAACAGTCGAATCTTTTATTCATAACATTCCTGATTTTATATGAATTGTTTTACTTCATAGAAGAGGACCATTATAAGGAATGCAAACTTCTTGACACTGAGAGAGCTTTAGCAGATTAGTAATTAATAAGCTTGATGCTACATCACAATGGAAGATTTCCTGTTAATTTCAATGAGACTATGATCAGGCTCAAAGTCATCTGAAATTTCTGTGAATGTAAAGGCTATTTCTTTCTTTCAGCTACTTCTGGACACTAATAAGGTTGATTTTAATGGAACTTATTACATCCTTACTGGAAGCAGAATTTGACCTTAGCTGAAAAGATTGCCCTCTTCTTTCACTTTGTTTTGAAAAAGAGCTACATTTTCATAATAGTGTCTGGGTACGCGCACAAATCTCATTATCTAATAATAGGATTTGTCTACATACCTTCTGCTCAGTCTTTTGGAAACCTACATGTCCCTCAGCATGGGTTATTTTTTTTCTCCTTGTTTGCATTTACATCTGTCCACATGAGTACAATAGATTATATTCTATATAACAGTTTTAGTCAAGCAAGAGTAGCTAAGTATTTAATCAAGGAGGAGGTGGAAGTATTCTTAAAGGACAAAATCAACTTTGGAAGATAAACTCTCACTTTTGTTACAATGATTGAGACATCTGAGAGTAAAAATATTCCAGGAAGGTGAAGTAAAATGTCATGGAAATATATAGCTCAAATATAGCAGCAAACCCTAATGTAATGTGTAATTATAGTCCTCTCCAGATACTCTATGATTGGTTTCATCTGTAACAGTGATGTTGCCTTATGGAAACTTGAGAAGCTAACATTCTAATTGGGGATTTGAATGAAAGTTTAGATTGATCCTTATATTTTTCTGAACTGGATCTGCTCTGCATAACTTTCAAAGCGGTAAAGTAAAAGAACTAAAAATCACTTTAATCTTTACTGCCTTACTTCCAATTGCTAGTTTTGTAGCTGTTCTGACTAAACACGTTATAGAAACAGAGTTAAGATTTTTATTTAGAATGTAGAACAGTAAGTTTTGGAAAAGGCCTCACATAAGCATTTGGAGGGGGAGGGGAAAAAAATTAAAAATTCCCCCAAACAAAAATCCCCAAACAATTAGCAGTAAATCATAGGAAGCAATACGGAATAGAGAAACAAATAAACCAAGCAACAAAATATATCCTTATCATTCCTATGCCCCGTGAAACTCTCTGGAAAGACTCATCACTTATAAGATGCATGAAAAACAGCTAGAAATTTGGGCTGTCAATAGAAGTTTGTCCTTTGCTTTATTTCTCCTATTTCTATGTTATACCACTAGTCTGTCCTCTTATGTTTCTTTGTCTCTCTGTATAAAAATAGTTGCTTAATTTATATAAAGAAACATTTACCAGTGACAAGTAAGACTTAATTTACCTTTTGCTTAATTAACCTACTGAAAAGTTAAGGTCCACCTGTCTTGCCTGTTGAAAAGTATGGATAAGATCTGGGGTCATTATTTGGACATAAGCCTTTACTCTGTGTATATGTGTTACATACTTGATGCAGAAAGCTGAATCTTCACTTCTTTTCCTGAATATAGGCAAGTGTCCTAAGTCTTGTTGCTATGCAGTTTAACCATAGCAACAAACACAAAAGCCAATTTATTGTTATTTTATATTCTCTTCCAGACAGTTTGCCTAGTAAAGAAGACATGTTAGATATAGCCCTGTCAAAATAAGTGCAGTATTTTCTGTGAGAGATGTCAAACATTTCATCTTTCAAAAGATTATATTGTGCAAAAATGCTAAGCAAGAAGGTGCAGAGGTTGTGGTCAAGCTATCCACATCCTTTTGATGCACAGATAAGGAAGTTAAAAAGTAGTTATTGTGAAAGGAGAAGTGAGGATTTAGTTATATATTTATTGAATATTAAATAATACCATGATACATTTTTGTCTTTTTCATCATATTGGTACTTATTTTTTTTATATAACAGGTCAAAGTTAAGGGATGAACACTTAGTCTTCAATACTTCAAAGAGATTTATGATATATGTGATGCAGTTTTGCTTCAGAAAAGATTTTATCCCTCTTCTCCAGTCAACGCTAGCTTGCAATCAATGTTGTACTGAGCTTAAATAAACCTACATAGGACTTATAGAACAATATTCCAGTCTTCTGCAAAGATGCATAAAGGATTTTCTTGAAGCTGAGGTAACTAGTGTAAGGAAAGACACACGGTTTATTCAGATTTTTCCACAACTTCCCCCACGACTCCCAGCAAGTCATGCAAAGGTAAGTTGCAATGTAAAAGAAAAGTTTGGCTTCTTGCGTCTTTCTCACTTTAAATGGGACTTAGATGCCTGACTTAATTCTGTTATGGAAGATCTTACTAATTTTCTTGCAATCAGTTTTTCCCACTTGTAAAATAAGGAAATTATGAGAATAACTCAGAGATGCACTGTAAAGTTAAATTTCATTTTCTTAATATCTAAAGATATCTTTCCAATTCTGGATACAAAAGGTCAAGGAGCTTAGCAGCTATTATAGCAGTACTGTTTGATTTAGTTCTGCTGATTTACCTAGCCAAGCATTTGAGACATTTCCATTAATGTAACTAATTTATGATGTACTAATATATACAACTTGATTTGTTTTTAAAAAAATCTTTATCTATTTCAAACATCTGAAGAAGAAACACGGTGACACATCCATCATTTAAAAAGATACATCAGCACAAACACTAGTTGGTGACCTTTATCTGTGGTGGACTCCAGAGTCTAAGTTCATCTAGTGCTTACAAACACTTCACATAAATTAACCAAAACCTAAGAATTTTTATCTTTACTATGTCCAAGTGACAAGACTCCTGTCTCATCTGGAAGTATGCACCTGTAGCACCTGTAGCAAATACAAGCTCTTCAGAAGTTCAGGGGAACAACTGGAGTCCCCTGATTTCCAGTGTGCTATGTTTCCTCGATTTCAAATAACATTGTGTCCTGGTTTAGCAAACGGCCAGGGCAAGCCACAACCCAGACAGAGTTTGTTTCTATCACTCTCCCTGGGAAATAGAAGGGGAGCAAGGAAGAAAAGGCTCAATGGTTGGAAATTAAAACTATAACAAATTTAATGGCACAGGGAAAGGGAGTAACAGGTGGGGAGAAAGGGGAAAATGTATATATACAAATATAAACAACCCGAGCTCCGATGACTGGCGATACAAGCTCCCGAAAGGTCCTTCACTGCAAAGCCGATGGGGATAAAAGAGTCCAAAACTCCAGCACCCGATGCAGTCGGAATGCTGCAGACCACGTGGTGAGTTGGTAACCAAAGGCTGGGCCTCCTCCAAGCTGGCTCCACGTGGCAACCGGCAGGCAAGGGAGTGCGGGAGCGAGGCAGAGAACGGAAGAGAGAAGAGAGAGAAGCCCCCTGTCCTCCTGGCTTTATAGAGTTTGGCAGGAAATGGGAGGGAATATGATACCTGATACCTGATACCTGATACCCCAGACCCCTTTTCACAACAGGGTCCTAAACTCCACCCCTCCCTCACTGGGTCCTTGCAGCAAAGGCCATAAGAAATTTGCCTGCCCCCTCAAACTATAACACATTGGTGGGGGCACTTTTGCACTTTCTAGAACTTAATCCCAGTTTCTCCACCATTTCTTTGTAATAGCTGTGGCAGATGTTAACAGTAACAGACCATAGAGAATAGAAAGAAATACCATTTCAACTACTTAAGAGGAAAATAGAAATAGCTTTTTGTTAATCTTTTAATGCCTCTTTTCTTATTTGATCAAATTGCATAGTATAGTTTTTATTTAGTTGTGAGGTTTTTTTCTTGATTAATCCCAGAACTTCAAAATGTGATTGATCTCCAGTTGCCAATGTGAACACCAATGAGTAATTATTTTAAGGAATATAATTTATGAATATCACAGCTGATGCAAAGAGAATTTTTTTTAAAGCTATAAGCTATTTCTTAGTGTCTAGATAAAAAAACTGACCACAAATTTTTTATATGCCATGCACTTCATTTATGCAGCCATATGTAATAAAATCTACACCAACCTCCATTCCCACACCCTCTAATTCAAATGAGAGTAAAACTTTCAAACTGAATGAGGGAAATGATTCAATCTGCCCTCCGGTCTACAAATTGTGGGAACAACCCTAATTGCAAAACCTGCACATAATTCCTCCCTGTCTGTCTTTCCAGTCCACTGCAACATGACACAGATAGGTTTGTCTTTTTCCTTCCACTCTCTAGTTCACCTTCACAAGTAATATCTCCTGCCTAGTGAAATAGTGCCTACTGCAGGCAGCCTCAAAAAATTCTTACTAAAATACATTGAGGACATTGCATCATAAAGTTGTTGGTTGTCTTGATCTTTTTTCTTCCTCCAGGGTTACTTACCTTCAAATAATGGACCAATTAATGGACAACTACCTGGATGGATGAAGGGAGAAGAGTAGATATTGTCTACCATGACTTCAGCAAGGCTTTTGACCCTGTCTCTCATGAAATCCTCATAGGCAAACTCAAGAAATGTGGGGTTGGATGAGCAGACAGTGGGATGGATTGAGAACTGGATGAGTGACAGATCCCAGAGAGTCATGATCAACTGTACAGAGTCAAGGTAGAGGCTTCTCAGTAGTGGTGCTCCAGGGCTCTGTGCTGGGTCCAGTGTTATTCAATTTGATCATCAGTGACTTCGATGAGCGGGTTGAGTGCTGTCCCAGCAAGCTCGCTGATGATACAAAAGTGGGAAGAGTGACTGATACCTCAGAGAGTTGTGTGGCCCTTCAGAGGGACCTTGATAGGTTGGAGGCATGGGCAGAAAAAAACCTTCTGAAGTTCAACAGGAGCAAGTGCAAGGTCCTGTACCTGGGGAGGAACAACTCCATGCACCAGTACAGGCTGGGTGACTACCTGCAGAGAGGGACCTGGTGGACAAGAAATTGTCCATGAGCCAGCAGTGTGCCCTTGTGACCAGGAAGCACCAGAGTCCTTCAATGATCTTTGGCCCTTTTCCTACTTTAAATTTATACTTCAATGTTAAGAAAACTTGTACTATAGGATCCAGCTGTGTAAATGTAGGTAGAAATATGGGCACTCTTATTTATGTGATACTTGTAAGATTATGTAAATGCTTCATCACCCAGACAAGATGCCAGGAAACTCCCTCTTTCCATACTTAAGCAAAATCTTTATTGCCTTCCTTTTTTCAACATTACTCACTTATGTTTTTTATTATAAACTCATTGAAGTTTCTCACAGAAGCCTTTGATCTAATTACTTTCTTCACAAAATAAGTTAAGAAATATACAAATAAAATATTTGTTTAGAAAAAAACAAACCCCCAAAAAATATAAGTAGAACTATTATTTCCTTTTTCTTGTCAACTTCCTTAACTAACATTTGCTTTAGCAATTGAAATTGAAATCTCCTTAGGAAATGAAGATATCAAGTTTAGCTTTCCATAAACTTACTATTGTCTTTTATATACAGATATATATATGTGTGTATGTATGTATATAAAAAAATCACATCACATGATAATATCCTATATTCCATTAAACAGCAAGGGCTACAAAGTGTAGTCAGGCTCAGGAAGACATGAGGGGATCCTGGCACCATTGATAACTTGAAGCATTTTACATATGAGACCATATACTGGTTTGTATATTTGTCTTCACTGCAAATATGAGTAAAAGACATGATGAACAGTTTGTTCCTGAAGACACTTTCTGTAGCACTCCTTTAGATATGATGTTGATACTACCTAAAGCTCAAAAACTCCCTCTTTGACCTTTGCAAAGACTGTGTTTGATACAAATAGCCTTTTGAAAGATTGTCAGAAGCTCCTGCTTGACACAAAACCTGGAGGTTATCTGTGAAAACAGAATAAAATGAAAAGGAGATAGAAAGAAAAAAAAAAGGGGGAAATATTTTTGCCAAACAGATGGGATTGGCGGTTATCCTAAAAAAGCTGGATTCTGGCTCTGCCCAGTACTAAGGATTTAAAAATAATTACATAAGTCTTCAACCAAGAATGTGTTTGTCTGTGTTTTCTTCTTTTTTTTTCTTAATTTTTTTCCCAGGTTAGACATTCAAAAAGAAGGTGTAAAAATAAGGAAAAAAGAGGGGCTATCAAAAATACTTTCTAAAACTTACTAATATCTTCCTATGACAGATTCTTCCATAATAGTTGCAGTAAGAGAGTACTTATATGAAGACTTACAGTACCACAAAAAAGTCTGTGAAGAAAGAATTCCTGTATCCCCATTAAGGTAGAAAGATAAAAAAAATTTTTTGAAGATTCAGAAATTTAGGTTCATAACAAGATTTTTAAACTTAAAATGGAATTGATATACTGAAGTCTGTAACTGCAATCTCTACTTAGCTCCTTACCAGCTTGAGCGTGTATATGCTTAACTCTCCAGTGGTAAAGATCTGTAACTGCTTTTGGGCGTATCTAGAACTGTTACCATATTGACAGCACAGACTATCTCTGCACTTATCTCCTAGCTTAGATATTCTTATTCTTAGCCCTGAGAGAATAATTTTTCATAGATAAATTTAAATGATAAATCAATAGCCAGATGACAGATAAAGAAGTCTACATTCACTACTCAAAAGCAGACACCAAAATAATTTCATTCTAAGCAGTGAAATCTTCTGGAGAGACAGCTGTGTACTGATCCCTGCATAAAAGGTACTTAATTAATTCTAAATGAAGCAATTATTGGTTAGAATTTGGAAACAGGTTTCCCCTTCTTGTATCCATGCTCTTCTCTCAATAAAATACACAGAATGCCTTTGCAGCAGGGTTCAGAAATCAGGCCCTCCATCCTGTGCAAGCTAGGGAATAATGCTTTCCAGCCACTTAAATGAAACATCTACTTCAAATTCACTGTCCTCTGAAATTTGAATTTTGTTCAGAATCAAGTTGTATTGAGTTTGATTGGCAAGCTTTTGGCAACCAAGGCCTACAGGGGTGGCTTTTGTGAGAAGCTGCTAGAAGCTTCCCCTGTGTCTGATAGAGCCATTGTCAGCTGGCTCCAAGATGGACTGGCCGAGGGTTAAGGCTGAGCTCATCAGTGATGGTGGTAGCACTTATATTAAATATGATAACATGTTTAATAAATGGGGAAAAAAATTCTGTTGCTGAACAGCAGCCAGAGAGGAGTGAGATTATGCAAGAGGAACAACTCTGTAGACACCAAAGTCAATGAAGGAGGGGGAGGAGGTGCTCCAGGCACTAGAGCAGAGATTCCGCTGCAGTCCATGGTGAAGACTGTGGTGAGGCAGGCTGTCGCCCTGCCGGCCATGGAGGTCCATGGTGGAACAGATATCCACTGATAGCCCAGGGAGGACCCCATGCTGGAGTAGGTGAATGTCTGAAGGAGGCTGTGACTCTGCGGGAAGTTCACACTGGAGCAGGGTCTCGGCAGGGACTGTGGACATGTAGAGAGGGGAGCCCACACTGAAGTTGGTTTGCTGGCAGGACTTGTAACTTCACGGGGAGTGGCATTCAGTCAGGGTCAACCCACAACCCTAGCAATGTAAAGGATATTACAGACCTATTTCCTTTTCTCTCCACATCCCCATCCTCACCTCACCTCCCACATTTCAGTTCCAAGAGTACATTTTATTTGTTTATTTATTTATTTATTTTTACCTATGGGCACATACACATAGGTTCCTTAGAAGGGAGGCTCTGAACCACATAGAGATTAAATCATGGATGGTGTCAGCTTCCAATTTCTGAAATTTGGAAACCAATTTAATTGCTGAATTGGTGTATAGAACTGGATATTGCTGTCTGTTCTTCCATTTTTTTATAAAGGAGTAAAAGTGACTAATGTTCCCCACTAGCATGGTTCCAGGCTGTGCTTGCTAATAGAGACATATTCTTACAGACCAGAGGAAGTGACATAAGCTCCTCAGTGGGGTGGGATGCTAAACCAAAATTAAATTTCAGTGCTTCGGATTATTGAATGACACAGCCTTTTACAAACAGAGCACTTGTTGTGAACCTTCTGTGCTTACATGTTAGGTTGTATATAAAGTGTATGCAAATTCAGTAAATCTTACAGAACTGTTTTATAAATAAATGGATATGATTTAATAGGAAACACACATACTTTAAAATTGGTATACAATCATTTATCTTCCATGGGAGTATACTGATATTCATTTAAATAATCAAATATATGTGTGCCTGTGCATCTACACAGAATATACATTTTGTTTTCTTCCATGTCTTTTACGCCTCTGAAATGTATGTTAGACATTTTTTTTTGTGCCTTTAAAGAAGACATTTTTGGCAACTTTTATAAGAGTAAAATACAGATGTAGAATAATGTTACTATACCTCACCGAGTGATGAAAGGATTATTTTAGGTAATACAGATGTAATGTTAAGACAACAGAAAAGCCATTTGTACATGCTAAGAGCCATCCCTGGTGAGAGTTTGATAAGAATTCTCATATGAGTTCTTCCTGATGTTCCCAAGATCTCCCTCCAGGCACTTTACAAGCTGAAGTGGAATCCATTTAAATGTGAAATATTTTTGTACACAACAGTTTTGCATAGGTCCAAAGCCAAAGCTCATTAACGTAAATAATAATGTTTCCATTGACTTTCTTGGGCTTTGACTCAAGCTCCATGAATAGTGTTTAATTATAAATGAACATTTCAGCTCTTTTTTTATATTCACTGAGTCTGGAAGATCTCTATGTCTGCCACTTCTTAATTTGCTAGCCAGCAACTCAGCAGTCACCAACAGTGTCCTACTTACCTTCCAAACAAAGAAGATACAGTGCCTGCTGCAACTAGCAGCTGCTGCTGTTGCTCTAGTTCCTAATTTCCTAACTCAGCTGTTGTTGAAAATGACAAAAAAAAAAAAAAAAAAAGAGGAAGGGGAGGGAGGGAACAGGTTTGTAAGAGAGATGAAATCTCAGGCGTATGTCAGTGTTTCTGCACTGACTGGAAAGTACTGGTCAGAATGATTACTGCTGGTTTTATTTTCTGTCCAGAAAGTTTGAAATCTACTTAACTTTGGAATATGGACTGAAATGTTAGCAAATAGTGAACAAGTAGCATTTACTGTAACAGTACTCATATATATAATCAATGGACTTATGATTCCAGAAGGACCCATGGAAACACCCAAAGGGCCTCTGAGGTTGTGTGAAGTGTCTAAATATATATACCAACATAGACTTACATTAACAAGTGACACAAGAATACAGTCATCTGTTTCTGGATGCTCTGCTTTCTTTTCTAGGCATCCACGTTTGTCAGGCAAGAAAAGAAATATGACTTTAGTGGCATCCCTTATGTACATTTGAGTACTGGGAAAAAACCTGTCTTGTCTGAGGTAATAGAAGATGTGTATGTTTTCAGAGCAAATTAAACTTCAGTAGCCTAGCTCTGCACCTTTCTGTACTAACTATTCAGTCAAATTAAAAATAGTCATGCCCAAAATATGAGGCAGAAGTGGAAGAAGAAAGGACTTAATGATTCCTCAAGAAGTTCTCTATGCTGAGGACAATCAGTATAGACTTGTTTTAGGAAAATCTCCTCAAACTCAGTGCAGAAAATAAGGCTAAATTTGCAGATAAATATATTGAAGTTTGTAACTAATAACAAAAGTGGAAATGTTACAGATTTTGCTCCTCAATGATACTTTCTTGGGTATTTGAGATGATGATTCTGTATATCTGTAGTGTTGCCTCTGATCATTTATTTTGCTCAGTGATACCTTCCTCTAATGAACCCTCCATTTAATTTCTTCCAACTTCATTTCTTCTCCAGTTTATAGCTGATAGTAAATTATGATAATGTGATGGACAGGACAGGACAGAACTATCTTTGCCTCCAGCACAACCTTTCTACCTCTCCACTATTAATATGAGTCCAGATAAGTAGATAAACACACCTAAACCACAAAAAAGTAGGAGAAACCTGTATGTACACAAAAACTCATCAACCTATCTATATGAAACATATAAAAAATAGGAACATCTATCAAAAAATTGCAAAACAGAAAAATGAAAATAGATTTCAAGATACTGTTTTAAATAGCTGTTGCATGCAGGGCATGCTTCATAAACTGCAGATCAGCTTCCTGAATAAAATATGAGGATGTCTAGATCCATGACTATCTCAGTTTCTAAAAAAAAAACTGAAGAAAATTTATAAATAGGCCATACACAATCTCGAAAAGGATAAACAAAATAGCCAGCAGTGACAGTAGTTGCTTTTCATGTGTGCAAATACAAGGCATAACAAATGTCAGCTCCTCATTTGCAAATTAAGATGTAAAGGAAATGTCTGTGACAGTACATGCAACAGTTCATATTTGAAGTTTGGCACAGTGAACTGACAGCCACAGAGGAACTGCTGTCGCCTAATCCTTTCTTTCTGCCTTCCAGCAACTGGCGAAGAGGGTGGATTTAATAAATATGTGATGAGAAAGTCTGTGAAAGGCTGGCGTATCTTCTCCTCTGCAAGAACTCATCTTCAGAGATAATTAACTAGGTGACAATATACAATGTGCCATTAACAAGATCATTCAAATCATTTCTGGACTTAAGTACAATTTTAAGCTGCTTATCAGATTTTCATTTCTGAATCCATTCAGCTGTCAAGCTTACATCCTGGCTCTTTATTGCAGCTTACATGGGAATCCAAACCTTCTAATTTTCTATACAGATTCATTTCAGAATCAATTAGAGCTGGTGGCGGCCTTGTCCCTGTGTGCTAAGGGGATTAGCTGGGCACTTGTTCAGCTGAAGCTACCTTTGAATGAACATTCAACCCTTTATCGGGAAAGAATTCTTTTCCAGAGAATTCTGAAGAAATTGAAACACTGAAATCAACAGATGGCAGATAATGACTGGAATGGCCTTCTATTTTGTTAGGAAAGGGAAAATGATTTTTCAGACTGTCTCCTAAGTAAAGATCTTATGTTGTACAAGGAAAAGAGGGGAAGCGGAAGCGGAGAGGAGAGGAAAGGAAAGGAAAGGAAAGGAAAGGAAAGGAAAGGAAAGGAAAGGAAAGGAAAGGAAAGGAAAGGAAAGGAAAGGAAAGGAAAGGAAAGGAAAGGAAAGGAAAGGAAAGGAAAGGAAAGGAAAGGAAAGGAAAGGAAAGGAAAGGAAGAGAGAAGAAGAGAGAGAGAGNAAGAGAAAGAGAAAGAGAAAGAGAAAGAGAAAGAGAAAGAGAAAGAGAAAGAGAAAGAGAAAGAGAAAGAGAAAGAGAAAGAGAAAGAGAAAGAGAAAGAGAAAGAGAAAGAGAAAGAGAAAGAGAAAGAGAAAGAGAAAGAGAAAGAGAAAGAGAAAGAGAAAGAGAAAGAGAAAGAGAAAGAGAAAGAGAAAGAGAAAGAGAAAGAGAAAGAGAAAGAGAAAGAGAAAGAGAAAGAGAAAGAGAAAGAGAAAGAGAAAGAGAAAGAGAAATTCCCAGCTGGAATCCATGGGTTTCATTTGTTTTCATAGTTGTCATATTTCTAAGCTAATAATATTCAATGCTTTCAGTCTAAATGAGAATGAACCTGCAAGTGTGATTTTGTGATAGTGTTTTCTGAATGACAAAGCACAAAGAAAATAAATGTGTTATTCATACAATAAGAGATGAAAATTAGTAATGCAATAAAGATAAATCACACACATACACACACATGTACGCTGGTATGTTTATACATCAAGAGTAAGATAGTACTGGGATGCCTGTATTCCCAACGTAAGAATTTTGAATAATTCTGATATTCAGAGATTGAAACAAACAATTTTTGCAGTGCCTTATATATAATACTAACTTTGGATACCACTCCCTGGTGGAGTAGAAGAATGCTTTATTCTTAATATATGATTGTATGACATTCATTTTAAAGTAATATGACAGTATGTTGAGTTTAATACTGTAGAGAGCAGCATCTCAAGAATTCTGTCACATGGAAATGGGAAACAAAATGCATTAACACATACGCGTAAGTAAGCTTCAGCTTGTATAATCATGAGTCTCTTAATTTCAGTAAAACTACTTTATGTTTGCTAAGGAACAAATCTATTATGTTCATTAGAAGTGACAGAGTAAGAACCCTTGAGGCTGAAGATATCTGTTGTCAAGAACATCTAACCAAGTAGGGCAATCTGCAGAAAGCTAGCCCAACAAACAAATAAAATAATTTATTCTGCCCATGTGAGGGTGTGTGGATGCATATTTATATAAAAGAATATGTGGTCAGTATTCTTTTTTCAATAAAACAAAATTAATTTTGCCATTCTTAAAATGTACATGTTAAAAACAAAACAAACAAACTCCTACAAGGTCTTCTCTTTATTCAGTGAGACATTATGTAGTGATGTTGCTTCTGCTGTTGAAGTCAGTGGCAATTTTGAACCAGAATTTCAACTCAAGTAATTGAATTAGGAAAGGTCTTTATTTTCAATCTTTCACAAATTTTTGCATTTACAATTACTTTAGAAAAATAATACATAGAAGCCTAACTGGAGAATACATTTGAAATTTTGGACTCCATATACATTACCTTACAAAACAAAGGTCTAATAGAACTTCTTTTGAAGTTGCTGGTGTGATTTCACCCATGGCAGTGTATTCAGCTCGGGGCATTACATTTCCCTAAGATAGACAGACAGACAGACAGACAGATAGATAGATAGATAGATAGATAGATAGATAGATAATTGGTGGTCTAAGTGAATTACTTATGATGAATCATTCAAATAACTAAATAGAAGCCTGACCACCTAAAATGTCATTTTCCCTGACATGTAAAAATGTCACTGAATGACATTCACCTTGCATGGAAATGCAGTCTTTTCCTGAAAACCTTCTTTTTAACATAGTCAGATCCCTATATGTAAAAGCCTATTGAAACAGCAACTAGGGATAACAGCAGCTATAGTTCAAAAAAGTCAAAATATGTACAACAGAGGAACAACTGATGTTAGTATTATAAATTAATTCAATGAAAGTAAGTAGAGAGACTCAGTAAACTGTGTTTGAGGGGGACTGTGATTTTATAAATAGCTTTTGGAGACAACAGAACAAAAAGTCACATAAATTATATGTTAGAAGGAGTCTTAGGAAGAATACTTCCAGAGAATCACCCATGTTTTTCTTTAAGATTCTGGAGTAGGCAGTCCTCTCACCAGCTTTTATCACTGTTATTAAGGAGTAAGTTTCATGCCATACACCACATTCCAGTTTTAATTCAGTTTTTCAGCCGATTTCAGATCTAGTTTGTAGGCAGTTACAGCATTTAAATCCAAATATCTAGCCTTCAAGACAATATTTTCTCCTTTAGGTTTCCATAATGCAGTCATTTCTCTTCAATTCCATTCCCAACCCTGCCCGTTATTGAGATGGACAGTTATTTCTTTTATTTAAGGACTAAGAAAAAAAGCTATAAATGCATAAGACGGGTAATTTTTTATTGTTTCTTGTGCTGTGTACTGTGGTAGTATAAGAAAAAGTAATTGCAAAACCTGTACAGAGCTTGTATATACTGAGATGTAATGTTCTTAGGAAAGTAGTAATCTTCAGGGGTTTTAGCTATTAAATAAATGTTAATAGTACTTTATTTAGCATGTCTGAACTGAGACTTTTCTCACATCTAACTTGCTTAACCTTAGTTATTTTAAGAAGTAATGCAATTACACATCTGTGAACAGGATCTTGTAATTGGAAATATCAACTTAATTTGACTATGTAAGATATTAATAGCTTGCTTTCACATCTTTTTTATTATACATTTTATTTGGAACTGACGGGTTATATATGTCTATGTCAGACATAGAACATTTAACAGTTTGTCACGTTACCCATTTTTTTAAATTGACTTGTTTTTTCTCTCACAATGGATAACTACCTTTCACTGTCCTTGGAAGATATTTTCTTTGGGTCTTCCTTAAACATATTTATTGCAAGACATTTAGCCTCCCTATTTTTTTTTTCATCAAGATTAGCTTTCATTAGGTTTCAGCATTATATGTTATTAAGTGTCCAACTGTCCAATCATCTCCATTTGCATGATGAACAATCCATCCTTATTTTTAACTCATTATATCTATGTTGTATATTTGAGGAGCAACATATATAACCCCAATGTTAATTAACATTTTTGTATTATTCTTTCAAGTGCATTCTTACATTTTTTTTTATCACAGAGAATTGGCATTGGTTCTTTTACTTGTGTCACATAAGCATCTTTCAGGAGAACCTTGTAAACAAACATAATTCCAACAATTTCAAGAGCTCCACACCCCATGACATCCACTTCCTTAGTGGTCATAATTTTAAAATCACTCAGTAAGATTCTGTTTAAAACTGTTTTCAGAGATTATTTACAAGTCTATACATTTACCTTTAGGTTTCAATAAAGAAATACTGTTTTATTTTCTCACTTATTTTCATTACAATAGTGGATGAAAGCTTTTTCACTACTCCTTGAAAAATGTTTTCAGAGTTTGTCAGTTATTATAAATATATATTTACTGTAACATATCTTATGTTTTTTAAATGTCCCATAACTGTTTAACTAGAGATGTTCATTGTGATTTGTAATGATATCCTAAGATCTTATTAAAATTATCATTGCAGTTTTTGTTAATTAAGATGCATTGTAAAGCAAATAATATTCTACATTTATCAATTCGCTATCACTAGTTTGGTTTTTTTGTTGATCAAATGATATTTTCACACAGAATCACACAGAATCACAGAATCCTAGGGGTTGGAAGGGACCTCGAAAGATCATCTAGTCCAACGCCCCTGCTAGAGCAGGGTCACCTAGAGTACATCACACAGGAATGCATCCAGGCGGGTTTTGAATGTCTCCAGTGAAGGAGACTATCACTATATCATATCACTATGATATAGAAAGCACATAAACAATTAATCTGATTCTTAGATTATGAGGGCAAAATTTCACATTATGTTTATTGACCTCCATTGTGAAACAGTTCATAGATTTCATCCCATGATTTATATTCCTGCCATATGTCTAACTGTAATATACTTTTACAACATCTAGTTTTGATGCAAGCATTTCAAACAGTCCATTTATGATTTGGGCCAGCTGATAATTATGATAGTTTAAAAATCTGTATTTTATACACTTTGATTATTTTAAATTTCAGCTTCTTTCTGCTTGGACACACAAAGGTGCCATAGAAACACTTAATTCCCATTTTTTTTTTACTTTCTTTGATTTAAATGGTTTATGGCAAAGAAAGTAAGACATTACAGAGCTCAGTTTCAACACTGCCAGTTAAGGATTTATTTGAATAGACTTTTGTTTTCTATTTTATTATTTCAATTTCCTTTGCTGTCAACCAAGTATGACAAAAGAATATTGCACATCATGCTAATCCAAGAGGTTTCTATTCAGCTAATGTAGTAGTGTGTACCTGCTTAGTAGGCAGCTGGATATACTTACAGATTTATTTTTTTTTCTAATTAATCTGGATGATACAGTTTGTATGCTGTCTATTTGCATTTTCCACTGTAACAGAAATAATGAATTTTGCTACAAGGACTTTTCCTGTATAGATTCATGGAATTATGTAAAACCTTCAACAAGAGATTTATATGCAGCTTTGAAATTCCTAACTTTCTAATCATGGCTCTCTCAACAATAAATTCATTAAATTGTCTAATAAAGAAATGCTACAAGACCAGAATATGCAATGTAGCAAATAATAATTGACAAAATTATGTATCCCATACACCATCTATGTCCACCTCAAACATTAAACCTGAAATGTTTCAATCAATAGTTACTTATTTGACTATGAGGGCTCTTATGTTACTATTCTTCTTGATTTTATTGTATTTCCATATTTTTTTACTTTTAACAATTACATTTCTACCAGGATTAGATAGCTAATACTTCATGTCAGTTTAAAATTCTGTATTTATACTGTATTACAGTGGCCTGGATCTGTCATTTGTATACCTTAATTAAAGTTGTTCTGTAGGATATTTACCTATTATAAGGCAATCATCTAACTATCACTCATGTCAACAACTGTGACTGGCCAAATTAGATGGGGTGTGCTTTATGATTAAAAGAATGAGGATAAATGTATGATCTGCTTTTTCTTTACTAATAACCTATATCTTAGTAGAGTTATTCTGGCATAGAAAGACATGAAAATTGTTTCTGTTGGGAGAATAGACTTTAACCCTTTATTTTCTTTCTATAAACAATTACGGTACGAAAAGCAAGATATTATTTTATATTTCAATATTATAGATGAGCTAGTAAATATTTATTGCTAAAAGTAGCTCTGGAAAAGAATAATTCTGCTTCACAGTAATATACAAACTTTTAATTGTATAGTAATCTCAGTTACTCCTTTATTTTTTTTTCTATATAAAGGATTGTTGTGGTTTAATCCTTGTAGACAGCTAAGCACCACACAGCCAGTTGTTCAATACTCCCATCAGTGGGTTGGGGAAGAGAAATGGAAGGTCATAAGATAGAAAACTAGTGGTCTGAGATAAAGAAATTTTAAAAAACCAAAAACAAACACAAAACATAAACCCCCAAAATCTCATCACCACCAACAAAACAAAAACCAAGGTAAAAACTCATGCCCAACCAGTCCCCAGGCAATGACAGCCTAGGCAAACTTCTCTCCACAGCTTTACTTGCTGAGCTTGACATCATATGGTATGGAATAACCCTTTGGTCATTTGAGGTCAGCTGTCCTGCCTGTGTCCACTCCCAAATTCTTGGCTAACTCCAGCCTATTTGCAGGTGCAGAAGTGTAAGAGGCAGAAAAGGCCTTGAGGAAAACAACTGTGAGGAAAAATAACTCTGTCTCAGCCAAAACCACCTTTTTTTTTTTTTTTTTTTGNTTTTTGCCTGTAATGGTTTCCTCCTCATTCAGAGGAATTTTCCAGTTTTCCACAATGGTATATAACCTTATTGCAATCTCATAATTTTCTATAGCATAATCTAAGTTTGCAGAGAAAACATAAAGAACGTTTGTATTTTAAAAAACTTGAATTATCACACATAAAAATCACAATTTTAACTCTTTCAGGATTTCGTACCTCTAGGCTGGCATTCTCAGACAAATAAATAAACTTCATTCAGAACCAAAGTTTGAAGCAGACCTCTCCAGTATCAGTGCATGAAACACTACCAGGACGTTTTAGGTTTAAGTTAATCTAAAGGAATAGAACTTCAAATATGGAAAGTTAGAAACTCAAACCAAGAAAAATAATGAAATAGCAATTAAGTGAATGAAATAACCCTAACAACTAACATGTTTTATTTTCTCTAATGCTGGTGTAAGTCCACCGAAGATTCTTAAGGAACAGATGAAAAAGTGTAGCTTGAAAAACTTTCTGGAAGTGGCAAGTAAATATTACAATAATTTAAAAATTGCTTGGTTAAAGAAGGATTATGCTGATTCTAGGGACCCCATTTGTTCAGGAAGGCCAGATTGTCAGGCATTTGCTCATGTAAAGATGGCTAAGAATCCACAAGCGTTGAGACTTAGTAGAGCAGTCCAGGTTATCTGCCTCATTCATTCTCCAAACTCACAGGGAGACGAGATATTTTCCTACAGATGCTGTAAATTCACACAGTTCAAGTTTCTCAGCCTTGACTTTGCTACACAACAAACACACAGACTGTTGCAGTAGGCTAATCTATATGTGCGGTTTCCATTCCTTTGACATCCTGGCTACACCAGCCCTGTAGCACTAATTAAGACATAAACAGCAGCCAGGCTGTAAGACACCCAACTACAATGGCATCATTCATGTCTTGGTATCCGTAGGGAAGAAGCTGGACTGTTCAGAGCAAAGGCAAGCACAGTATTTTCTGAAAGCTGTTTCTTAAACATTCCTTTATTATTTCTATGAATAGAAGAGAAGGTATTGTGTATCAAAAATTTTGTCTGTTGACTCCAGATGTATGAGAATGTTTGCGGTTGTTACTCATGTCCTTTCATCACTAGGGTAATCTGTCCTTTGTATCATGTGGCTCTGGTTCTCCCTTCAAAGTCACCTGTGGAATTTCTTCTGAAACATCGGTGGTAAAGATTTACAGGAAAAACAAGAACTCAGCATCAGATAGGTTAAAGCTATATGAAGAAGAAATAGAAATTCAACTTAACATTGAATCTTTTATACCTGTTAGTAACGTATGTAGCACAACTGTAATTCCTCATTGTTTTCATCTTTTGTTCTCCATTCCCTCTTAGTATATTTTCAGGAAAAAAATGAAATAATCACTCTTTTTCATACTGTAATGTGAATCAGCATGTCTGCTCTATTCCAGCCAGGAGCATGAGTCTCCAGTTTTGTATTTAAACATAATGAGTAACTTGTCTTTTATAAAGACAAAGGTTACTTATCCTTCTTTCCACATGAAGGCACAAGTCAGGGTCAGAGTATTACAGTTCAAATAGAAACTGCATGTTAGTTGACATACGATCATCAAAGTTTGTTGCTAATTAAGTGAACTGCTTCACCCCCTCATGATTAACTGGGCAAAGAAAGAAATCACAGAATCGGTAAGGTTGGAAGGGACCACAGTGGGTCATCTGGTCCAACCTCCCTGCCCAAGCAGGGTCATCCTAGGGAACATGGCACAAGGTTGCATCCAGACATTTCCTGAATATCTCCAGTGAGGGAGACTCCACAAACTCTCTGGGCAACCTGTTCCAGTGTGCAGGAATTCGCACAGTAAAGAAGTTCTTCCTCATGTTCAGGTGGAACTTCCTGTGCATCATTTTCTGCCCGTTGCCTCTTGTTCTGTTGGTTGGCACCACCAAAAAAAGCCTGCCTCCATCCTCTTGGAACCCACCCTCTAGGTATTTATACATATTAGTATGGCCCCCTCTCAGTCACCTCCTCTTGAGGCTGAATAGGCCCAGCTCTCTCAACCTTTCTTCAGAAGAGACATTCTCCAGATCCTACACCAACTTAGTGGCTCTCCATTGGACCTGCTTCAGGAGCTCCACATCTTGCTTGTACTGGGAAGCCCAGAACTGCACACAGTAATCCAAATGTTGATAGATAATGTATTTTGGAGTATTTGTTTATCTTCTCAAGGTTAGATATTTCTGTTATTTGTTCGGTAGCTTGTTGAACAGGTTTCATAAGGGCCAAAACCTGTATGGGACAGCACTGATTTCTCTGAGTGTATGAGCTCTTTTCATTTACCATAGCCAGATATCTCTAATATGAATTATGAAATGTAGCCTATAATACTCCTTTAATTTTAGATGATTTGAAGGATTGTTTCAATCTTGACAGTATTATGAAAAAGCTGGACAGACCTTTCTTTACATTGAAGTGTTGTTTCATTGATAGTCTTAATTTGCTCATACTTAAATTCACCTTGACAAGTCCCAGAACTTCTTCTCAAGGACAAAAATTCCAAATTTTAAAAATTAACAATGACTTTCCACAGTAGTTTTTTACTATAGCATCATATTTCAGACCACTTATAATAGTTTTGAATTACATCATTTTTACTTAAATAAAAATGCTACCCACTGTTTTATCAGAATCACTTTTCAGTTGAAATTTACAATTGCATCACTTATCACAGCAAGAAATCCATTTTACTAAAAGTAATAGGAAGAGGCACACTATATGCTAACTTTATATAGCAAATCATTTGAAACAAGTGAATTGAAAATATCTGTGAAGGAGTCTTGTACTAATTACAATTTCTGTTTTCCTACAATTAATTTTTAAGAAGTTAGAAAATATATCTAGGACTTAACTGACATTTCTGAGAATTTCCAACTGTTTTCTCAGACTATTTTTAATGAATAAAAATAATGGATTCATATATTTCCACATGAATTTAATTCTTTAAAAAATAGACTTAAAAATAAACTAATACATTACTTCAGTGCACATTTTAGAGGTCGTTTGTATTTTTCTGCAGTCAGAATATCTTTTCTCAATGAGAAATCAGGTGCCTGAGCCAGAATATTGTTTTAATACAAACTTAATTTTATACATATTAGTCTAAATGTGGTTAATTCTTTCAATGGATCTCTATTATTTTGATATTTTCTGCATGTACTAATTTAATGATAAATTTCATGAAAGTCTGAATGTTTTAAATAATATCTAAATCATAGTAGATAGTATGTTTTATGCTTTTCTTTGGAACACTTGAGCCTAATTTTTTCCTTAACTTTCTCATGAAAACTGAATGAATACTGGAAAAAACTAAGCCCTCAGATTTTATCTAGTGATCTCTCTGAATGCATTCACTATATACAAATAATTAGCAAAATCCCTTTATGTTTTTAATTAAAAATTGTATATTCATAATGCTAGTCTTCATATAATTCAATTTTACAAAACCATTTTAATCATGAGCAAACATTTACAGAAACAGGATCTGGATTATGGCCAGGAATGGCCTAGATGTTGGATTTGAAAAAGACCCAGAGATTGCTAATCTATGGACTGAAGGGTTAATTTCTTTACGATAGTGTACATGTCAGTCTTGTACATAGACCAGTCACAAAAGAGAGAAGAAAACCTCATGTATTCTTGCTGTGGTTTATTACTGTTTATTTGGGTTTTTTATTATGTTATGGTTTGGAAAAGTTACAATAATTCAATCAAATTGCAACAGTATGTGAATTAAGCAGGCTTATACACAACACAAATAGCACAGAATTCAACTCCTTAGGATAACATTCAGCTACCTAAATTACATGACAATGCCCCAAATTCCTGCGTAAAGTCTATGTACTTGTCAACCCCTGAATAAAATTGAGGTGAAAAAACTAAAGTTTCAGCCAAATCCAATACAGAAGTATATTTTATTTTCAGCAGAGTGTTTGAATGAGCAGCATTCTGGAAAAAAAAAAAGTTCAGGTCCTGAAGGATTGTATAATAACAGGTACACACATATGAGGTCAAGGATAAGAGGTCCTACAGGACCATAACTCCAGTTTGTTATAAGTTCTTATTATCAGGATCTCAATAAAACAAAATAAAATACAATAAAGGAAGCCAAGATTAAATTAAATCAAATTAAAAGCTGCTTGTATGTCTTTCTGTCTTCAGTAGTCTGGCTCATACACCCCTGTGGCCACTGGGTCAATTGTTTCAACACTGCTTCTGATTGCTTGAATGCTTTTGTAATATTTAGTCATATGCCCAGCAAAAGATACATAAAGTAGTTCAGACACATAACCAAAGTGAAACACTCTAATCCCAAAAAAGCCTGTTGTGTGTAGCTGGCTAATTCAGGAGGTTTGGGCTCAAATTTATCACTTAAGTTAAGGCACTTGGCTGTAGTAATTAAATCAGGAGCTAGGGCTTCATCTACTCTTATCTTAACCAGGCAGGAAATCTATTTAGACGTGTCCACGTGCCTTCAGTATACATAGGCAAAGAGATAATCTAAGGTGGTTAGTTTTCTAATTTAGACATAGGAGTAACACAGACTAAATAGAATGACTTCAGAGGCTGTCTTCTGTTCAAGTCCATTCAGAATTCAGAAAACCGAAGTTCTACCACCTCGGTTTCCTAAACAAAGTGCATTTTGTTTGGAAGATAAGTGGATGTAAAAGCCTCTTTCATGTCTGCAGGTAGTGGAAGGAAAAAAACCCCAAAACACTTCAGTTGTGGTGTTGTCCTTCTGTCTTATTCTTCTGGCCAACCCAGGCACACATGATACCTGACATCCTGAAGGATTTAACACTTAGGTATCTGATGTTCCTTATGCAGCATACCTGTCTTTACAAGCAAATAGTCTTGGTATCACCTCTAGCCTTTAATTAACCTGGACATGCGCTGCCTAACTGATAAGGGACAATTAAAGATGATGGTATTGCATTAATACCTTACAGTTGTGTTATGCTACCACTGTGAAAATTTGCTTTATATATTATTTAGTAAGAATGCTTTAGTAGACCATTTACAAATACTGTGGATTTTGTATTGTTCTACTCTAATTCCACCTTAATTTCTTTGTTTTGTTTTTTTTTATGAATCATTCAGATGCATACTGTCCTAAAAATGAACTCTTGGTTATTTTGAATTTTTGTGCTGTTACTCCATGCTCAATTAATTCCACTTAAGGTTACAGTTATGCTTTTTTATTACTTGTGATGATGTTTTTGTTTGACATTCATATTTTGTTGTATCTCATAAAAGTTATTAATGAAGAACTAACTGTAGAATTCAAGCCTTTTCTTTTTGTCATTCCTGCTGCATAAAGATTTATAAGTATTTTAAGGCCTATTATACAAGCTATGTGAAATGTGCTGCATTCTAAGGTACAAGACTTAAGACATAGATAAAGAAAAAGATTCTGTAGGTGATAATGGACCAGAGTATTCTCCTAACCCTTGAAACACCACTTTACCAGGGAAGATTTCTCTCATTACCATTCAGCATATCAAGAAACCCTGTTTTTTTCCTGGATTGTTTTTTTTTTTTCCACAGTCTATATTAAAGATGAATCTAAAACTTAAACTCTTAACAATCTGGGTCTTGTACTATGTATTATGACTTCTGAAAAAATATATCTAAATGTACTTACTGACGCCCAACAGCCATACTAATTTCATCAGAAATATTAACATGTTTAGTTACTAGTTTAACTACTTTAAAGATGCCCTTTCCTTACCCTTTTTCATATATATATATGCTAGCTTAGCTTTCCAAGCCATATTTCCCACAGCAGCTGTTTTTTTGTTGTTTTTTTTTTTTCATTGTTACTCTCTCTAAATGTAACTACATTAACTGAAGGCAAAGTAGGTGAGATGAAATAATTACATCTGGGATTCCTTAGTTAAATGCAGGGATAATGTTGCTGGTCTGTTACAGGCCAAAGTTACCAAAGATATCAAAGAAAATAAAACCTCAGTAATATGCAGGACAATCAATCAGAAAAAGAAATTAAGTTTGGGCTACACTGAAAGGTTTTCCTGATGTAGTTATGCTGCTTAGAAATTTTACCAGAGCAAAGAGCACTTCTGGACTAACGTACTCTATTTAGAACTTGTCCAGTCTGGTGCTCTTAAACTTTATCCCTGATGGGTGTTTTCCAATATAGTACAACAATCAGATCCCAATAAGTGTTGATACACTTAGAGGTACATGATGCAAGAACTTCTGTGTATGACTGTGGCATGGAGTAATTGCAAAAGACTGACTATTCTCTGCTCAGTTACTTGGGAGAATTGCAGAGCTCCTGCCATCTGGTTACACTACATTCAGTTATTCTGAAGAACTTCAGTTAGGGAAAAGATTAAATGCCCATCCTTTACTTCTGTAATTAAACAGAACAGAGCATAATGGTATGGCCTACATAGCGCCAAATGTGCTGACGTCAAATGGGACTCGCCTTTCTCAGAGAGGGAGAATAGTCTTTGCCCGGGAACTAAGGAGATTCATTGGCAGGGCTCTGAAATAGACATGATGGGGGAGGGGGACAATACCAAGCCCATCCCTGGCAAATGGCAGGATGCTATGGAAAACTTAGAGGGATGGGATACTTGTGAGGGCCCTTTGTAAGTGGGTTTATGACATATTAGCCACACTGGAGCACACCTACAGACTTGCAATGATGATCCAGGGACTTCCGAGATAACAGAAGCTAGCAAGAGAACATTGAAGAAAGCACAAGTAACCATAACTGCTAGGCTAGACTATGGGGTATCTCTCTGCACCTCCACTGGGACATTGTCCTCACTAAATGCTTCTATCAAATGTCTGTATGCTAATGCACAAAGTATGGGAAACAAACAAGAAGTGGAGATCTGTGTGCATTCACGAGGCTACAATCTCATTGCAGTAACAGACACGTAGTGGGACAACTCATAACTGGAATGTTGTCATGAAGGGCTACACACTGTTTAGGAGAAACCGACTGGATAGATGTGGTGGTGGGATTGTCCTCTATATGAGGCATCACTTGGAATGTACTGGGCTCTGCATTAGTGAGGATGATGAGTGGGTTTAGAGCTTATGGGTTAGGATAAAAGGGCAAACCAGTAAGGGTGATATAATTGTGGGGGTTTACTACAAGCCACCTGATCAAGATGAGGAAGTGGATGAGGCTTTTAACAAACAGCTTGAAGTGGCCTCAAACTCTAGGGCGCTGGTTCTTGTGTGAGACTTTAACTACCCTGACATCTGCTGGCAAAACTACACAGCCAAGCACAAAAAATCCAGGAGGTTCCTGGAAAGCATTGATGATAACTTCCTGTCACAGGTAGTTAAGGACCCCAAAAGGAATGGTGTGCTGCTTGACCTTACATTATCCAACAAGAAAAACCTTGTTTTTTGCGTTGACTCTAGTGACCATGAGATTATAGATTTCAGTGTTGAATGTAGTTAGTAAGGCAGAGAACAAGATTATCATCATGGACATTAGGTGAGTTAACTTTAGTCTTTTTAAAGACATTCTTGAAAGAATCCCATGGGAGCAGGCCCTGCAGGGAAGAAGGGTTTGGGAGAGTGGTAGATGCTGAAGGCTTGATACCTCCAGGCTCAAGAACAATGCATCCTGATGAGGAAGAAGTCAGGCCATGGGCTCAAGAAACCTCCATGGATGAATCAAGAACTCCTGTTGTTGCTCAAGCACAAGCAAAAAGTTCACAGGAGATGGAAGCAAGGTCAGGCCAATTGCATGAAGTACAGAGAGGTGGCCAGGATAAGGAGAAATAAGACTAGGAAGGTCAAGGACCATCTAGAATTAAGTTTGGCCAAGGATGTAAAAGATTACAGAAAGAGCTTTTTCAATTACATAAATAACAAAAGAAAAACTGAAGATAAAGTGGGCCCATTAGTGTGTGGAGGGGGGACTCTTGTAACTGAGGACACAGAGAAGTCAGAGTTATTGACTGCCTTCTTTGCATTGGTCTTCATAGATAAGATTAGTCCTCAGGGATCTCTGACCTAGGAGACCAGGCCAAATGAAGTTCCTTCCCTTAACTGAGGAGCATTGGGTCAGAGAACAACTAAACAAACACATCCATAAGCCCATGGGCCCTGATAGGATGCATCCACAAGTACTGAAAGAGATGGCAGATGCCATAGCTAGGCTTCTCACTATCATCTTTAAAAAGTCATGGAGATCAGGGTAGGTGCCTGAGGACTAGAAGATAACAAGTATCACTCCAGTCTTCAAAAAGGGCAGGAAGGAAGACCCAGGGAACTATCGGCCAGTCAGCCTCACCTCAATCCCTGGAAAAGTGATGGAGCATCTCATTCTTGAGGCCATGTCTACCCACATGGAAGACAAGAAGGTGGTTAGCAGCAGTCAGCATGGGTTCACTAAGGGTAAATCATGTTTGACCATCCTGGTTGCTTTCTATGATAAGACAACTACCTGGATGGATGAAGGAAGAGCAGTGGATATTGACTTCAGTCAGACTTTTGACACTGTCTCTCATGAAAACTCTCATAGACAAACTCAAGAAGTGTGGGGTTGGATGAGCAGACAGTGGGATGGATTGAGAACTGGTTAAGTGGCAGATCCCAGAGGATTGTGGTCAACTGTACAGAGTCCAGGTGGAGACTTCTCAATAGTGGTGTCCTCCAGGGCTCTGTGCTGGGTCCAGTGTTATTCAATTTGATCATCAGTGACTTTGATGAGGGGGTTGAGTGCTGTCCCAGCAAGCTCGCTGATGATACAAAACTGGGAAGAGTGGCTGATACCTCAGAGAGTTGTGTGGCCCTTCAGAGGGACCTTGATAGGTTGGAGGCATGGGCAGAAAAAAACCTTCTGAAGTTCAACAGGAGCAAGTGCAAGGTCCTGTACCTGGGGAGGAACAACTCCATGCACCAGTACAGGCTGGGTGACTACCTGCAGAGAGGGACCTGGGGGACAAGAAATTGTCCATGAGCCAGCAGTGTGCCCTTGTGACCAGGAAGGTCAATGGAATCCTGGGATATATTAGAACATTGACAGCAGGTCAAGGGGGGTGATCCTGCCTTCATACTCAGCCCCGGTGAGGTTATATTTGGAGTACTGTGTGCAGTTCTGAGCTTCCCAGTACAAGCAAGATGTGGAGCTCCTGAAGCAGGTCCAATGGAGAGCCACTAAGTTGGTGTAGGATCTGGAGAATGTCTCTTCTGAAGAAAGGTTGAGAGAGCTGGGCCTATTCAGCCTCAAGAGGAGGTGACTGAGAGGGGGCCATACTAATATGTATAAATACCTAGAGGGTGGGTTTCAAGAGGATGGAGGCAAGCTTTTTTTGGTGGTGCCAACCAACAGAACAAGAGGCAATGGGCAGAAAATGATGCACAGGAAGTTCCACCTGAACATGAGGAAGAACTTCTTTACTGTGCGAATTCCTGCACACTGGAACAGGTTGCCCAGAGAGTTTGTGGAGTCTCCCTCACTGGAGATATTCAGGAAATGTTTGGATGCAATCCTGTGCCATTTGCTCCAGGAAGACCTTGCACTGTCAGTCATGTTGTGGAATTTTCTTCATCTCTGAAGATTGAGTGGGGCACCATGGCAATCAATATTCACTGACTGCAAAATTTATCAACAGCAGAAGGGAAGTCCCAACAACTAAGTTGTATTACAAAGGGTTAACTAGAGGAAAATAAGTATTCACAGAGCAAATTTTTAATACTAGCTTTGTTTACGTAAAACTAAACTGTTGGGTATTCGTTTGAGCTTTGTATAGGTATGAAATATTTATCTTGTCCTTGTATAGCCTAAGAGTCACTCAGAAATTAAGAAAGTCATGTAAAAGAGGATTGCAGAAAGTTTAAAATTCATGCCATAATCATAAAAGTTTCAGGATTTTTGGATGAAGGCAGATAGGGGGAAAGACAGAATAGAGCAACCACATCCTACTCATTCTCTGGAGTCAGACAGGCATGGAGCAACTCTAAATGCTGCTCTAATCAGTCACCAGAGCTTCGGAGCCCTTTTTCAATGACCATGCCTACCAAGTATGCTCTCCTGCCTTTCTCAAGTACTCCACATTCATAACTAAGAAGCACAAAATGCCAGAATATGTCTGTACAAGTGACATTTAGAGTAGACATTTTCAATCAAAATTGACTTTTAAAGTAATATGAACTTTCATCTTATTTCATGGGTTTGTTAATTGTATTTGCTTTCTCTTACAATACATCTCCTACAGCCAAACAAGTGAAGAGACCTGTGGAAACAAAAGTGGGAGTATCTCCCGGCTCTTTTTTTTCTTCCAGCTTCCACTGTCCATTATAACAAGTTCCACTGAGAATGAATTCTATTAAATGGCTGCTAAGTTTTGAAGAATCGGCTTATCAAGGCGGAAGATCATAATGTATTTTAACAGAAGAAATTCACCTGGTGAGTGAATTCCAGCACCCAGAAAGTGTAGGAACACTAAATTAAATTGCAGCTCATTGGAAACAACGTGTATCACATTCTTGGTTGAACACCTTATATTACTTTTAGCAAAATATAATCTTTTCTAAGAATAAATTAATTTCTGTCAAAAATCTGTCAGGAAAAAGTCTTCTTGAATTAATCTTTCTAGCAAACTAGCAATCTTGACTGCATTACCTTTGCTATATTTGAAGGAAAACAAGCTGCTCTACTTCTTCCCACTCCACCAGGAAGTGTAAAACTCATCCTCCTCTTCCACTACCATAATCTTTATAGGTGTTTCAGCAGCAGGGACTAGATAGGCAGCAGATTGGTTTTACTCTGCACCTTTGGAAAAATTTCTCTATTAAAATTGTGCATGAAAAACCTGTATTTCCTGACCTGTCTTGGTATCATATTCTGTCATATTGAGTAACAGAGAATCAGGCTGATGAAGGAAAGTATTTTACAGATTTTACTGTATATTTTACTGTGAAGGTGACTGAACATAGGAACAGGTTTCCCAGAGAAGATGTGGAGTCTAAACCTTTTGGTAGTTAAAAGGTTTTAACTCTCTTGTTAGTCAAAATATAACCTGACACGGCCCAAGGCAACCTGCTCTACCTAACCTTGCTTTGAGTGAGGGCTTGGACTAGACAATCTCCACAGGTTCCTTTGCCCTTCTCAACTATTCTGTGATTCCATAGCTGCTTGAGGTAAACCCATCTAGAAAATTTCTCTGTTGCTCATGGTTCAGTCATTTTCCATGCTAGAAATAAAACCAATAACAATCACAACAATCTACTTCCTTAAGACTAAAAGAATAGCAATTTTCTCACCTATTAAAATTTCTATTTATGTTTTTCCTTTTCTTCACAACTTTCTCCCATTTTGTTTCCTAACATAATTCCCCAAATTTGATTGGTATGAAACTACTGGAAAAGAAGTATAAAATATTACAGGTCCTTCTACAGTGCACCAACTATATTTCTGTATTCAACCTTTGAAATTGTCATCAGAGAACTGGGTACTCTGAAGTTATTCATCTTCCAGAGGAATAAAAATATTCTTCCAGAATAATTTCAGCTACTGAAAAAAGCTACCATGGTTACTGAAGCAAATCTTTCCTGCTCAGAGTCCCCAGAATAGACAGACTTTTACCAGGTTAGTTTCATGTGCCAAATATTTTAGATAATTTTATTAAGGACAGCTAATTTTTCACTGGGAGATGTAATTGCAGAAAACATTTATGATTTCTAATCCTGGTGAAGTTTGAATGGGTCTATTCCAAATATTAATGACTTCTTCAAGGTATCAGTAGAAAATGAGAGAATATTAACTGTTTTAATACTGTTTAAAGGAACTGAATACCTTAAAAAGTTCTGAAGTGCTTCTGTCTGCTACCTCTAATTGTCTGCATACCACTGCATCTGCCTCACTACATTACTATGCATTTGCACATATCCCCTGTTTCAAAGTCAGCCTAAGACTAATGGTCCCACTTGTGCCCATTATCTTGTCATTCAATTTCCTTCTAAAGTCCCATATTTCCTATATCATCTAGAAGCACATCCACTCCATCTGTTTCCTCTACTTGAAAATAAAAAAGAGAATACCAAAGAGTATATAGCAGTCCAATGTGAATTAAATTTCTGTATGGCTTGTTCATCTCAGTCACTGTCTTCTCCAGTTAAGCTTTTAACTAGTTTAACCACAATTTATGAAAAAAATATTTTATTTTTTTTTTCTGGACTGGAGCTTCGGATGATAAACTTTTCAGGCCAAAAATTTGACTTCCTTTGTTCTAGAGACTGCAAAAGATTGCTTATTTGAAAACTAACAGAATAGCAAGTCCTATTCATTTTCATTAAAAAACAGGAATCTCACCATCTCACAAGCACAACAATCCTACTATGACTACAGTTATAAAATAGGGATGGAAAATATATTTATAAAATTCCAGAAATTTAAAGATATTTGATTTGTTGGGTTGGGTTTTTTTATAAATTTCATGGGCAGATTCAGTCATAACTAGGATGTCTGACACCAGCACAACTGACACAAGGTTTATGCATGAAAGCAAAAATAGTTCCCAAAAGATTACAGAATGTAGTATTTTCTGCCATAGCCAGTGAGAACTGGATATACTCAGTGGTTGTTTGCAATATTTAGATCCTGCAAGTAGAAAATCTTTGGTAATAAAAACTTTGGTGGTTCTTGTCCTTTTTTAGTCCCATTTCAAGATTCAGTATCAATCAATTTCTTATGAGATTAATGTAAAATGTGAAAAGATTGAGTTTAAAATCATCAGTTCATCTTAAATCTTCAGAGACTGGACTTTTTTGTTGTTTTTCTTGTGCTTACTAATGATCTGTAATTATGTATCTTTTTCAACTTATGGATGTGTATCTCTGTGTGTGCGTTATCTTTTTCACCTTTCATTTCACATACCTCACCCATTTAAAAATACATTTAAAACTATCCTTTAATTTATACTATGCTGCAGCAGGAAAACTCATAACAACAAGGTTATTTAAATGTTTGGATTTTAATTCTGTTAAAGACATTTTAGTTTAAAAAGAAAATAAAGAAGAATGCTTTTACACTAAACTATTAAAAATAATTCTGGAGACAATGCTAGTGTCTGAGGACATAGAAATAGGAAATGTAATACTACTCCTAGTCTTTGACTGAAGCCTGCTATGGTTATGATGAAGACTATTTTTAATTCTGATTTTGTTGGAAACCTTTGAAACTGCACACTGAGTACACGTGCTGTGATTGTTGAAATTTCTCTTAGTCCATAACAGAAGTGGTCAAACACTTCTGTGTAATGTGTGAGCTAATGCTGTGAATCTTTGTTTGACCTTCTCTGCATATCAGGTCTATGTTCTTATGTGCATCAGTCTACTCTCAGCTTAAAAGGTCTACAGAACACAGAATTAGGTAACTGTTTGTACAACATGATATGTCCTATCACCATATGGAGCTAGCATGGCAGTGACAGTCAATAACCTGGTTGCTGTTGAGGGAAATTGCATTCCAGACTCCACTGTCTGTATTGACCAATGGTTGACCCCAAGTACAGCTACAGAATGGCATAAGTAATACATAGGTACTCTGTCATGTCTGCCATCTTAAGCAGATATTTTAGATAAATGGGCATTCTAAAGGAAACAGAAGCCTACAAGCGAGCAATGAAATTATCTCTACATCTTTACTGAACATTATAGATGCTTAAACACATCTCCAGAGCCTTGCATATGGACTTGCAGAACTCAATTTTGTTGCCATATGCAACTATTTAGTACATTCAGGATGTCTCATGTATCTAAGATATTCATTTAGTGCTGGGAGATATGATTAGAACCTAAAGACGACTCACTACCATTACTTCTAACATCAGTCTGCAGCCAAAAAGGTCCTAGACACATGCCTGGACAGCTGAACTGGTCACATAAACTAAGAAGGAAAGCAAAACTGTAAAAGAGATATTTAGTGTCTAATGCTTCTTCACAGTTTTCCTTTCTTCCTGGGTTTATGGTAATGTCTAAACACCTAGATATTTAAAGTTAAAATCTCCATATAACAATGCAGATGCCAAAAGGAAAATAAAAAAATTAAATTTTAATCTACTTCTTAGTTCTTTCTAATTTCTCACTTATTTAAACTTTTATTCTTTTTCTAAGACTCCACAGGAACACCAAATTTGAAACGTCAACATTTTCTCAGGAATTTCAATACAACTTACAGTTATTAAGCTACGAGAGAATGGCATCTACTTTGGTGTCCCTCCTCTCTCCCTTTTATGACTAAAGGCAGCTGAATTTAATTATTTCAGAGCTTTATACAGAACAGACAGATATTGAAATCAGGGGAAGAGCACATAAAATCTGTATCACAGTTCTGGAAAAAAAACAACCAAACAACCAAAAAAGTTAAAACTCTCCAAGTCAAACCCAATTGTAAAAAATCATCCTGAAATACTTATTATTATGCATCTATAACACTATATACAGAATTAAATGTAGTCAGTAGTTAGAAGAGTAATAAAAAGCCAGATCCTATTTTCTTTATTTCTGAAGACTGAAAAAGATGATTAACTGTTTGGACTCTGTCTCTTATCAGTGAATGCTTGGATAAACATAAGCTGAAAATTTGTGTTGTTGTGTTGCTCAAGACTAAAATCAGTCTAGCATAAAAAACCTGAGTGATGGACACCAAATCAGCAGACATGGAAATAGTGTACCAGATACCAGCAATAGTGCCTGAGTGGCTTGAGTCATTATGAAGATCAGAACTAGATGGTATTCAGGCAGCAGTGAATGTTTCAAATCCCAAGGAAGTCACTGAGAACTAATGAAGTTTAACACTTAACCAAAACTGATCTGACACTGTTTTACTGGAGTTTAGACAAAAGCATGTTTAAACCACCATAGTTAGAGATGGAATAGCTCTGGACATAATCTCTTATTCTGCCAAATTCACAGTAAGAAACAAAATAGAAACATAATATCCAAATTATAAAAGCCATATAGATGTAGATATCCATATTATAGTATCCAAAAGGCTGAAGAGAATTCATAATATAAAAATAATTTATTTCTAGGATCTTTCATTATGTTCAAATCACTCTAAAATAATGCATTCATCTTTAGATTTGCAGATCACAAATTAAAAGAGGTCCACATTACTGGCTTTTGGTCAAGACCAACAGGTTAGTCCAAAGGCCAAAGAGGTTGATAGAAAAGTTTCTGTAAGCTTTCAAGAGGTGTGAGAAACAACAGTTAAACAAACATCTAGCATATCTTTTAAGAATTCCGCAAAAATAAGCAACATCTCCCACTTGCCCCAGAAAATATAAAAATAATATCTATGATTTAAGTTCCTGGCAAACTTCTTGATAAATCTTGTGAAAATTATGGCCATTTTCTCCCATTAATTTGAGCCCCAGGCTCTGGGTTACTAAGAAATATCAAGTTTATTTTTAATTTTAGAAGAAATTATTTCAGTTATGCTTTCCTCTGGTCAGCAAGGCTGCATATATGTATTTCATTGAATCAGGGCTCAGAGCATTCCCATCAACAACAGGAAGACACCGATTAGTTTACTTAGGTCTGTGAATGAGACTGGTACCTAGTTTTTAAATTTTATGTAACTTTAAAATCCACCAGAAAACTAACAGAATTCACTTATTTAGCAGATCACTGTGGAACAGATTTATTAGTATATAAAAAACTAAGTTGAAATTATTAGATTGTATTTTTTTAAGCAGATTACTGACATCATCTTACTGATGTAGAATCTTCACCTCAGACTAAAATGCAGTCATTTCCTGCTTTGCTTAGAAAAATCAATGAAAAATTTTTGAAAAGGAATGTATTAACTTTAATGCTGATTTTGAAAATTACGTATGTAAAGATAATTACCTGCTTTACTAATGGATTTCAGAAGTAATCAGGTTATTTTAGCCCTGTGAATAAATTAAAATGGTTCTTATCTTATTAATATGAAAATCCCTTCTGTGCTCTGTTGATCTGGTACACTGGTAATTAAGGATTTAGAGGTCCTTTACCTGATTCTCCTCAATGAAGCAGGTAAAATCACAGAGAGTCTGTGACTGCCTTTTCAAATCCTCTAAATTATAGATGCCAATGCCCAGTGTTTACTCATTTTGAATGTTCTGGAAACATAACTATATATAAAGTCAAAGGAATTGCCATTTCACAGTACCCATTAATTGATAAATTAAAGCCAAAAAGAAACTTGTTCTTTATAACATAGTTGCATGAGTAGACTTGAATGAAAGATTTGATATATTATTCCCTGTACTCATGTTTGAGAAGCTGGCAAGTGAGGTCATGTTGTCTTTTTTACACATATAAGAAAGGATATGGCAAAGAACTAGGGATTAAGCTCACTGCAATGCCTAACTTGTGGGTGTCCAAGAGAGTAAATTATCCAGGCTTTCTAACATTATGCACTAAAGTAATACACTTAGCAAAAGTATGTGCAAAAACTAGCATACCGAATAGGAAAACCTGAAACCACAGCCATCTAAAAGGCTCTGTGTAGAAAAGAAGTAACTGAGGCTGAAAATCAAACCAATGAGGCTGGATTCAGTTGGCTTTAGAGGTTCAGGGATTCTTATAGGTCTTGGTGTTTCTCAGTTCCATTCAAACCAATTAATATACCATAAAATACATGGGGATATCATTCCTGAGAGAGCACTGTATGCATAAATAGATTATAAAAGTTTAATAAATGTCACAAACATGTTAGGTTTAGGTACCATATATTACAGATAATTATAAACATATAAGTAGACGTTTTTAAAGTTAACTTATTGATCCATTGAACTCTATAGCAACTTACAGTAACAGGCTGACAACTCAACAAGCCAAATATAATAATTTATTATGGCCACCAATATAACATGATTCAAATGTATATTTAAAACTACTTCTTATAAATGGCTAGGTTTAATTACTGACTACAGTCACTTCTTTCTTTTTTTTTTTTGTGGGCTCTGATGTATGAGCTTGAACAGCTTTGGAGGTTCCTGCCACTTGCTTTCTATTTTATCCTTCTCTCAGAAAATTCTTCTTTTGATGAAAGAAAAAATATTTTTATATATATAGGAATAACTACTCGAGAAGCATTGGTGTAACCCATGCATTATACAAAACTTTACCAATGGACTGCTACTGAATTGGGTTTTATTTAATACAACATGCCATGATTAAAAATAATTAAAAGATGACATACAAGTCAAAGAGTTATCCATGAAGTAGTGTGGGACACTGGGAAAAAAGTATAATCACTATTCCATATGATTAGATTGAATTGGCTCAATAGATACTTCTTATTAATTTCTTTTGTTCATCTATATGATTCCCAATGATTATCAGAAACTCCTCCTGTCTATTTATTTTAACTGAAGATCAGAAAATAAATGTGGGATAAATACTGTCCTTATCAATATGTTTTTTTGAAAAGCACAAAGGGAATTTTGAGAACTGTGTTAATTTTTTTATCTAAGTGATAAATACAGTAGAGATCCCCCCACCACACACACACAATTATTTTATTTGCACAAATGGTACACCTAAGAACACTCTCCTGCTCTGGAGCCCATTACTGGACAGCAGCACTCTGTGTGAAAGCAGGTTTATAGCCCCTAACCACACTGTGAGTACTTAACCATGATTTTTGTTGGACTTCACTCTAGGGATCATGTATCTGTTTAAAAATTAATTTCATAGATGCAAGAGTTTTTTGGTCTAAAGAAATTGCAAATTCACATTTGTTTTGCATATTTGACCTCTGCCCTCCCATTCTCAGTCAGAAAGGGTATGAGGCTGTTGTCTTTTTCTGTCAAAGTGAGTAAAACTGCCATTCACTCCATTAATGAGAAATTCAGCTATTGAGCTGATCTTTGCTCCACTGCCATTGATTTCTACTCTTTGTTTTATCATTTGGACCTAGAATGTCAATAAGTTATTGACTGAAGAATAGAAAGTCAATGATTTGCATTCTCCTTAGAGCTTGTGAAAACTGAATTTATCTTCATATTCATTGATATTTTACTATGAAATTCTGAGCCTGTAATAAAGTTGTTTCTAGTTATTCTGGGTTTGAGAAGTTTATGGTTATGAAAAATACTTTTTCATGCAATTAATTTACAGATTAATGGTTTCTAAATGGCAACACAGAACAACTCAGCAGCAAACATCTATAAGTCATCTTATATAGTATTTACTTTACAATAGATTAAAATCATAGCTCCTCTGATGGTATAGCATTTTACACCCATGCATCAATACCTGAATTGCTATTAAGTTTTATTCTAGATTATTTTAATAAAAAGAACGAGTAAACAAAATAAAAGTAGAAAATAGAAAGCATTTACGGGAAACTCTATCAAATGCAGATTTTGGTGGGGTATAGATGAGAGGACTTGAAGAAGAAAGGATGACTTCAGAGATCTTTTTTATAGAGAGATTTAGAAAGAAATAATTGCTAGATTTAATATTCTATTTGTATCACTTCTTACATGTCCACTTCAAGGAATTCTGAATTCTCTGCTGGATGTTCTCAGATTTAGAGCCATATGTAGGTCATTATTTTTTCAAGTAGCATTTTTTCAGGTCACTAGATTATCTGTGAGGCATTTTTTATCATGTATTCTACTTGATACATCTGTACATCATCTTTCAATTGATTTTGCCGGGTAAAGTAGCAAAGAAGAGTGAAGACCAAAAAAACATAGAAAACTGTATAAGCCATGTTGCCAAAGAACATGAAGTACCCTTCCATTTGACCACATACCCTCTGTTAAATACATGTCATTGTAAGATAAGCTGCTAAAGGTATATGACAGGAAGTAGTCTCCAGTGTTAGAGGGAGCTGCTCACTTGGCACTTAGAGACACAAGGAAGACAACAGAAATAAATACCAGTATGTGGCAGAAATACCAGTTCTTCTCAAAGAACATGTGTCAAGAATCATGACACAGATAAGCTTTAACGGTGCGGTTGTTATAAAAGCTTTGGAATGGGAATCAAAATGTTAGTGAAATGATGAGGAGCAGATTAAATAGAGCATGGCAGTATTGTAGCAGAAAAATATCACTGTCGAGGACATATCTAAGTCAATCACAATATTCCCATCAGTTTTCAGAAAAATTGTGTTGGTTGAGTTGTTTTTGTTGAAGCTGTTCTAGACTCACTATCCATTTTTTTATAAAAAGGAACAATTTCTTTTTTCCTGATTGAAGATAAAAAAATGCTGCTATAATATGAATGTGTCTAAAATGGACAGGGGAGATAATTGTTTTTATTTTGAGAAATTCAGATAAAAGTTAAAATATTTTAACTTTTGATTATGCAGACAAGGAGAATAATCTTTGTAGTTTCTTTAGTCATAATTTGGTTCAATACAGAATGGAAAGAATGTTTCCATTGCAGAGAAACCCTTTTCAGTATTCCACTGAGAACTGCACTGTTATTGATTTGACCAGATGCACACCTTGTAGGGAGTTTCATTCACTTTATGCACATACAATACATATTATAATTACCTAATAAATGCTCTCCTTTAACAATTGCAACCATGTGATACACACTTACAGTCATTTGAGAATATGTATGGAACTGCACATAAAGAGGCCAGAAATATGGAATTTTCCATGGCTCCATAGTTTTATGGTAAAGTATTCTGGTGGAATCCATCAGGACAATGCTGGTATATACACTTGTTCACATGACAATAATTTAAGATACTGAAGCCCACAGTGTAATCACAGTATAATTACTGTGTGCAGTAAGCAGTGAGCACTCCAGTGAAGATTCACAAGTTAGGTATATTTTTCAACCAGCAAAATTTTCCAATGTTGGTAAAGGAGGTCCTTATAGTCACTATCATAAATCACTGCTTGCTTATGATTTTTGTTAAGGATCTGGTTAAATACATTAGAATTTGTATTCAAATCACAAGCCAAGTCAACACTAATATTTCCATTGATCTTGAGGAATTTTGTGTTTTGTTCTTTAATCAAGTTTTAGAAGTTTGATCACACTATATATAATGGACATTTTTTTTTACATAATTCTATACACAAAGAATTCCCAAGTACTAAAATTTTTTATGTGTGAGAGGTGCCAGCATACTTAACATCAGTCTCCTTTTCACAGAAGTCATGAGACTAATGACACTCAACATCTTTGGAAATTTGTCTGAAGCAGGTTAAAGTTTTGAAATTCAAGGTTCTATGGTTATCTGAATGAGGAAACACTCAGAAGAACACTTCTCATATTTATATATTGATATATTGATATATTGATATATTAATATATTGATATATTGAT
>VZRW01014130.1:235771-274801 GCA_013398125.1 Aegotheles bennettii
TATTAATATATTGATATATTGATATATTGATATTTAGGTATTTAGATGTTCAGATATTATTTAGATATTTATATATTTATTTATACTTATGATGATCTATAGTTGCATATTGAAAGTGTGAGAACTGTGCTGAAAAGGGGAAAAACCGTGGAGGTAAGTTAAGAAACAAAATTTCTGCAAATAATAATGAATTGTATACAGCAATTTGGTCAAATGAAGAAATAAGTTCCATGCTAGCAGACAAACATTATCTGTTAGGGAGTTTTCCATTTTGGGGTCCAAATACTAAGGAAAAATAGTTATTACATTTTTCACAGTTCATTTCTGTTTTTTGCCCTGCAGACCTGGTAAAACAGGAAAATGAGATCTCAAGATAAGTCTACAAAGTCATTGCTTCTCAGGGACTCACAGCCAGTGGTGTTTAATGACCTGTATTGGCCTTCTCTATAGGAACTGCTCTGCTTTCCTAAAACAGATGGGCTATCCCTTAGAAATATATATTTTCACAGTTTTTTAATGTTAGTAAGTATATTAACTTTGATTCCAGCCTACTGGGTTTTACAGAATCTACAGATTTTAGAGATCTGATCACTGGGGGAGGTGGAAAAAAAAAAAATAGAAGGCAGCCTATGAATTGCTTACCCATCAGGGAAAGATTCATTTTGCTTCATTTAACTAGATCAGCTCCTTCACCTCAAACACCAGGGTGTATATTCTATAATTTTTAAATTTCTCAAAACAGCTTTAATAACCCATTGTAATAAAAACAGTTCCAGGTTTTCACAGGCTCTGTATTTCACCATCTATTTCTAGTTTGCGCAATGTAAGAGCAGAAAAAAAAATATTATCACTGAGAGAAATATGCAAAATCTATGTATTGAATGATCTTGCTGGTTTTCAGCTTTTCAGTGGAGTGTTTTATATGTATCCCAAATAATCTTTTAACCAAATCTTATATTCAAGAACTGTGGTGTTCAAGAAGCAAAACTTGGAAAGGCAAATCCTTAGGATAAAAAATGAATCTATTACAAAATTTTATCTGTGCTTAAGCATCTAGAGATTGGTAATAAAAACAAATTCTTATCCTGTTTCATCCAGTACTTGAAGGGGGCCTACAGGAAAGCTGGATGTCACAGTTTATTTTTGGGCTGGCAATTAAATGAATGACAGATGCTCTCTATTATCCCCCTCCCTTCTCAGAAAGGGAAAGGAAAGAGAGTAAGGGAGGGAGACTTATGGATTGGAAACTACACAGATTTAATGAAACAATAGTGATGAAAGAGAAAATAATGAAATATATACAAATATATACAAAACCAATATTTCACTCCCCCCACAGTAATGCTCATGTCACCACTTAAGGTCTAGGGCAGGCCTTGGGTAAGTCCCAGACAGGCTCCTGGAGTCAGTGGCAAATAGGAGCTGAAGGCAGAAACACATGGAATCAGGAACACACAGATCCCTCAGATTTATACCAAGTATGACATGTATGGGATGGAATACTTCATTTGGTCAATTTTGGGTCTCCTGTCCTGTCTGCTCCTCCCTGTAGGAGGGTCATGGATGTGACCCCTTTGCTTCTCTTTGTTTCTAGAGCACAGGATATTTAGCAGAACTAAGCAGTGCCCTTGGTTTTGTGTACCATTCTCCTGCATTAACTATAAACATTGAACTTTATCAGTCCTAGAAACAGACACAGACTGAAAAATGTGCAGTTAACTTCAGCAAGTACACCTACTTTGAAAAGACTGAACTGAGAAGTAAAACTGCTAAAAGAAAATTGGTTCTGTCCTGACTCAAACCAAGACACAGGAGAGGGACTTTTACAAGGGCATGTAACAATAGGACAAGGAGGAAGGGTTTCAAATTGAGAGAGAGTAGATTTAGATTAGATATTAGGAGGAAATTCTTGACTGTGAGGGTGGTGAGACACTGGAACACATTGCCCAGAGTTGTGGATGCCCCCTCCCTGGTGGTGTTCAAGGTCAGGTTGGATGGGGTTTGGAGAAATCTGGTCTAGTAGAAGGTGTCCCTGCCTATGGCAAGGGGGTTGGAACTAGATGATCTTTAAGGTCTTTTCCAACCTAAACCATTCTATGATTCTATGATTCTATAATTCATTTACATAGAATTCTCAGATTCAAGGTTCCCACAGGAAAATGTTATGTAAATGTTATATTATATATATATATAACAAGCTTTCAATACTTCTGTTTCTTAATGAAAATATATATAAGTGAAATCATTTTCTTCAAAAGTGAGAGAATGCTATAAGACCTTAAGTATGTGGGCTAAAAATGTGAGTTTGCCACATTTGTTGCTTCAGTTGAGTTAGATTAACATGAATGAAAAATATGGGTGAGGAGCTGAAATGTGAACAACCTAAATCTTGAGGTTTTAATTATAATGTATCCTTTTATCCCAGGCAGTTAGGCCTGGAAATCATCAGGTATGGTCCCGAGAGAAAGGGATCAGCACTACTTCTATTATGAAACACAATATGTGCTTTCAAACTGCTTGTAAACTCTTCCCCACAGGCATTAAATCTTGAAGTGTTCAAAAAACTACTTTGTGGGGTCTTAAGTAAT
This sequence comes from Aegotheles bennettii, assembly GCA_013398125.1. Taxonomy (NCBI): domain Eukaryota; kingdom Metazoa; phylum Chordata; class Aves; order Caprimulgiformes; family Aegothelidae; genus Aegotheles; species Aegotheles bennettii. The sequence goes on from VZRW01014130.1 coordinate 238,360, forward strand.
TTTAAATAGATATTATTTCCTGATCAATATCCTCTGATTTGTTGGCATACCCATGTGACCCATTAAAGATATGGATATTTTCCTCTTATACTCTCTCCCGGATTTTCAGCATGATGCGTGAAACAGGTAAAGTGAGATGAGACGAGATGAGATGAGATCACCCTGTGTTTGCTATTGTAACTTCATTAAATTGTATTTCAGTTAAACGGATTTGGCATCATTTCTTAGGAAAGCTATTAATCATCTTGTGCCAGGAAAAAAGATTTCAGAGAGGTATTTTCCTTACTTGAAGTCCGTGGGAGTTGCTGCTATCAAAAATTTGTCAGCAGTCTTACAACAATTTTGATTTTATATGGCAACTCTTGTAGAAAAGAAAAGCCCTACTGAAAACTAGCCTGCCACTTCAAATTAAAAAATATGTTGTTATTAATTAGCTGAACTTTTAAATTTAATTTGTATAGTTATATTATGTATACATTTCTTTTAAAATGCAAGTGTTAAAAATGATTGTAACTAGCTGTTTTACATATTTTTCTCTCTGTGAAGATTATTGGTCTATACTATCCCTATTTCTGATATTCTTTAGAGCACTATAGACCATGGCATTCTTTGATCCTTCTCAAAATTTCTCACTATTGCCGCTTCTTGTTAATGACAAGTGTTTTGTTTTTAAACTCTTGTTGAAAAATTAAGGTCAGCTGTTATGATCTTCTAAGGAATATGTCTTTACTTTTTCCTCTGCCTACTATTGAAATCAAAATTAGAATAGTCATGACTCTTCGAAATACAAAATTTTGTGAAGGAATCACTGCTGGCTGTTCCATGAAGGCTGATGAGCCAGGAGTCAAGGTGACCAGTGAATGCACCAGCTGGCCAGAGACCTCCTGTGCCTGAACAGGGACAAGGTGGTGACAGTAACAGGCTCTGTCAGGCATCTGCAGGTGACCATCAGAGGAGGTGAGGTAGTGACTGGGGTCCGGGGTCCAGGGTCCAGCCAGGATATTCTGCCAGCACATAAGTCTTGCCAGGGACAGGACTACCTGTAACATAGGACTGAGGTTCTTCAAGGAGACATAGCTGAAGATTAGCACTCCTGCAGCACTTCTGGGGCAGCGGCTGATGTCCCTGTGTTGAGCTGAAATGGGGTTCCAGGACCATGGGCAGGCAGTGGGGTGGCTCCAGAGGATATTAATGTCTTCACTTATTCTATTTACACTGACTTTGCTAGAGTTTTCCCATGTTCAGGGTAGCTGGTCCTTGACAAATCTCCTACTGATCCTAAAAAACCTTCTCCTTCCATGTATCACATTCTCTCAAATCCTGTTCTGAATTGTAGTTTATTATTTTAGCTAAAATTTTGAGTTTACTTTTGTCCTTCCTAAGAGTTGTCTAGGTCAAATATCTATATATGTTAATCAGACTCATAAATATCTTGTTGAGAAATGTAACAGAAATTTCTGCTTTACATGTAGTATTTAATTTACTGTCTTACTAACCTACTGTTATCAGCCAATTTTCTGAGAAACTTGGATTGTCCAGTTTCCTGTAGGTATTGTTGTCAGCAACAAGATTATCTTATCGAAGAATTTGTCATCAGAATGCAACCAAGTTTTAGTTTTATCTTTACTGACCTTAAGCACTACTGTCCTTTCCACTTTCTTCACATTTCAATCATATTTGTATTATATATAGCTAATGTGCTAGAATAGCCAAAATACGCTACCTAAAAACGAGCACACAGCACATTTATTTCATTTCAAACTAGACAACAGTTTTTCCAAATGTCAAAGTATTGCCGTTTCTTAAAAACAAGTGAAAACATTTTCTCCACTACAGAAAATCGTCATGTAAAACCAAAACTGCCTTTTCCTTTGGCCTCAACTTTTCATTTATAATCATCTCTATAAGTTGTTGCCAATACAGAAAAAGACAGACACAACATTTATATAAAACGTGCACCTTTGTCCCAAAGTACTGACACTGTACCGGTGTTTTCCTTGTTAGAATGCTTCTATATTCTACTTTTTTTACACAAAACACACCTCAGTCTCAGCAACAGGACAAACTCTCAAACACTTAGAAGTTCAGATCCTTTCAAATCAGCTCTTTTAAGTTCTGATACATCACATAAATACAGATTCACAGTTCAATATTCTCAAGTTTAATCCTTTTTGTTGTAGATTATGAAGAAACAAGTAAAAATCAAATTCTGCTTTTGGCATTATTAATCATAAATATAAAAATTATTTTGTTTGTTTTATAACAAAATGTCATGCATACCAAGGACAATTTTCTGCAGAAACAGTTTCAAAGGGCTAGTCTAGTCATACAGATTCTCATAATTTTCATATACTCAGTAGCAATGTGAAATGCCGAATGAGCATAATAAATAAAATGCATAAATTAAATAAATTAAATACATTAAATCCATTATATACATAAAAGGAACACAGTCATTTGTAAATATCACGAAAAGACTGTTATGGTACATTCTAGAGAGCCATCCAGCCTCAGAAAAAAGATCCTGATAAGGCAATTCTTATACTGACAGTCCTTAAGGCTGCTGTTTGCACTGACTGACTGAGCAACTGTCAATGAGTTGCTTGGAACAGTGTTTTTATATGAAATTATGTGAAAGCCAATGGGTAGCATACTGCAAACATGTGGCTGATTGACATGGAGACTCTTGACTTGGGAAGGCAACACAAAACAGGGATGTCTTTAAGACAAAGATTCTATTTTGAAGAGTATATGCCAGATCCAGCACAAACAGGGAGACTAGATGCTGCTCAGATCTAACCTAAGCAGAAGCACGTAAAATCTAGAAGCAGCATTCACCTTTACAATCAACAAATGAGAATACTAAATGATTAGAACTAGTTAGTAGCATTTATTGTTTTATTTTCTCAAAAAAAAACAAAACAAAAATCAAAACAAAAACCCAATCAACAAAAGAAAAAACCCAAATTCTAATGAAATATAACACCTGTTCCCATAGTGGCATGATTTGGCAAAGCAAAGATTTTTCTAAATTCTGGATAACAATGTCTGAAGCTGTGTAAATTTCTCTTCCAGGTTATATGGTACTAATCCCAATTGGGAGCTTGAGGTGAGTTACATCTCCCAGGCTCAAAGTAAAATGAACCAAAGTTCCTTCTCTGGAGCTGAGAGAAAACAGCACAGCACAGCTCAGCTCAGCATCACACAGCTGAATTGTCTTTCATTTCCCAAACCAGTCACCTCACATGTGCTGCCCAAAGGGAACTGCCCCTGCACTGTTCAGGAGAGTGCCAAGATACTAATCAGCTTGAAGCAAAACTGTGCCAGTATCATGCTAAATATTAGACTTTAAGGATATAAGAGACCTTGCCCAGATGTTTTGGCTTTACAGCTGTATGTATGTGAATAATATGGATGAAGCCAGCACTGGTGAAGACAGTTAAATTTTCTGCTTCCTTATTATGAACCTATGCAAGTTTTAGCATTATCACTTTAAATATTTAGCATTCCTCAAGCGTATTAACAGCCTTGTCTTTCACACTGCTCCTCCCAATTATTTTTTTTTAATTTATTTTATTATTATTGTGCAAGTTTCACTTGCTTCTTGCTGGCTTACTGGGGAAAATAGAAAAGATGGAGGGAAGAGAGGAACTCATGAGGTTATTAAGAGAAAATGTCAGACAGAGAGGAGCAGCTCTCTAGCTCTGTTATTTAAGCCTTCCAAGACAGGTTGCAGTAATGCAATCTCTTTTTCACATTCAGATTCTCCTTTCTCTCAGGCCTCATTTTTTTCTCTGTGAGGCATTTAATCTCTTCCATCTTTTTCCTCAGTCATGACCTGGTATCCAATTACAGTAACTATTCTTGCTTCCTTATGTCAGCTATATCTTTTCAGTATTTATCATTTTCAAATAGTATCTCTTACCACAGACTTTCTTCATATTTTTAGCCTTAAAAAGCCAATTAAAATTCACAGGAGCTGATAAGTCTAACATTTTTCACTGTTTTTAACGATTTTCATCACAGTCAGTTTTTATATGCAAATATAGTCTTCAGCTTGATATTTCAGAGTTAGGCAAAAAACACAGACATTAGTAGCTTATGATTCCTTCTGAAATTTGCCCCAGGTAAAATGTTTGATTCACTGTAGCTGAAGATCAAAATGATTAGAATATCAAGTTTAAATCGCTATTTTTAATGCTTCATTTGACATCTTAAAACCTGCATGCCTGTCCATTTTTAAGAGAGATGGAAATTCTGACACAGATAACTGTCATGAGACACTACCTGTTATTGTATTTTAAGTAGATACTAATTGCTACCTTCAAGCTAGATGTGCTTGCCCAAATGGATATTATGTTTTAATTTAATTTATGTGTAATAATTACTTAAGCTAAATACAATTTATGACATTTTAAAGGTGGCTTTTTGGGGTGCAGGTGTTCATAGGGTAAAGTACATTAAAAGCAGCTTAGTATTTTATCTCCCTATATTACTGCATTTTCAAGAAATTTGGAATTCCAATATATGGAGAGACTGATGTATTCTTAATGTGCAAAAATTATAACGAACATGATATTTTTCCAGCCCCATTTCAGGAAATATGCGGTGTGTTGCAACATGCAAGAAAGTTCATGTTTTGATTCTCACGAGTCAGGAAAAAAAAAACATTTTGGTGTTTCTTTAAAATAATACAAGAATAGAAACAAAAACCCTAGAACCTGTAGCTAAGTGTCTTCGATTACATACCTGTGATTTTTTTTTAATGTATTACTTTAGTCAGTGACATATCTCTTTCATATTAGATTTGATGTTCACTAATGTAATGTGTAAAAATTAAAAGCGTTCAAAAGGAAATATTTAAAAGAGGTTATTTGAAACAGTAACCTTAGTATTCTAATTTACCTTCCAGTAAGTACTGTATTTTAAGCCAAAACCAGAAAAAAAAATGCAAGAGCATCAGAATACCCTAACTAATATTATAACTTAGTCTCCAGCTGGAGATTGTGATGAGAAATAGAGACACAGCGATGACATACAAAGAGGAAAACAGATTTTTCATACAAGTAAAATGTAAAGTGATAATGTTTCATAGGCCTTTTGGTATTTACTCAAAGTTCCTGCTATTGGCAGCAGACAGTCAAAATGTAATACAGAAAAGAACCACAGCATAATTTTTTTTAAAAGGGTCATGTATTATATATATTTGGTTTGCACAGATTTTTAAATTTGTTTCAGAAACAGTAAGTTGAGAAAACAGAACAAAATTAAATGTATCTAACTTGTTAATTCAGTAAAGAAAGGCAAAATATTTCATGAATTTACAGGCTATGAAATGTTAAACATGAGTCTTTACATTAAGGTTTCTAGATATTGCTGAAGATCCACTTGCAGAGCTAATTTTTTTTTTCTGATGAACATATAGATAATAAGGACTTCAGTTGTCCCTTCAACTAGTCATTCTTTATCTTATTTCTGGGTTTTTTAAACTCTTAAAGAAAAAAATATTTTTTTTTTAGAAATTTACGAATGAGGAAGCTGATAATTATAACCATTTTTTCAGGGATTTAAAACACTTTGTTGTGAAGATGATATACGATACTGTGCTCAAACCCATATGTCGGGAAAATACACTAACTAATTATGCAGTATTTAGGACAGAGGTCTGCTTCTCAGTCCTTCCCGTCAATACTATGCCATTCCCTGTATTGGCAATAAGAATTTGAACTTTAATTTTTCAAATAATTCTTTTAACAGTGCAGAGACATGGCATCCAGATAGGGATTCCTTACCTCTTGGGAAGCTTATAGTTAAAAACACATCTGTGGCAGAGACTAAGTAGTAGTAAAGAGTCTCACTTGTATCATAAACATCTGAATTACACTGCTTGTACTGACAGATTGCAGTTCCAAGAACAAACATGCCCAGAGAGGCCATCTGACAACACCTCTTGGGGATCACTCACTCTGGCTGAGCTCTCCGATTTCTCGGCTCCTGCAAGAAACGAATGACACAGTTGGTTTCAAATACAGTCCCCTGATTTGTAAATTTATTTTTGCCCCCAATTTTCTGCTCCAATGTTTTTCAAGCAAACCATTTAATCTAAATTCATAAATTGTTTCAGGAAAGCCAAAATGACAATCTTTCTGTTCACCTCCAGTGCAATTCCATATGTTTAATCAAGACTTTTCAGAGGTGCACCTTAGAAGAATATTCTTTAGACCTTTTCAGGTAGCCACAGAATATCTGTTTATGAAGATTTCAATGTTTTCCACTATTCCTATTTATTTTTCAATACTGAAAGACATATTTTCATATCATACATTCCTAAAATCTGACTGTCTTTCCAACACTGGGGTTTATATAATATAAATCAGAATTACTAATAAAATCATATGCTTAAAATGAACACAACGTAATTCTGAGTCTTACCAGCAATTTCAATACATCATACTGCAGCTCAAAATACTAATTTAACTACAGAGAGAAAGGTTTATTTTGTATCAGACAAAATCAAAAGGTCTTTATTTGGAGACAAGAAGGCAAGTAATTAGCATCTTAGAAATTGCTAAGATTTGAGTATCTATAGGACTTTGAACTTTAAAAATCATTGTCTGCTACAAGCAATCCTCCAACTCTTTTTAAACAGCAATGAATAATGTTATGATGCAGTTAGGAGACTACGTGAGCCACTTTCTCACTGTATTACCACAGTGCATCTGTGTATAACAGAGGCGATGTATCAGATGTTAAGGTTAGGAGGACAGGCGAAAACTCCCTCTCACCCTCCAGTAAGCTTGGTGTTGTCTATAAAAAAATCAATTTTTCATATTTTACAAATAAAAAATATCTTTAAACTCACAGTTTTTCTTGAACTTCCTTAATTAGTCACTGCAGTTTCCCAACATGAGAGATAACAGAAACCTTAAAACACATTTGACATTCAATATAGTGGGCAGACACAATCCTTCCTTAATATAAAAATATTTCTACAGAAGTTCAAATACGAGACTCTTTTCCAGGTCAAGATCTTTGATGCAGTGTTTCAAATGGTTTCAAAAGTATCTGAATTATTGAAACATATGTGTGTATATTTATAATCATGCAACCATTTAGGCTGGCAAGAAATCATGTAGTCTGTCCTTCTGCTTGAAGCAAAGATAACTTTGATGTTAGAAATGTGGAAAATAAATTTCTACATCCATTCTTGATCCTGAATCATTCTCTTTTTGAGAGTTTGTTCATGGCTATAGCTGAAGAGCTGAGAGTTCAGAGTCAGGGTTACTTGAAAAACAGAATATTAAAATAAAATTCATATACATATTTGACTTGTCTGTCATAGATAATAAACTTTTCTCTAACTACTATATTCTAAGAAAATATTATTAAATATATATTCATTTTCAGCTTTGTTTGCAATTTAAGTGTTCTATATGTGAAAACAGACTACAAAAAATGTTTCCTCCATCCACTTCTATTTTTTCCTATTAATACAATCTATATCCACCATATTACCATTCTCGCTGTGTGTTTCATCCCACCATGTTGCAGCAATTATTATGTTTTCACAATTTTCCTCCAGCATTATTGATTCAAATTCATCCTGTTTGGTACTCATGCTCTGGGACAATAGGGACTCTAGGTAACAAAAATCTGCTGCCTCAAAAGGATTTAGAGCCTAGCAATGGACTTCCCACAGCTTTTGCTGTATCTTCCACAATATAAGTTTTCATTTAAAAAAAGAAAGTTCCAAGAACATAAAATTTTAGGAAAAGTCTTCATTGTGTAAAATGTGTTCAGAAGTGTTCAGAAGAAAGCAATTTTTTCTAACAGAAGAGTAAATTCCTCACATTCATCTTACTGCATTGTTAAATATAACAGTGTAATTATCTACACTGTTAACCTAAGAACTGCTGATTGTCATAGCAGAACCAATAGGCTATGGCACTTATCCACTGTGACTAACTGTATCTGCCACCTCTGAGATCCTATTCACTTGAAAATGTTTCTTAAACATAATAGAAGCTTCGACTACACGGAGTTACAACACTTTACTTTTAAAGGTTTGCTTTTTCTTAAAGGAAAAGTAACAAGAGAAGAATTCCAAGTTTAGTCAGCTGAAAACTGTTAGAATCTCCTAGAAAGTTGTTTAACGGTAAAGATTTTTCATCTTATTATATTTTGATTATTTGGCTTACATCTTAATACAATCTTAGCACAGAGACATGGAAGAAGAATCAGGAAAAAATGCACATTAAACTTCCACAGAATTTCTAAAATGCTGAAGAAAAAGATGTACTTATTTTCCCAAAGTGTGCTCATTCACCTGACATTTGCAAGGAACTGCAAAAGGAAATTCTCCATCAATTATCTCAATTTTTCATTAGCTTTACATATTTTCTGGCATTTAAAATTGCTTATGCAGCCACAAATACTCTTGTAGGTCAGGAGGCATGAACAGACCCAAAGCAGAAACCAGGAAGAATATGAGACCTTTTCCACAAGTACTTCTCCCCAGTTAGGTTTCATTCACAATATAAATTGCAATCAGAGCTTGAAAGTTCAGTCTTAAAAAATGACAATTAGGAGTCAAAAGTATAGGGAAGAAAAGGAGACAGTATTACATGTATATAGTGAGGTCTATATGCTGAGTCAAGGTGGGCAGGAGGCAGTTGAGGTGAAGTGGGATGTAACAAATTGGGTATTGCATTGCGCAGCAGTAGATGAAGCCCATGTAATTCTTCTAATTTCAGATGAGGAACCTAGAGGATGATCAACACCATAAGTTCTTGGGCTGTTTTTCTTGTCAAATGCACAACTTAGACATCAAAAGGAAATGAAGCTGCACTAAAGAGAACTTCTTCCCAAGGTTGCTTCTTCAGTACAAGTCCCATCTTATTGATAACCTTACTCTTTTACACATCTCAAAGCAAAATTCTTAGAGAGGAGCATCCCCTTCATATAGACAATACGGCAATGCACCATCCTTGCTGTATTACTGTGGGACCTGTGCACTTCTGTTTTAATCTGCCATGATTTTTTCTCCTATTCGTCCTCTTGTAGGCCACCTAATTATGTATGTTTTCAAATGGGTGCTCTTCTAGCCAATAGCACTGTGATTAAATAGAGTTCTTAGTGTAGAAAAGTGTGTTTTTAACACTAGTAAAGCTAAATGTATGCGTTCCAACTGCCCTAAATTTGGATATCAGGCAGATCATAAGCAGGGAGGATGAATAGTGACCTTTTTTTCCCCTTCTTTTCCTCTGACCTAGATCAAAATTTCCAAAGTAATATATTTATAATTATTACTATCATAATTTGGAAACATCAAATCAAAAATATAGCTAAAACTAGTTGAAGAAGTGCATCACAACAGAAGAGTTGCAAAGAAAATTATGAAATTACATAGGATTGATGAAGAATGATTTTGTGACTCATTGCTCACAGTGATGCATTATCCCTGGCCATAAAATGCAGAATTAAGTTTTAGAAGAAAATGCAAAAAAACATAAGCATAAGCACAGTGGGACACCAGGACTCATGCCTAGGGCTCTACAGTAACAGAGATGAATAAAAATGATGCTATTAATGTAGCAAGAAGTACAAATTCTGCTTACAGAGCTAGAGTTACAGTTTGAAACTCCTGGAGAGGAAAACATAAACTTGAGGGTGGTTAGTTCTGCCATTGAGGACAATGCATCCATAGTATTTAAACAGCTGCAGATGTACATGAAAAATCAGCATCAGCAAATCTGCTTCCTTTTAGATAGTAAAAAATCCTTACTAGAAAAAATGAGGCATTTTCTTGTTCTTTAAAGGCTCACAGCAAGTAATGAATTAAACTTTCTGTTAATGAAAAGTGGGGGAAGAGAGCAGGAAAGGGTGGTGACTACCTGAAAAGGATGGACACAACCTGGTGATCAGAAACTTCCTTTTTCCAAGACTATGCCTCACTTTATGTTGACCATCTAAAGTTGGGTGACTAATATAAGTTTTGTCTATTCCCAAGAAAGATCTTTCATAGGTGTCTGTAATAGCTGGGAGAATTCAGCTTCTACAGGTGACCAGCTATCTCTTATGGCAGTAGAGGAATTCTAGGCATTTAGCTTAGACTCTTTCATAGGTAAATGTAGACCAGATTGGGTCCAGTTGCGTAACTGTCCATATTAATCAGCTGAATGTGTCCAGGGTGTTCTCTGACATTGAAGTCTACTTGTGTGTTATAAGCTCATTCATCCATACTACCAAACATTTTCATTCTTCAAAATGAGGTAGTATCATACAAATTGCTTGTTGGGAATTGTCCATAGCCCATGTTAATTCACCAGCTGCATTCAGAAATTGTTCAGGTGGTCCTGCCCAGTGTAAATCAAATATATGTCAAGGATTATGTTAAATATGTAACAGTGGCAGTGAAGTACCACTGCATGGGAATCTTGCCTGGCACTGTGCAACTTTCCAGTGTAAAAGCAGCCCATATGACTCTTTCCTCAATCTGTTTAGATCACTTTAAAATCTTGTGATTTTTAATGGATGAGCATACAACTATAAGTACCTATGAGCTATTCATCCATCACTTTTACATTAATTGCTGCTAAGCAATGTAACATTGTATACAGCTAAGTGGCAAAAGACAGGCCTCCTGCTGAAACATTCAAATAGTCCAAGTCTACTTTTAGCTAGTTAAATAGCTAGCAGTTCACAGAACACTTCATCTAGCTAAACTAATGCAAAAAAACAGTAGGTGGTTAATGGTAGAGTTTTAGAACCACCTCACTAGGATAAAATTATCCCCACAGCTTTTATATCTCCTGGTTATAAATCAATAAAACAAGAATATAAATTAGCATATTATATGAAAATATAAGTATGCAGACTTAGAATCCCACCTCTGGTGAGTGTTTCTCATACTAGTTTAAGACTTATACAAATTTTACTTTAAAAAATGTTGAAGTAAAATATATTGGAAAAAGTCTAGCTAGCAAAGTACTGTCACCCATTTGAAATGTCCGTATTGTTAAATCCTCCATTAAATTCTTAGTTTACATCATCATGCAGTGACAACTGGCATAAAACGCAATGTTCTGCATTGAATTTTATGCCATGGAGAAAGAGTTGTATTCATGCATACTATATTACAGTAACAGTAACACATGTATTCAATCTTGACAAGAGTTTTCTTCAGAGAAGACAAATATTCATGTTGTGGGAAAAATCAAATAAGATATGTTTAAGCAAACTTAAGAAGTGGTAAGAGTAACTCTGTAGGAAGACTGGGAATTATCCTGTTTCTGGTTTTCTTGCAAAACTGCAGTTTCCTAATTTACTAAGAACTAAAAGGATTTACATTTCTTGCTGCTTTCATGGACTTGTCATTGACAAGATTATCATATTTAGGTGATACAGCCAGATACCAAGATAGAGAACAGGCTGTGCTGGTAGTCCCTGTACTTTTCCATGTCAATGACATATTACTATGCAAACTGAGATATATCTTGGACTATATTACATCCCTGCTCTGTGTCTGCCTCACTTTCTAATTTTGATTGTCTTTACGCAAAATCAAAGCAGTGACAGAACCTAGAACTGCCAGCTGTTGATCATACATACTATGGATGCACATACACTGTATTTGTTTGTAGCAGGTTTAGTTTGATGTGATAAAAAAATATTTATTTTTATTATTTTATTTTCCATTGAGATACTAGAAAGTTTATTCATATTTACAAATGATCATATTTCTTCTTTTGTATCCTCTGTTGCAATCTTCATTATATGTGATCTCAAAGTACTTATTTTTAAAAAAATATATAACACATTTAAATAATTTTCAAATACTTCTTTACAGCTTTAGTTTGTACCTTACCACCTGGTTTACCAAATTTCAAAACAAAACCACAAACAAAACACCCACAATTAAAATAAAAAGGAAATGCCCAAGGCAGCCCAAGTTTACATACTGCATTACTGCTTATAAGCACAATAGCATAGCAAAATCAATAAATCTTGCACTCAGAGTACTATTTTATGTTGGTGCATTGGAATTTTTTAATTATTTAATTATTTTCAAATAATTTTTCCATGTTAGGAAGAAATATATAAAACTATTTAATCAATAATATGTTTCCTTTTGTTATCATAAGTCCTTTTCTTTTATCAGAGTATGAAATATTTATGGTTAAACAAAGCCTGCTGAATGTTTATATGATTTATCAGCTTTAGGCAGGTGGTTTCTTTTTAGAAAGTAAACTGAGGAGTTGGGCTCTCATTCAGGCCAGCTCGTAAGCACATTCTTAATTTTAAACACAGAAGCAATGTCCTTAAAACCATGTGCAAAAAAAGTTAAACATTTTTTCTCTTGTCTGGATCAAAACTTAAATTGGCAAGAGATACCAGTCCTGTCCTGTCTCTTTGGGCCTTTCTCTTATTTTTTTTTTTTTTCTTGTTACTCAGGAAACCAAAACAGTCTTAATTGTGATATAATGTTAAATTCCATGGAGAAATATAAAAGTTTTGCCAGTTCATACTGCAAACTGGGTAGACACCTGGAAACTTTATCTTTAGTTCTCTACACATCAGCTTGTCACCATTTTTCAACAGCTAGTTTACACTGTAATGACACTGTAAGTGGGAGCCTAAGTCGTTGTCTCCCTGCTGATGAAGTAATCAACATACACCTGTTTTCTGCTGGGAAAAATGCAGCAGCTGATGTGGTGCCTTTTTAACCAACAAGATGGTGATAAACTAGCATGCTCTAAACATTTGAATTTGACAAACTTTCTTTTACTGTTTGTAGATCGAACATGAGCAGCAGGACACTGGCACACGCATGTCTTTCTGTGATGACAGACAATAATGTCACTGGTAAAAAATTATAGTTGTGGCCAGTAAGGATAGAGAAAATCTCACTGATTCTTTCATCCAGAAACTAAAAAAATTACTTGTAATGTGAAAATTCATATATTTACACAGTATAAGAATGTAAAAAGTCATAAAATTTTTAGATAGATGTGCCCACGCATGAAGCACAACACACTATGCAGACTACGGATTTAAGTTAAAAAAAAAAGGGTAAAAAAAGAGGGAAAGAGAAACAAGTAACCATGCCCAGAGAAAGACAGAGCTGCTGCTATTGTTAGGCGCATGTAAATTCAGAGAATATGTTAACTGACATATTCCTAAATAATTCTTTGAATTATAGTACATTCACCTTAAAAAGAGAAATAAAAGAAATTCCAATATTTGACCTATGGGGAAACACCTTCTCGATAACACTGCAGCACTGATGATCACGCCCCAGCTGAAAAGAGCTTTTATTGCCTATAGGAACATGTCTAACATCCTGTGTCTAATTGTGACCAATCTCTGTTGCTTCACGCTGTTTTATCATCCCATGCTACAAAGTGAAGATAGGTATCAAAAAGAGCATAAAATATTCTTGGGCTCAGTAGCTATCTACCCAAAGCCTTAAAGCTTCAGATTAATACATTATCAGACATATTACATCTAACACAACCAACAGAGAGAGATCACTCCTTTAACCCCTCTTGGGTGGGGGACACCCACAGACTCACTGACATTATCATGATCCTTTACACATCCTACAGTTGTTTATATAAGCTTGTGTCCTCCACTACTAAAAAGCTTTGATTCTTTTCCATTGCAGTCCCATAGACTCAACATTAAATCTTTTTTCTATATGTTTGATATCTCCCTATAACTAGAATATCTGACTTCACAAGCTATCAGCTAGTCTTTGAGATCTTAAAAGGCTGTTTCTGAAGGGAAAACAACATATTGCTAGTTTTAAAGTGTTTTATTTTTGTTTTGTACATATTTCTTAAAGGAGTGGGAGAAGAGTAGCTCATTTTTCTGAACACTGATTAAAAAAAAATTATCTTTCAATTTTGACTTCTTATCAATCTCATGACCCATTGTGGTCCCCCAAGAGTCATGGTCATTTCTGTCTTTTGGTTTTTTTGTTGTTGTTTTGTTTTTTTTTTCCTGGGGAGAAGGGCTTGCTTTTGTTTTCCCTCTGACATTGATGCATTCAAATATGATACAAGTCTTCATTGTTCCAAAAGTTCTGTCCTAAACACTCCCTTAGTAACTCAGCTGCTGAAGCTCTGCAGGGCTCTGGACATCATTTCATGTTTTTCCAACAACATTAAACAGGCTAGCATTCAAATGTTCCCTCCTTTAGCCTAAATATGGAGTATGTTCAGTCACACTTGATCACAATAATATTATGCACAGTGAGGTTATTCACAAAATAATTATTAACATATCTTTAAAGCTATAAAGTCAAATGCTAGAAAAATTAGGAAATATTAAATGTAAGTTTGCTAGTGCTTTTCTTTGTCCTACATTCTAATACCATTTTTCCATGATCCACTGCCACTTTCAGCTCACTGTAAAATAAACTAACACAAGTATTATTTCACCTGTTTTGTTCATAGTGTGGCCCTTTGGTTAATACACCTCCCACTATTCAAAAATATAATGATTAAATATCTTTTTAGCTTTTTTATGGCAGTGATCACTATAGCATCTGAATGTTTCATAAATATTAATGAGACTCTTCATAGCATCTTAGTAAGAGGAAAGGGTGGCAATCTTGTTAAATAAAACTGAAGGCAATTACAAAGAAGCACAATTTGAAATCAAACTTATTAACACAGTTAACATTAACACATTTTCTATTTTCAGAGCAGTTCTTATAAACAACTGCAGCTGTGAGCTCTCATCAGTTCTGAAGATAACCTTCCACAACTTAAGCCTGCAGAGAATGAGGGAGACATCATTAATGACCAGTCTTTTAAATCTTTATCTTCCAGTGTCTTAAAATATTGCCACAGATGTTTTGTAGTAGAAGTAGGAACAGTATGATTCATCAGGACATTATTCATTCCTTTTAACCATCCTCTGCCTACTTCTTCAGTATAAAATTTCTAGTTTTGCGGAAAAAAAAAAGGCTGATATAAGTGCCATTCTTTCATTCCCTAGTACTGATTGACCCTGACAGCTTGCCATCCTCTCATTTCAGGGAGTGTGACATAGTTATCATATCACATATAATCCAATAAGAACTCTGTTCTGAACTACCGGTCTGTCTTGAACTTCTGGTTACTCACCTCAGTCTCATTTTTCTCACACAGTGAACCTTGGATTTGTTCTTCTCCTAACATCACACCAACTAACACTAACACTAACATCACAGTGTGGTGATCTCCAATGCTGTGCTTTTTCTCTGAGCCTCTCCTTTTTGGACCTCTGCATTCTGTTAAAGCTTATTCCTCTTCCTTGCTATGAGGGTGGGATCTGAGCAGAGAGTCAGGGTGGTATCCCCAAGCATGGGCTGTCATAGAAAATGCTTGGCCTTAGGTTGACATAAGTGTGGCACAGTTTTGGTAGTTTAGTCACTGAAATCTCAGAAGTCTTACCTCTTGCATGAAACCTGTATTTTTTCAAAAGCTTTTTTACACCACAAAATTGAGATTAATTTTATCAGAGACAGAAAGGACGGTTCTGGTACAAATTCCACCTTCCTTAGTGAATCAAGTAGATTGAAATATTTCCAGAATTTATTTTGTGAAAGTTAATATTTTCTCCATATTTATAGAGGAACACTGTCTGATTTTTTAATTAAAAGAATGGCAACCAAATATCCATCTGAACTGCCACAGATAGCTGTCACAAACAAATTCTGTTCAATAAAATTTAGTATAACAAGATTATAATTGATTGAAAACAAAATCAGATAGCTTTAATGGGAGCATTCCTACCGACTTCAACCATAATACTTCTAAAGGGATTCATTCTAATTCTTCCTTTTCCATCAGTAGAGATGTTGCTAGCCCTATGTTATAGATCCTTATGATCTAGAAGAAAGAACAGAAGAAAAGGGCATCTTTGAAGGTTTCTGGGCAAAAACCATAACTATTTTGAAGTATCTGACTTCCAATTAAAGAAAAACGTCTAACACTAAAGCAATTTGAATCATCAAATACTCTTTTTTACCTAACCATGTTTATGACAACAGGTCTGTTGCCACCTAACCTGTCCAAGTCAGTTAAACCTCAGTCTCATGCATATAATGTGCTGGCCATTCGCCAGACCTTTTTCAGAATCTCCCTACAAAGTCAAGGCTTGCACAGCTTCTTCTAGGGACTGCAATTTGAACAAAAAAACATTGCTTCTCATTTATTTTTCAGTAAGGCTCAGGAAATAAATCTGCATCTCCAGTGGAATCAGCGATCAACCACCTATCACAATAGGAAAGGAGATATCTCAGGAAATAAAAGAATAGGCAATATTTAAGATGTAGTCCTACATTTCATACTCAGTAACGGTGAAACAATGAACAGCATTCTGGATTTTGCTATTTTGCAGGAAGGCCTAATTCTTCCTGTGCTTTATACTATTGCTAGCCTTGCACTGCTTAGGTCTTCTGAATGTATCTTTTAGTCCCTACAGTATGTATTGTTGTACAGCCTTTTCATCATTTATTCCCCTAGACAGACATCACTTGATTCTTTAAATGATGTAGCAGCAAATATCACACCAACAAGTAATTTAAAAATATTCATTAAAATGTATATAACATTTGAGTATATTTAATGCATTGTAACCATTTTTATTTTTCCTATAACGTCCCTAAACATGATATAATATTCTCATAACATCAAGGTTCCATCTTTTCAGAAAACTAATAACTCTTCTGTTAGTCTAAAATGTACCATCTTAATACTCATTTGCTCAGGCCAACAGACCTTAAATTGTTCCTGATTTAGTATTCAAAAAAACATTTCAAGGGGTATTTTCGCCATTACCAAATTACATCAGCTCTGCTTTTTGGCTTCTGCAATTAATAAAACCATAGGATGTATTAAAAGCCCATGCAAAGTGTGGGAGAACAGAATGGATTAATCAAAGACACAAGATATTATATATTTTCCTAGCATTTTTCTAAATTTAATGAATAATTAGCATTCCTATTAATAATTTACCTCATAAGCTACTGGTTCTAAGGATAATTTCCCAAAGTCTATATTTATAGGAAACTGGCATTTCATGCTGTAGCTATCAAATGGTGCCATATGTGCTGCCTTTTGTAAGAGAAATAATCATCTATCTTTGGAAACATTTGTTAAAATGTAAGATAAAAACAGTTTAATAAAGAGTTCAACTAAAACAATTTAATATTCTCTTTTAATTCTGTTTCATTCAGGTTTTTATGCCAGCTTCATCACTATTAGATTATATGAATGCCTACCCGTTTTGCATTATTCAGCTGTGTATTAGTGCATTGGATTCATCCCAGTTACATTAAACCATCGAAAACTTCAGTATCTAGCCCAAGAAGGTTATCTGATCATGTAGTCATATCTAGTCACCATCTAGTCATTAAAGTGCCCCCAGAGGTTGATTCACCCCACCCTTAGTTTGCTATCTAAAATAGAAAAGATGAATTGTTCTATGGACGTTCTTACTGATGGTAAGTTAAAACACTTGCAAATAGTAATTTATTTTTCTGTTTTGTTTCCATCATGCTTCGTCATTGTGGCTGTCACAGGTGGTCAGAGAAAGCATGTGTAAATACTATTCTGCCCTTCTTCCCACTGGTGGCAAGACCATGAAGGTCTGATTCTCCATGACGGTCACTCAGAGCTTTTGAATACAGTGGTACCTTATTGAAAAGTGCCATATTATGTTGCAAACTCTATTATTTTTTGTTCTCCCTAGTGTTTTTTTTATTTTAAAACATTTCATATCTTCTCTATCTTATGTTCTAATGTGGACATAGATAGGGATAGACGTGAGTAGATGATAATAGAATGTAATAAGTCATCTCAATGGAATTGGTGTGTGATAAGACTTGAAGTCAGAGGACAAATTTACAGTACTTGAAACCGCAGTGATTAGAATTAAAGCTCAAATGCTTAAAAGCATGGCTGTATAGACATCACGAATCATGCATCTGGTTAGCCTGTAACTATTTGTGTAATTTTATTTTGGAATTTAAACATAATAGAACTAGGGATTGTATCTCATTTTCACCTTGTCATAATGGATAGCAAATCTGGGGTTGCAGGGATGCAAGTAAGACAAATATGTTAAAGATACAGAGAGATTTAGATAAAAAAAAACACCACCCCTTAGTACTCTGAGCCTGAAAGGCTTTGAGAACCTCAATGAATTTATGAGAAACACAGGAGAAATGACCACCCACATAATATTCCATAGTAAAAGAACCAAGGAACAAACAATTTAATTAATTGGAGACAGTATTACAAACATTAGCAAAATGCTTACCATTTGACAATACTACTCATATACCCCATCAAAATTTCACAGGCACTATGTATCAATACAAAGTCAGTAGTATTAGAGAATCAAGATTTTAAAGGCCTGAATTGATTTTAAATTTTAAATTTTGGTATGATTTTTTTAGCTATCAACCTCATAGACATCTCTATGTTAACACAGATGTCTTAAGTTAATGTGCTTAAAAATCCCAAACAGGAAGGTAAAATTTTACATGACACAGTTCCTGCATGTTGGATTTCATAACTGTAGGTGCTGACCTTGAATATTCATGCATGCACAAACGCATTGACATCCTGTAACCACCGTTACAGATTCCTATGTCAGACAGTGACTACCACCAGATGCATGAGGGGACGGTGTGAGAATCTTATTACAGAAGTGGGATTTATTTTTTTTATTCTTACAAAATTAGGATCAGAATTTAGACATGACACTATGGAAGATAATAATGGGAAGGATGGAAAAAAGGAAGAAACTTGATTTGATTTGCATTTATCTTTATAAATACAAAATGCAAAATAGAAAAAATGTAGATACACTTGGAATTGTGTCTGTTTTTCAGAGTCTGAAAAAGACAGCATTTTAAATATACATATAAAAAGATATAATACATGAATATTCTAACTGCCTGATGGACTGATTACCTTCAAGAACTTAGCTGGAATTCCTAGAAGAATAATGGTACCAACACTGCTTTTTTTCCATGGCTGAAAATCATTATGTACAGCTGATACGCAAATACAAGAAACTGCAAACTGGACAGACACAGTAACTAAATAAATTAAACTAATTTTTTTTCAGTATATATTAAAGATGCCAGATGACTATTCAAAGGACTGATGAGGATTAGTTATTTGAGATGTTTATGTAGTTTAGACTGTGCAAAATTTTTTACGGCCATTCTGCAGTGCTCTGCACGGAAGAGTGCATTTTGATGTTTTTGATAGTCTAAAGTATTAAAATTTCAAAGTGCTCAGAATTTTCAGTAAGTCTCTTTCTCTTATCTAGACTTTTGTCACAGCTTAATGGTGGGCTGGTAATTAAATGAATGACAGATGCTCTCTATTACCCCCCTCCCTTCTCAGAAAGGGAAAGGAAAGTGAATAAAGGAAAGAGACTTATGGGTTGGAAATTAAACTACACGGATTTAATAAAATAATAGTGATGAAAGAGAAAATAATGAAATATATACAAATATATACAAAACCAATATTGCACTCCCCCCACAGTAATGCTCATGTCACCACTGAGGGTCCAGGGCAGACCCTGGGTAAATCCCAGACAGGCTTCTGGAGTCGGTGGCAAATGGGAGCTGGAGGAAGGAACACACAGAATCAGGAACACACAGATTAGGATGAAAGGCAGATGAATTGACAAAGTCCTCCCAGGGTGGCAGCCATGGACAAAGAGAGCCTGACTCTCATGATCCCTCAAGCTTATACCGAGTATGACATATATGGGATGGTATAATTAATTTGGTCAATTTTTGGTCTCCTGTCCAGTCCACTCTTCCCTGTAGGAGGGTCACAGGTGTGACCACTTTCCTCTGTTTTGTTTCAGGGGCATAAGATGTTCAGCAGAACCAAGCAGTGCCCTTGGTTCTGCATACCATTCTCCTGCAGTAACTATAAACATCAAGTGTTATCAGTATTAGAGGCAGATACTGATTGAAAAATGTGCAATTAATTTCAACAAGTGCAGTTACTTAGAAGAGACTTAAATGAAAAATAAAATTACTAAAAGAAAACTGGTTCTGTCCTGACTCAAACCAGGACAACTTTCCAATAACTTTCTGATTTCACCTCTTTCCTTGAGATTATTTAAAATTTTTGCTGTATATTTATAACCCAAAACATCTCTAATTTCTTCATGGTCTTCTCAGGTCTATATTTCTATATTTCTTTTTACTAATCCCCAAGTTCCTACTTGAAAAAGACAACTCTCTAATCAGCACTGAATTTAGTTTTCTCAGCTTACAAACCTGTTTTCCTTTCAGTGTCCTTTTGTAATATCTATTGAGTTAAATTTTTTATTCTCTGGATCTCTCATCTGCTTTTCTTTGATTTCATTAAACAGCATAACCTGAATTGAGGAACAGCTGAGGCTCATCACAATGTGTCAGGGCTATGGTTCTTAAATGAAAAGGAAAAAGAAGATATAGAAGAAAACAAGCCACAAAAGTCAATGGAAGGAAGGGGATTGGAGACCAAATATAAACTTACATAGAAGCATTCTCTGAGGGATTAATATCTAGCACAGGAAAATCAAGTATGATAATTCTGAACTTGAAAAGGTAAAGGGGATACCAAAGAGGATGTCAAAGGATTTGAGAAGATTTGTTTTTTCCATCTCTAAAGCAAAGCTTTGTCTTTGTTAGACAGGGACTTGGGGGAGAAGCAGACGTGCCTAATCTTATCGTTGGAGTTATATCACAAGACTCCTGCTCTGACTTTAAAAATCTAGCTTATTTCAACAATAAATCTAATATAGGAGATACAATCCTAAAAGTGGTGCTGGAGAAAACAAAAAAGGATTAAGAAAAATACTTACATTATGCCTTTGAGGGGTTTTGTTTGTTTGTTTAGTTGGAGGCTGGGCTTATTTTTATATATATGCAGTTAAGCAAGCTAAAAAATCACTGAGGGAAAACATTTATGCTTTTTTAAAATTTCTCTCTTAAACAAAAACAAGTATAAATCTCCCCTTTCCACTCTAATCCTATTAGTAACATTTTTTTTCGTTAGAGTAGCATCCTTGTTTGGCTGTGTCATGATCTATGTATTTCTCACTTATGAACTGAACTCAGAAATGACTGATGGCTTATAGAAAATCTGGATTGTTGCTTAGAAAAGGTGAAAAATCACTGCTAAACTGAACCAATAATGTAGCATTCCAGGTGAACTTCACCTTTGCCAAAGTAAAAAAGTTGTAACAAAATGATCAACAAAATTCCTGCCTAAGTGTTTTATTACTGACAGTCTATAGGATTTTATATTTCCTACCACTAAAAACATGATCATTTAAATGTTAGCAAATAGATCATGTCTGCTATCTGCTCAAAGGAGACCAGTTCATTTCACCACTAAATTTATGTCTAAATCCATTTGTTAATGTTCATTTAAGGAGTATTATCATTGTTTTTGTTTTAAAAAAGAAGCTATTTGTCCTTATTTAAGGACAGGAAAAAAGTATCTAAGTCTAGGAGATACTGGTTTCTGAATCATTTCATTTCATAAGGACCTAGCTGAGGCATTTCTGCATGGATTTAAGTCCCATCTGAACACAGACATCTGAATCCAATCAAGTCTGAACTCCAGAAAATTCACAAGAATTGTTCTCTTCAATTTTTCCAAAATTTTGATGTAAGTTTCCTAAAAATCACAATTAAAATTTATTAAAAATGTCTTTGTAGATCTGAGCTCAGTCTGCAGAATGAAATCCACAAGCCTCCATGAGGTGGTATTACAGTTTATGGAAAGGGTTAACACCCTCACAATAGAATCAAGAACATGCAGAATCAAAACAGACCTGCCTACAATCACATCTTCAAGAAACTGAAGGATAACTTTGTAGATTAGCAGCTAAAGTAAACACATGGAAAGAGTGGAGTTTAGTCCCTGTTTCCAGGACTATTGATATATTTTAGGCAATTATTGTGAAATATCCATAACGGAGTGAATTATCTCTCTACTCAGCTGCTGCAGAAAAGATGAACAAGAAGATTCATTAAATTGCTTTTTGAATTTAAATAAATGCAAAAACTGTATTTTGAGAAAAATCTCATTTTTTATAGTATATGGTAGTTCATCCTAGGACCAAGTGTTAGATCAAATCACTTTCAAGTTAAATTTTCCAAAATGAGTCTTGCTCAGCATTTTGAGGACTGAAGTTTGTGTGGTCACAAATGAAAAATGCATCCATACGGCTTTGCTCTGAAGCTCGGAGTGTGCCATTCATCTGTAAATGTCCATGTGTTTGTTGGGAGCTCATATTGCTGCTGCCTCAATACTAAGGCATAGCACACTGATAAGTCCATTCATTAATACACTAAAGTCTCAATATCTCAGTATATATAACTTCTATTAACTGTTCATTTTGAACTAAATAGCTGCACAGTAGTATTTGTATTATTATGTAGCAGACCCATACAAGTAGCTATAAAAAGTCTCGTGTCTGTATTTCAGCTTCTGTCCTCCAATATTCAGCGAATGATAGAAATGATAGATTTCTGTATCCAAAATTATATCAGTGTCTCTGTTTTGTTTATATATTTGCGGTCGGTCCACTAAGTTCTAGAAACCCCTAAAAGTCTCCCTATTTCATGTGGCAAATATAGCCCTTTTTCTTATATAGAAAAGGCCAGAAACTCTCAATCAGGACTATAAAAGAAAAGTTTAGCTCCCGGGTACCTGGACAATCAATTGGTGCTTAATTAGCTTAATAATTACTAGTGACTGTTTCATTATAAAAAGCAGCTGGTATTGATATGCTGCTTGAACTTATCCCTGTATCATGAGTATGTGGTAGTAAACATCAGCAATGCAAGCTGCGCAGCAGTACTAATGTTTGCTCAGATCTAGAAAGGAATTAAAAAATTAGTATTAAAGTGGCAGAACGGGAAAAACTTTGGCAATAACATCCTGGATTTTTATTTTGGCAACCTTGTGCTGGATTCCCGGGGAGTTCTGATGTAGTCAAGCCAACACCCAATACAGAATTGGAGTTCCTACAGAAGGACTTTGGAAAGCAACACACAAAACAGTGGTCACATGCTGACTTACTTGACAAAGCAGCACAATGGCTGGCTCCAGCATCAGATCAGTCAGACACAGAAGCAAAACATGGAATATCTAAAGTTAGACTGAGCTAATCACCTTATGTCCATTTAAAAGTCGTATGAGAGACACTGGTGTCCCCAAAAGAGACATCTCAAATATGTTCAATTAAATGCTTCAGCAGGTGCCTACTTTTCTCCTTCACACAGGCTGGAATGGTTAGTTCAGATTCTGATGTCTTTCTTTCATGTGCCTAAGGGTGCATAAGATTAATCCCATTCCAAGTGTTCCTTTGCCTAAATTCCCAGAGGGATCTGACTGGTCATTCCTTCTCTGAGCATGCCTAATCACTACTGACAGTTTTAAGTTGAGTATAACTGGGAGTGACTCATGTTTTATCTAATGTCTTAATGACTAAAACAAAGTATGGTGCCTGTGCCAAAATCACTCTTCAGCCTGAATTTTCGACTTTACAGGAAGTCATCCTGATCATATTGCTGTGGGCTATAAAGGGATGAGAAACTCATGTTAGAGGTGAATGTTGTAACTATTGTATGACCAGTTAAGTTGCTCTACTAAACCTCTCATGTTAGAGCAATTCCACCTTACTTCTCCAGTTTAATATAATAATCATTGGGCTAGAGCAAGAAAATTAATCTAAAGTTTGGTGTAACACGCAAAGCCAGGAATAAAAAGGATGAGTCAAATACGGATTCCAATTTTCACTACATTTAACATTTATATAATGCATAGGGGGGAAAAAAAGCAGAATAGTTTGAGTAAAAGCAGATAAGATAGATTGGCATATAGGGAAAACTTGCTTTTCTTCTCCCATTCAAAACCAGGAAAATTAATAATGTGCTATCTGGGTGAAGGTAGATGGCCCATTATGTAAACATGGGCCATTATGTAAACAGAGGTGCATGGGTGGAAGCAAACACATTTTACTTTACTGTGACATTACTGTGCCTTCTTTACTTTCCATCTGTTTTTGGCCAGCTCATAGTCATCATTGCTGGCAGTGAAAATTTATAATCAAATGCAAAAATTGTAATGACTACTATGCACACTCTTGGACTTCAGGCTATCATTTACAGAATAATTTTTTTTTTTTTTTTTTGGTCTGCATTTTCTTAAGGGTCCACCAAGCAAGGGTTTGGTTGTTAAAAAAATGACTGGTTAAAGTAGATATATTTGTCACAGTAAGGGGGCAAGGATCTGACCCAACAAACGCTGTACTCTCTGTATGTACATTACAATTATGTTTATGAGTTTATAAGCTATCTGGAATTGCATAGACTTCTTTAGGGTAGACCCCCATTAAGTCAATGTTATTTGCAAGGTGCTAATTAAAAAAGGTAAACTATTTTTATAGAAAACACAGGCTGATGTCTACTTTCTTGGTAAAAACCTATTTTAAAAAACAGGGTGTTGTGGTTTGGACAGTTAGCTCCTCACCCAGGAGGGAGAATTGCGAAAAAGAAGGGAGACCCATGTCTTGAAATGAAAGTAGATTTATTAGAATAATAATAGTTAATTTATTTTAACTCAAATGTTAATACAAGACATGAAGTTATACTCAGGTCCAGACAGTAGTCACGAGCTGCACATTTTTCTAAAAGTGAGAGCTGAGTGCCAATGTTGCAAGCACAACAGCTTCAGTGAGAACCTGGTGGTCATGGCAAGCAGAGGAGTAGGCCTTGAGTGCAGGACGACCAGCGAGACAGATGGGACCCTCTCGGGGAGGCAGCCATGGCAGAACCCCCCCAAAACCTCACGACTTCTCAGTTTATAGTGAGGGTGATGTTTATGGTATGGAATACTTCGGCTGTCCAGTTTGCATCAGCTGACCTGGGCTTCATCCCTCCTAGCCCACTGCACCTGAATTGTTCAAAAATACCCTCGACCCTGGTCACTGCGGAAACCTGCACACCAGAGCATCTCATCTCTTTGGTTCTCACAGAACTGGACTCTGCAGTTTCTCAAAACTACAGTTTCTCTGAATAGAAAAAGGATTTTATAATTCAGCCCCAGCAAAACCAGAACAGAGGGAAAAGCAAGGATTAAGTAAGAAAGACATTTTATAAGATGGATTGTTTTAAAGCCCAGAATCTTTTGGACATTTTATGTTCAAAGACAGGATGACATGCTTATAAGAAGTGTACATGATAATATAACCACACAGGCATTAGAATTTTAGATGTCAAAGATCCATCAATTTATTAGTCATTTTATTTTATTCACTAAGGGGGAAAATAACTCATATGTACTAACTGAAAACAGCCATCCTTATGAACTTTACTAGATTGGTGGTTCATTAGGAAAGGGTTCTATTAGAATCTGGGTACATTTCTGGAACTTATGAGGTATAACATTGTATTCAGGAATTTGGGTTCAGTGATGGATAACTGAATGAAACAGAAATAATCTGTGATAAACAGGATATAAAATTATATTATATTTGCCTTTTGTGGTAATAAACCTTTCCTCTGTAGAGGTGATATGGCAGCAGCTTTGTCATTTGTTCCAGTTTTGAAGTATTATTATGACTAAGGATCTTGTCCCAGCTCATACATACAAAACAAGGATGTCCTGACAAAGTCATGGATGTAATATGGAGCTGCATGATGTGGACTTACTTCAGGATCAGTCTGAGACTGAACTGAGTGAAGAAGCATTTGTGAAAAAGAAATTGGTATACTAGATTGTTGTTAAAACTCTTAAGTCTTTTGGGCACTGGGAATTTACCTGAGGAAGTAGGTAGAAATTAAAAATATTGGATTATTATTTTTTCTAATAAGCACAAAAAATTGAGGTCCTTATACATTTTCTTTTTAAAACAAGTATCAACTAATAATAGTACATCCTTTTGATATTCTTTGAATGATAACATCATAAAGTCTGCAAAATATTTTAAAACAAAAAAAATTTAGAATACTAGATAACACCTAAGAAAAATAATATTTTAATAAATTCCATCATATTTGAATATTTTTTCTGTATGAAAAATTTTACAATCCATGGAAAAAAAAAAAAGGTAAAAAAGAGAAAAAATCATCCCATTAGAATTTCAATGTTCAAATATGCAGCTTTATTTTAGGTGAAAATTATTTTTTTTTACATTTTCAAACATTTTAACATCTTTGATTACTAGGATAATGATAGCAGTAACTCATTAGAAATTAATTACATTTGTAAACATTCTTCAGTCATCTCAGAGTGTTATAGTCAATATTTGTGCTGCCAATTGGGCAGTCTGGGTTTTTTTTAATGTGTGCCTAGAGAGGCTATAGACTCAGATAGGTTAGCTGTAACCAAGAGTCTCTTTTAGCTTCCTCCATAAAGCATTATGCATATAGATTCATACAGTTTTATGCTTAGAAAACCAAATACATTTTAAAAAATAATAATTTTAAAAATATAGTTTAGGGTTCTGCTTGCCTAACGATTCTCCTGGAAAAGGAAGGAAAATAAACAAAGATGAGGAAACAGGGAAACAGAAATAAATTATTAAGAGGATGGAGCCAAAGAGCTTTTCTTCTGAGGAGTTAAAAGGTTTATGAGGAAAGTAGAATTAAAAAATCTGGAAGCTGCATTGGAAGTCTCTTTCACTGAATAAGGCAAAATTACCAAAATGGTGAGGTCACTGGGAAGCTAAAGTATTGTTATTTTTATTTTTTTGGCACTTATTTCATTATAGCTCAACAGTGTGATGTTTCCTGCATTCCTCTTGGAAACTGTACATGGCATTTTATTTGGCTGTTTCCTTGGGTTTTTTAAACTAATCTCTGCTTTTCCAGGGAGCAGCTACTTCAGCTTCCAGCCTTGGCTGTGGTGTTCACAGCCAAGCAAGACAGCCAAGCTGAAACACTGCCTTCTGTGAAGCTTGTACCATACGATTTGATAGGACATCTCTACTTTTAGGCCATCAAGCTCAAGTTTGAAATGGACAAAGAAGAGACATCTGGAATCTGAAAAACATTTGCGCTTATGACAGAAGTTTTCCCAAATCTTGAAAGTGTATTTCAGGTTCACTTTGTTGAAGGAATTGAGTTCCTGCAGGTTTCAACTTGCCCTATATTGGGAAGGGAGTACTGGCTATCTCATGTAAAAGAGGAATGATGAATGGGATATCAAACCATTGCTGTCTGATACGTCTCAAAAATTGTATCAGTTGATGCACACATAAATGTACTGGTGTATCAATCAGGTCCCAAAGACTGCTTTAGGTTTTTTTATTCACATTTAGTAACCCTCAGAAACTACTTGAGATCATGGTATTTCTCAAAATAAGTAAGGCTTATTGAATTTTAATATAACCTTAAAGAAACATCTCCACATATGCTCTTACAATGTCATTTTTAAAATAAAAGAATATGTTCCTTTGCACTGGAGCCAACTTGCTTCACCAAATAGTGTATAATTTTAAATGACAAAACCCTTTCACTAGTTCTTGAATTTAGAGGTGTAATTTGAATACCAAAGAAATCGATATCTCCTTTGCTACATGATTACAACCAAATAATTGAAATATCAGAAGGGCAGCGAGCCATAGAGCCTTTGTACTGAGGAAATAAGACATTCTAATGACAATGCTTTCAATACAAAAGCAGTTCTTAATATAATTGTGTGCAACTTTTGAAAATACTGTTTTTAGCACTCTGCAATGAATATATGTGTGCGAAAATGAGCACCTGAAAACATCAGTGGCACTTTTATGTCATCAGTTTTTAAACAGAACTCCCATTGCTGCCTACAGTACTGCCTGCTGACAAGCCACAGAACCTCCACCCAGGGAGGAATATTATGCAAATCTAAGTCAAAGTGACAAGATTGATTTTGGACAAGTCTGAAGGCTGGAACAAGCTGCTACTTCTTGCAACCTAGAAATAGTGTTTTATGAACCCTGGATCCTCTAAAAAAAAATAAAAAGAAAGGATCTGTATAAGGGATATACTTAATTCATGTTTTCAGTTATAAAGAAAAAAAGGATTCTCCCTGATGATATAAAATCAGGAGAATCTGTAGGTGAAGAACAAGTCAAGGTTAATATAAATTATGTATCTGCTACTTAGTTGCAACACAAAGCAAAGGAAAAAAACAGGCTTTCTTATCAAAGAATGACTGCAATATTATTTCAAAGGTATTCACTGTGATTGTAGAATAATACTTTTAAAACTGGAGTAAGCATGAAGGTTGAGCTGATTGCTTAATGAAGCGCTAGTCTTTCATCCCTAGCAGTATAATTTAAATCCATCTTTCAGTCCCAAGTAAAATGAGTGGCCTCATCTTTGTCCCTTGTGGACAGTAATACACTTTATATAACTACTGCATGTGATTTGACACAAATTAGTACAACCAACATCCATTTTGTCAGTAGAACACCAAGCTTCCATTACAGCGAAGGCTGAAATATCTCTTTTATTCCAGTAGAGCAACTTTCAAAAACATGTTTTGTTTTTCTTTTTTTTCTGAGAACTCTGTAATATTCCTCACTTTTTCCTACTGCAACCCTCTGCCCAGGTGTGATTCCTTACCTCCACCTTCTGTATCTATCCCGCTAAGATCCAGATTTTATCAATGAACCTTGTATTACTTCTGTTTTATTCTTTATTTTTTCTTTACATTTCCATAGGATTTCATTTTTAGATCTGAAATTCCAGTAGCTTTTTGTACAACATCTATATCTGCTTGAGTGGACACCTAAAGCAATTCAACGTTAGCTTAATATGAAATTTTGCAGAAGGTCTTGCAGCTGCTTTTCAGTTACGTAGTCTAGAAAATTGCTTGCTTCTACTATTAATTTCAACAATATAAGATATCTATGTGTATTCCTGACTAACAGGGATGAATCTGAGACTACATGTAGATCTCAATCTAATACTTTATTTTCAATACACATAGTAAATAGTTACATTACATTTTGTGTGTGGTTTCCCAATGAAAGTGACCCCACAAACACTGATGTTTAGACATCCTATAACCAAATTTATCAGATTTGAAAGATTTACACTGTGAAATCATCTAATGATCTACTGAGTTATAATGACCATGGGCAAAGTGCCAACTGTTAGAATATATGGGAGCTACTTTTGCTTATAACAGCTATTTTTCTCAATATTCCACTTGCCATGTAAAGAACTTGTAAAGTTGTTCTTTAAGAAATGCTAATTGATTTTCGTTGTGTGTAGTGAACATAGAGCTTCACATCAGGAGCTTTTTACTGTTTATATTTGCACATAAGGTCCAAGTTTCAGTCACATTCAGCCTCATTGACTTGAATTAAGATACATAATATACATAATATTCCTTTGAGAATCTCAGTTTCTTGATTTCTTCATGTGTGCCTTTGTAAAGCTGAATTCCTACTCTCCTACTTCCATGATTTATGGGAAATTTTCTATTCAGTGATACTATCAGTGGTTCTTTCTGCATATTGTGCAATTTGTACCTTCTTTTTAGCTTGCTGAGCTCTATCAGGTGCTTTTGTTTCCTTCTGAGTAGTGAAAGCAAAGGTCTTATGTATGTTTGTGAACAGCAACCCCAGTGAATCAAATCCTACCTCAGCAAAAAACAGCTACAAAAGCATTGAACTTGACTCTTTCATTAGTAATAAATTTTATTTAAATATATTTTAATAAGATTATTTTATAATAATGAATTCATAAGTTAGCCAAATTGGACTAATTTTAATAAGCATTATAGTCATATAATACTAAAATATTCAGATATTTTTATATTTATTTGGAACATTATCTTCACTCTGTTGCTGATAGTAAAAAAAGTAGTAAAAAAAAATAGTAAAAAAAGATCCAGCTAAATCCTGAATGAGTCACATCTTTTCTGGTTTGAAGGCACAATATAAGAACAATTTTAAAAGACCTATGATAGATAATTAATTTAGTATGGAAAACAAGATAGTTCTTTTACCTAATGCTCATATACTCTAGAATACAGTTACTTGATTTATAATTAAACAATCTCACTAGTGTCATTATATTCCAAAAGGAAAAAAAAATATTCTCCTCTCAAAATTATAACTATTCACTCTTATTTACTTGTAAACTGTACATTTTCTGTTAACCAATAAGATTTTAGGCCTTTTTTTATCTAACTTCAACCCACTTCACTTGCAGCTATTTCCAAGCAGCCAATTAATTCAGAAAGCTGAGGGGGGTGGGGTGGGGGGAAGGAAAGCTGAAACATCATCCATTCTTAACATGATAATCCAGATCGTTGTTGCAGTGCATCAAAATACATTCTTTTAAAAAAACAACAACTTAAAATCATGTTGTGTGTGAATGATGTTTTCCTTCACTCAACCCTACTCTGACAATACAGAAATAATGTTTACAATTTCATGGAAGCTGATTACTTCTCTGATAGACACGTGCATTTAGACTAATATGTTCATTCACTGCTGTCCACAAAATCTTTCCTTTACAAAAATGATACAAAAGCCCATTATTCAACAGTACTTGAATAATAGCGAATGGTGAACTGTTTTTTGTTGGGGTGGGGAGGCAACCTAAGGAAAAAACAGAGAATCCAATAACTGGATTATGACTTGACATGGTACTTAAATTCACCCTTCTAATAAGCCTAAAATACCACATCAAGGAGAATTTCAAAGACTGCCTTTTTTCCAAAGTCTGTACAGAAGTCTTCTTTTTTCAGTCTCAAAAGCTTTCAAGGGCAGAAAGGCCAAGATGTGAACACTGTCTTGTCTGCAGAATTCCCATCAAACATAGCATTTAAGAACAGAGTACTATTCCATGGTTTATGAGAGAGGTTCAGATAGTTACTGCTTTAGGTTTCATTTCATTATTAAAGAATTTATTAGATCTTGAGTGTTTATTATTAAATTCTTTTGACAGAATGAAAATTCATTTAAATACCCTGAATATGAGTTTAATATTTGTGTACTGTGAGAAATCATTACTTTCATTGTTTATTACTATGCAATTATGTTTTTTTCAAAAAGACACATTGCCTGGTTAACTTTAAGGAAGAGGCTGTAGAGCTGACACTACTTGTTACCTATAGGCCTGTAGTGTACTGATCTGTTAAGATATTACCAAAGAAAAATCTATATAATACCATTAAATTAAAACTGCCATCTACCCCATCATCTTCATGAAAGTAAAATGGAAAAGGCCATGGAAGCAAATATCTCATTATCAAGTGTGACAAAACTTTAATTAGGGTAATTTTTCAAGAACTGTGGCTTTTATATGTCCCTCATTCTTCAAATATTTAAAGTCAGTGTTGTTCATTTTCTATTGACTTCACCTATCTATCTATCTCTACAATAAACTAGCAACAAATTCAGCAATGTCCTCATGCAGCTTATTTCCCTTTTTTCCCCTCACATGAAGGGGAAGTGTTGGGTGCCCAAACCCACTGGAGAAGAAGCGTTCTTTGTTTTACTAAAGTAGGAGCTGTTGCAGGAGTGAAGCTCAGAACTGTAATCCAATCACATTTTAACACTAAACTTCACTGAAAAGAGGAAGCAGGTCTTGGAATTCTGGACTTTTATTCCTTTTTACATGCATTTCTTGTGTCTGTTGAACTAAAAAGACCAAAAAAAATGACAAAAAAACAAAGCAAACCCAAAAACCCTTCCTTGTTTTTGGAAGTCACTAACAGTGACTTTAGTCAAAAAAGTATGATAAAACTTCTCCACCGAGCTGGGAGAAGACATGGAGACAGGCATTTTAGCAAGATACGTCATGTCCGTGCATTGTCAAGAATGTCTGGGTTCTTTAATTGAGTTTATTAAAATAATTGTTAGGTTTAGCAGGGCTTAAGAGTTAGATACTTTTTGTCAATTTAAGAATGGCAATTTTATCAGATATTTTTAACTATAAATATTGCCTACTTTCATAAACACAGTTATAAGATTTATAATTCTAACTATTATATATAATAACTCAAGTATATACTTATAATTTTGTTTTTATTGCTTATGTCGGAGGAAAAAAGGCAACGGGGGAAAGGAGGTGAGGAGAGAGACCACTTCTGAGACAAAGTTTGTTTTTCTGGCAGTGGATGTTAAAACAAAAATCAAGGAATGATATTTTAAATCAATAAAAACAACTCAGTCTGGTGATTTTGAAACTTCCTTGGATTTTAGCATTTAAAAACATATAAATTATAGGACACATTCAGGACACACATTCAGGAATTGGTGTGTAAAACAGAAAATTTTCTTTGCTGGATAAAATGTCAGGGACATGAAAAATTTCAATGTCATCTTCTTTTTCAGAATATGTAAAAATTAATAATTTCTTTTTATTTTTATTTGAATAAAATTGAGACCTTCGGCACCAGTAACAAAATATATACATTGTAAGTAAGAGGCAAGCTTGTCTCTTAGGTGTTTAAAATATTTTGGTCAATAATTTTTCCTGTAATATTCTTCAGGAAGCAAAATATTCCTGTATTTGAATGCTGCATTTTGTTACTTCTGTGGGATTTTATTTAATCTGAATCCAGTATTCAGAACAACTTTTATTAAAAATAAGATTTTCAGCCATGTTTGAGGAAAACCAGTAGTTCTGCTGAGATGATTTTTAGATATTTTTGGATGCATGTTGTTGTAAAAGTGAGTTTTATTTTTATTTAAATTTAAAAATATAACATCTCTTTTCTGTCTTTTTTCTTCCTTTATATTTTTTTTTCTTCAAAATTATAGGTCAATGTAAGTGCTTGACAGTTCATTTATTTTGTAAACTTTATTTTTTACTGCTTGTTAATAAAATGTCATCATTAGTGTTTCGTTTAATACTATTATATTTACAAAATCTCCTCCACAATAAAACAAAAAGCAATTTGTCTTTTTTTGTTTTCCTAAATAACCTGTGTATTTCTTGTGTATTTACTCTAATTCTGATGTATACATTTTTTCTTAGTTTTTTTTCAACAAATAATGCCCCCAGACTTACTGCAAATTGAGATTTTATGGCAAATCTCAGACCTGTATGCTTTGTTGTGTTGTGCACTGTTTTGTTCAGAGTAACTTCTATCAAAACATACCTTCAATTGTCTGTAAAGTGCAGAATAAACATTTCCATAAGTCACAGATGATTGGGTTTTTACTATGCATAACAGTTAAAGTAGATTGTCAGCTAAGTTGGTGTATCTTCAGGTGCTGCTTAAGCAACCATAAAGAGAGTTTAAAATGTCACAAGAAAAGGTGATAAGCAAATGCATTATTTAATATGAATCCTCAGTATGGAACTCTTGAGTGAAAAGGTTACACATGCAGAAGGCCTATCTAAAGCCCCCAGGTAGACTGGCTGGAGGAATCCTACTTGAATGATCCCGGTGGGGTTCTGGGGATTAAGTCCTCTCTTTCTCTTGGATAAGGTCTGGCAAAGGAGCTGGCTCCAGTGGAGAATGTCAAACCTGTTGGAGGTTACTTTGTGTTGCAAAGCAGCTGTATAAAAAGAGAGTTAATTCTCAGTTCCCCAGAAGTCATCTTTACTTAGTTTCAGGAACCTAAGCTTCATGTGGCCAAAGGCTAATGCTAAAGTTAAGACATTTCCCAGATGAAAAGTAAAGGGCATAGACTATGTGGCAATAAAACTGAAAAAATAAAAAAAGCTGAGAGACTTTGAGAAAGAGGCTTTTAGACATATCTTTATAAGATTTATATAGTCACTTTTTAGGAACTTACATCAAAAGAATTGACATTATTTTGTCTCCATTGCTAGATGTAAGAGAAATGAACACAATTATTTTTTTTGTTTCATGTAGCAATTAAAAATGTTCATCTTTTTTTCAGTGTAATTTGACAGGCTACAGTGCCTAAGAATCTTCTACAAGTCAGAAAATGATCAATAGTGTAACAACAAAGCTGAGTCACATAGTTGTGTGTTAGGATATAAATCGTTCTCCATATAGGAGAAAGAGCTGTCAAGATGATGCTCCTCTCCAGCAGTGGAATAAATATATAAATATGATAAAAGAATTGCAAATAGATTCAGTCCAACAGCCATATAATTGATTATTAAAATACTACAATGAATGTAGAATTTACAAATTTGAAAAGCTAACTGGCTCCCATAAGCTACTATATAAATGACTTCAAATAATATGGCTATCTTCAAGGTTAGTAGAAGATACTTCTTCATGGCCAGTTAAAATAACATGTACGTGTATGTGTGTGTGTATAAATATATATATATTATTTTTAAAGTGATAAACAGCTGAAACTTATTGTATGAGTTAAATATGTTGGTTCTCAAGAACTCAAGGGAGGCAAGTGAACAAACTGCTGAATATGAGGAATACAGAAGACAATTGGCCTGATGGATTGGAAGGAGGCAATTAGATGAGATATTTTTTTAACTTAGGAACGTTTCCTGCACATAGCAGTCTCAGAAGCTGATGCAGACTTATTTAAATTACTGTGAAGTAGGTTATGATAGTAGATACTATTTATTTATATCACGATATCTTTATATCACTGAACTGCTATAGAAAGAAAAAGATGTTGGTTCATATTCTGCAAGTCTGGACAATGTCTTTTATGTGGTACTTATGTAAAGCAGGTATAGCTCAAATTTCATGTCTAAGTTTTTTCTCAGGTTCCTAAGCTGCAAGTCAGAACTACATGTAAACAAATCATAAAAACTTTCCT
Organism: Aegotheles bennettii; assembly: GCA_013398125.1. Taxonomy (NCBI): domain Eukaryota; kingdom Metazoa; phylum Chordata; class Aves; order Caprimulgiformes; family Aegothelidae; genus Aegotheles; species Aegotheles bennettii. The sequence continues at coordinate 273,112 of VZRW01014130.1, forward strand.
TTATAATTATGGAGAAAACCAGATATTGCTGAAGTATGATTTACCTTTTCTCATGACAATAGTTGTCACATGAACTGTACCCTAAGCTTGCCTGTTTCATTGCACTAGATCTAAAGAGAACAAAGCATAAATAACTCATATGAAGACACAAACAGGTATATAATTAAGCCAGTCTACAACAAATATGTAACAGTTAAAATAAAAGAGAGATTAAACTAGAAAACTTATTAAAAAAAATCAAAACATGAAAGCTTACAACCTTTGTTCTCCATTGTACAGTGTGGGAGACTTGCTGAGGACTAATGGAGTTGGGATAGCACATTCAGAGTTGTGATAGAAAGATCTGAAAATCTGAAGTTCGGTTAATGTAAGACTTTTTTTGTAGAAAAATAAAATCAAATCAAATACCCAGAACACATTGAGCAGATGCTGAAGTTCCTAACTGTGTAAACACTGTGGGGCAAAAGTGTGTCTGGATGATTGGGGTATTTATTCATCATAACCAGGGAAAAGGATCTTTTTCTGAGGCAATGTTCATGATAATTTGCAGTGTTCACGAGAACATGACAACTACAAGGACCACCGTACAGTGTAAGAGCATTTGGTTTGTATGATCATAAGAAATTAATCACCATGGAAGAAAATGCTTCCAAATGTGTTCTAGGAGCTTGTCCAATACAAGACAGTAGCTTTACTTCCAATGTACCAACGGCTCCAAGAGGAAAGAAACAAACTTCAGCTGAGGATAGTAACATCTCCTTTTCTGTCAGACATGAGATTTTACTAGTGTATATTCAGACTACAGAAAAAAGCACATTCAGATCATAAACCCTCTGGTACGGTTCTTATGACACCTCTTACAAAACCCCATGTCAGATGACAGTGTTTGTTACTTCAATGCAGAATAATGAGACACTGCTGAGAAGATACATGTGCAATATTATAATCAAGAGCTGCAGAATCAGTCATGGAAATCAACAAACACTATCTAGTGTGTGACTGCTTGTTCAGTTAGGCTCTGAGCTAGGAAAACATATCATCTTGCCAAGTGAATTACTACTTTTCTGGTCTTCCCCCAGACAGGAGAGACTGTTCATGACTACATCAAGAGACCAGGTGACTGTTATAAAGAGGCCAAAAGGAGGCATTACCTAGGTCTCATTCTGGCCTCATTCTGGAGGTCATCTCTAACCACATGGGAGACAAGAAGGTGATAAGGAGTAGTCAGCATGGGTTCACTAAGGGTAAATCATGTTTGACCAACCTGATTGCCTTCTATGATAAGACAGCTACCTGGTTGAATGGATGGAGGGAGAGCAGTGGATATTGTCTGCCTTGACTTCAGTTAGGCTTTTGACACTGTCTCTCATGAAATCCTCATAGGCAAACTCAAGAAGTGTGGTTTGGATGAGTGGATAGTGGGATGGATTCAGAACTGGCTGAGTGGCAGATCCCAGAGGGCTGTGATCAATGGTACAGTGTCCATTTGGAAGCCTGTCAGTAGTGGTGTCCTCCAGGGCTCTGTACTGGGCCCAGTGTTATTCAATTTGATCACCAGTGACTTAGATGAGGGGGTATAGAGTGCCCCCTCAGCAACCTCGCTGATGATACAAAACTGGGAGGAGTGGCAGATAGGTCAGAAGGTTGTGTGACTGTCTCAGTTAAAGTGGTCAGGACGAGCCACAACCCA
>VZRW01014130.1:275495-308594 GCA_013398125.1 Aegotheles bennettii
GCTTCCCAGTACAAGCAAGATGTGGAGCTCCTGAAGCAGGTCCAATGGAGAGCCACTAAGTTGGTGTAGGATCTGGAGAATCTCTCTTCTGAAGAAAGGTTGAGAGAGCTGGGCCTATTCAGCCTCAAGAGGAGGTGACTGAGAGGGGGCCATACTAATATGTATAAATACCTAGAGGGTGGGTTTCAAGAGGATGGAGGCAGGCTTTTTTTGGTGGTGCCAACCAACAGAACAAGAGACAATGGGCAGAAACTGGTGCACAGGAAGTTCCACCTGAACTTGAGGAAGAACTTCTTTACTGTGCAAATTCCTGCACACTGGAACAGGTTGCCCAGAGAGTTTGTGGAGTCTCCCTCACTGGAGATATTCCAGAAATGTTTGGATGCAATCCTGTGCCATGTGCTCTAGGATGACTCTGCTTGGGCAGGGAGGTTGGACCAGACGACCCACTGTGGTCCCTTCCAACCTTACCGATTCTGTGATTCTGATTCTGGGTCTCATCTGTTCATTCCAGGAAGTATGCTAATAGGTTAGGCTACTACCATAAAACACAAACATGTGTAGAAGTAGCAGTACCGCTCAGGTACTAGGCAATAAATCAGGGAAATCTATCTCCAAACCCAAGAAACATTCTGAAGAAAATATTAAATTCAATAAAGGCAAATGCAAAGTACTCTACTTACTTACTATACTTACTATAACTATAATTTCTTTCTAGTACCTGCATAAACCAGGGAATATCTGGGTAGGCCAAAAGGCTACAGATCCCTTGGGGTCAAAGTGTGCAAACTGCATAGAAGTCAATAACATGATGTCACTTAAGAAAAGATAAACACCATTCTAAAATGGATTAAGACTGCAATTAGTGTTTAGCTGGATCCTGCTCTGACTTGGCAATAGCCTAATATTGGGCTATATCCTCATCAGATCCAGCTCTAGGGAATCTTGCTGTAGAGAGGACCTAGCTCATCCAGGTGATCTTGAATGCCCTTCTACATACAGTGTAGATCATGGACAATCTTGAAAACTGCTGATGGAGGCACAGGATTGCTCTTTGTTGACTGTTTGAAGAAGTGCTCATCCTTAAAGTGTGCATAGCATGCATTCCATGAAGTAATACGTGTTAGTTGAATGCTTTGTGCAGGAACATGCAGAGTCATGCACTCATCTCGGCTGAATGCCATGGGTGGTGATAGCCATGCCTGGAGAGCAGTCCCCTCCTGTGCAGCCTCTCTCCATGCTGCTTGTGATTCAGCTGTCATTGACGGATTGTACCTTGGGTAAAGCAAAGATGAAGCATCCACAGAGTCAGAATTTTTCTCATATGAGCCCAAAACTCACTTGAGCTGCCACCTCTTAGGGAAGATGGTGCCTATGGATTGAGTTGTTTCCTTGACATTGTCCAGATGAGGATACAGCAAAAGTGGATTAAGACTTCACTATGGTCGCTAGACTAGACACAGAAAACAGACATAGTCAAGTAGGAACATTGTATGTTCAACAGGTAAAGTAATTATTTAAATTATTCTGATCAGTTTAGCACTTTATGAGGCCTCAGAAGGATTAGGCTGAGCTCTATGCACCAAAGTTTAAGTAAGTTATAGGAACACTAGAACAAAACTGAAGAGTAAAATAATGATGATGGGGGTTAGGAATAACTTGTAAAGAAAGTCTGAAAGCACTGCTTTGTTTAGTCTAGAAAAGACTAATGGGAGATATTAAAATAGTCTTAAAATATGCAAAAGATTTTTAGAAACACAATTCACGATCTCTGCTTTACCCAAGGACAGAACAAATCATTAAGTGACTTAATTTGCAGAAAGGGAGATTTAAATTAGTTATGAAAAAATACTTCTTAAACTGTATGGATAGTTAAGCGTAGAACGAGTAACTCGGGGACATAATGGACTTTCTCTTGTTACATCTTTTTTATGAACACATTTAAAAAACATCTGTCTACTACTCCCATTTTTGTGAATAAGAATGATTCCTGCATTCCCCAAACTTAGTGTATTTTCTTTCTTGAAAATCTATACCTACATGCGTGACTTGAGATATTATTTTAACTGTGATTTTTTCCAAGGGGAAGGGAAATTAAATATTGTAAAAAAACCCAGTAATACTAAAATCAGAAAGTAGATCATGGAATCATCGTGACTAAAATTCTAACAGGGATTTTGAACAGCACATGCTAGGATTGGGCAGTTTCAATTGTCCTTTAAAGTGTTCTTGGCCTCTGCTGTAAGAACATTTTTTAGAAGGAAATGGCACATGTATGGGTGGAGTTACAGGATTTTGGTTGTACCAAAGATGAACTTCTGTGTAACTTGTGTTATTTTTTTCAGTTTGTCAAGTGAGTTTGTAAGATTTTTCTTTCTCACTGATATTATCACATATATTTAGTTCTTGCTGTGTTTTGGTTGGTTGGTTTTTAACTGGGAGCCTTTGAGATTTTTTTACAATTCTCTCTAAAATATTTATTAATAATGAGTCAGAAAAGCCAGTCAGATTCCAGAAAACTTCAAGGACAGCTACTGATATGAGCAAATTTGAAGAGCACAGGTCACATGCATGATAATTTACTGGAGACAAAAAAGCTGTGTTTTGTATCAATTAGGCTTATCAGTCCAGATGTAGTATGCAAGATAAAAACACTTTTGTGCTATCTTGGCACAATGCAATATTTCATCGATTGTGTTAATTATTAGTATGCTGCTCAACATCTTTCTTGGTCAGATAACCAGCTGTGCTATGCAAAATCTCCCCGTGTATGTTTAAGTTACTCTTGTGATAACTTTTCATCGCTGTAAAACTGGAGAAAACTTTGTGGACAAAGTTTGAAAGCTAGTATGAAACCTTATGGGGAAGGTAGTGCAACTCATCACAGAACCTGAGTTCATTCTTGTCTTCCTGATGATGCAAACTGCATGAGTGAGGGCAGAACAGAGAAATGGCTTTGGAATGGGGGAGCATCTGGTGTAGTGAAGCAGCTTTACATGCCTGAAAAGTACAACCTGTGGAAGAACAATAGTAGAAGATGAAAGATGACCAAGCCCACTTTGTCCTTCCTGTATTCTATGAACGGGTGTTATGGTTTGAGGGGGCACAGGCAAAATTTTATGGTATTAGTGCAAGGACCCAGAGAGAGGTGGGTGGAGTTTAGGACCCTTTGTGAAAAGGGATCCGGGGTGGGGAAAGCTGAGTAATCCATATTCCCTTCCACTTTCTGCCAAACTATAAAAGGCAGGAAAACAGGAAATACCCCTCCTCTTCCTGCTTTTCCTTTACTTGCTTCCTCACCACGTGGACACCCTGGAGAGAGAAAGAATCCTGCCTTTATCATCAGCTAGCAATGTGCTCTGTAGAATCTGAATCCATCAGGTGCTGGGAAGAGCCTTGGACCCTTTTTTCCTGCATCGGCTTTACCATGAGAGACTTTCAGGAACTTATATCGGCGATCATCGGATTTGGGTTTTGTATATACTTATATATCTTGTTCCTCTTCCTGCCTGTTATTAAATTTTATTAAATCCTCTCAAGTTTTAATTTCCCACCTTTAAATCTCTCTTCCTTATTCCCCTTTTATCTTTCCCTGGGAGGGTGGAGGGGAGTAACAGAGAGCAATTCTAATATTTGAATAGCAGCTCATCCTGACCATTTAAATAGAGCCTACCAGAATTTTCACAGATCACCCTATATTCTGGACAGTACAGTATTGTAAATACATATGGGTGAGCTCTGTTAAAAATACCAGTGGTTTTCACTAAGAAATTCAGCATTTTCAACTCTTTTTTTGTTATAAAAAATCGTATGCTGTTAGAAAATATTTTTTTATGCAATGTGTTCTGTTCACTGTTTTGTGTTTTTCTTTTCTCTTTCCCTCTCTTCTTTACTATTTGGTTGTTGGGTGCCTGGTTTTGTTGTTTCATACCCCACTGTCTGTTTGAAGTGAACTGTGTCAGTGATTTGGTACTGGAATATAATATATATTCATCTTGCTCTTATGGAGATTGTTAAATTCAGTGCAACAGCATTAATGGTAAATGTGTAAATCTGCTGTGTATACAGCAAACACTCATGTATAACACACTCTGCATGATCATCTCAAATTCTTTCAGTGTAGAAACCTACAGAAACAATAGCTTTTACACTGAGCAAAGAGGAAAAGGGAGAAAAAAAGAAACTAAGAAAGAAGAATATATCATTGGAAAATAAGATGGTATAAGAGCCAGATTTAACAAGTCTAATTAGATCTGGAGTTCTCTGTTCTGTTTGTATTCTTCTGTCTTGATGAATGCTGTCCATTGAACATTGCTTATCTTGGGTGAAGAAAATCTTAGATATTTTGCCACAAAGAGATCTATTTCAAGGAGCTTGAAAGTTCTTACTTTATTTCTAGACCCTCTAGGTCAGTACAAATCTTGCCTTATAATCTCACTTGTAACCTACAATAGTCTTTCTACTGTGTAAATGCTGATTACACATCAAAATTTTTATTCTGATATACATTCTGATATTTATTTACCTTTTTTAAGGAAGCTATTTTGATAAATCAGGTTATAAAACAAGTTGCTCGGAAAAGCCTTCACAAAAAAAATGAAATTTGTACAGTAAATACTTTACTTAATGAAATAATGATGTCACACTGTTTTTTGAAGTTACTGGTAAGCATGATGGTTGCTATTTTAAAAAGAAGAGTCTAAAAAAAACTTTTTCTTTACAAATTTTCAAAACTCTGAATGGGGTGATATTCATTTGTACCAGCAGCACCTCTGTGGTTGGTAAAGGCTCTAACAGTCCCACTGAAGTGAATTAGAGAGAGCTGAAGCTTGACCCGGTTGATACTGAATCAATAATTTTAGGCCTTCAACTTTGAAGGATTCAAAATTAATCCAAAGTAAAAGTACATTCTTCTGTCTTTTGAAATCATAAAAATTGAGCATTCCAATTAAATTAAAATAGTTAATTTTCAATTTCTTTGAAACCACGTTTTATTACTTCCTAACTCTTTTCCCCTGGTAAGGTCATTGCCCTTGATCCAGAGGGGTTTTATGAGTGTAAGCTTGTGATTGTAGATTTCTGGCTGCTGTGGGGTACAGGAAAAAGCTGGACATCTCAGAAAGTTTTATACATAAAAGTTTTTTCATAAAGCAACTTCACACATGTAGTTCCCATTAACACCTGGGAAATATAGTTCATATATCCCATTGGAGCAAAATGACAATCCACCGCATTACAACACCTGATAATTAAGGCAAGTCAACCCCATATACTCTTCCACAACAGAACAGATTCGATAAGAAGAAAGCAAAACCTAACTTCAAGAAGTCAGTGGCTTATTTTTATGCCAAACTTCTACAGATGGTCATTTATTAAAAGAAAACTATTGCTGTTAGAGCATATCTGTGTTTATCTTGAAGTCTCTTATATAATTCAGAAGTATCATAGGCAAAATTAATCTCTAACAAGGCTACTTGCCAAATGTTCAGATTAAATCTGAAGCTTTAATGAAGGTTTATTGGTTTGAAAATTCTCTGCTTGTGTGGTCTTGTAATAGTAATTATATTTCTCTTCCAAGTCAGACAATGGAAATGAGAAAGAAAACAAAATAGTTTCCAGGGGAAAAGACTTCAGATTCCCACACAAAGGAACCATCACTTACATTAGAACTATCTACACCCTGCACAAAATACCAGTGCTGCTAATCTGCCTTAAATTTTCAGCCTGAACTTTAAGCTTTCCTCAGAGATCCAAGAAATATCTTAGTGAAACTAAATCCTGCTAGACAGTGCTGAGAAAAATGCGCACTGGAAAAGCTATTTATCTCACCAAATTTTTCACTTGAGCAGAAAAAACTGTACCTTGGTTTTCACATTTTCTATGGATGTTTTAAATGTGCATGGATTGATTCTGGCACACAAGAACATGTACCTGCCTGTCAGGACAAGGTGCAAACACACATCATTCCTTGTGTTTCTTCTGTGCCCTAGTCCTACTGGAAGAAAACCCAGCCCATGAGCAAATCCAAGCAGATGAACGCAGATGGAGTCACACTTACTTCCAACAGATCCCTTAGTTCAAACTACTGGTCTAATAAATATCTCTATTTTTTTTATTATTCTTTCAACAGCCACCCATTATTCCTGTTCTTCCTTGACTCTTTTTCCTTTCCCCAGTTCCCAATGTCAGTGAAATTCAGGATTGGTATCTAAAGCTATTATTGCCTGTAAGGCTGAAGAAGAAATCTACTGTTAAATGTTGAACTATACAAGAGTATGATAAAACAGGTGTAATGGAGCAGGGATTGGTTGCTGTGTGTCAAAGGCGTTTTGATAGGGTTCTAGATACGTTTGTTCAGCTTGGAGGCCTTTAGGTAACAGGGTTTAGGTAGTAGACTTGTAGGTTGGAGAGTATTGGGTCATTTTGGCCAAAGCTCACTAGACACAATACTTCCTCTAGCAATAGAGGAATGGGGCTTAGGGGGACCAAGAATTTCCATCCATCCAGAAGGGAGGGGTAGAATAAATGGATGCACAGCAAAAACATAAATGCAAGGAGAAATTAAGTCAGAAGACAAAAGCAGTTAATGAGAGTGAGATCAAAGAAAAATACCAAGGAGAAGTGTTAACAGTAAAGAAAAGTCATCAAGCTATTAGAGATATCCAAAGGAGGGCCACCGAGATGGTGATGGGTCTGGAGGGAATGTTGTATGTGGAGCGGCTGAGGTCACTTGGTTTGTTCAGCTTGGAGAAGACGAGGCTTATTGCGGTCTATGGCTTCCTCACGAGGGGAAGAGAAGGGGCACATACCAATCTCTTCACTCTTGTGATTAATGACAGGAGTCAAAACAACAGCATGAAGCTGAATCAGGGGAGGTTTAGGTTAGATATCAGGAAAAAGTTTTTTACCCAGAGAGTGATAGATCACTGGAACAGGCTCCCCAGAAATGTTTGGACAACCCTCTCACGCACATGGTGTGACTCCCGGGGTGTCCTGACCAGGGACAGGAGTTGGACTTGATGATCATGATGGGTCCCTTCCAACTCAGCATATTCTATGATTCTAACATGTTCCGGATCAACTCTGATGACAGGTTTCAGTGCAGAAAATCAATGAATCAGAATCTATGACTGGTACAGAAACTGTGAGTATAAGGAGCATAAAATGATCAGAAGCTCAATTTGTCCTGAGATGATATCAAGAAGAGGAGAATTCTGGTCTCTTCACTCTGCTATAAGGAATAAACTTAAAAAAACATAGACCATAGGGCCTTCACTGGAAAATGCAGAAGCGTTGTAATCACTTCTGAGACAGGAAGAACTTCCTCTGGGAAGGCATGCTAAAAGTTAGGGTGGGAACCATTCTGGAAGTTAACTCTAAATATTAACAATGTATCCCAAGAGAAAAAACCCTGAGGAAGACAGAGGGTGAATATGAGGAAAGTAACATTGGTTAAAATATGATAAGGCAAGCAGTAGTGACAGCTTCCAGTGTACTGCAGATTTTTGTTCTCGGGTAAACCCATGAAACACATGAAACACAGTTTGCTTTTGTAATCAGACATGCAACAGCAGGAATAACCCATAAAGTTATTATTGGACTCAATTTCATCTAGTTTATAATGGGAAACAATAATTATGATAAGGATCCTTGGCCTTCACTTTTTCTCTCACCTTTCCATTTATGCAAAAGTTAGTGTGTATGAAAAAACTAGGTGTCACAGAGACCTGCTTGATGCCTTAGTTCAATCCATTCCTGCCTGGCATTTTACCAAACTGGTAAGCTTATAAAGTAAACACATTTGCCTGCACCTTAGGGAGGGCAGAATTCCTCTGACACACACTGTTCCCTACTTAAAATATGTAAACTATTAATACACTAATAAAATATTGGTTTTACAAGTGGAACTGGTTATTTAAGTATGCAATACATTTAAAAATACCTCTTATGGAGAAAAGTTATTACAATAAAATGGCCTGCTGTAATTCACAGTTTTGAGAAACTAGTCAGTTAGTCCAAGAATGAAGAAATGAACAAATTTATGAAAATAAAACTCTCTTCACAAACAATTGGGAAACAGAAAAAATAATGAAAGATTCATCAAATAGATTGTTTCTAATAAACAGTTGAAGCCAGCTCTATTCACAGAAGATGATAATCTGCTCATTAAAGCCTACATAATTTCTTATTATTTTATAAAAATTCAGAATATAATGCTGAAAAGGCAGTTTGGTGTTTCTGATATTTGAATAACAACTTTATTACATTTTAACTTGTTGAAACAATTAGAAAACAATAATGTTACAGAAGTGACAAAAGGAGAGAATTAGCAGAAGATACAAATCACCTCACAAAATCTGTGGATTTAGCTCATTGTTATATTCTCAAAAATTGGGTTTAACCAAAGTAAAATATTTTCTGTGATTCAAATAATTTCTTTCTAAACCTTGCCACATTATTTTCAGATTCAAGCTCTTTCTCTTCCCAATTTTTATTCTTAATATTTTAATTGTAACTGTGAGCTTTAATTCTAAGAATCTCTCTCTTAAAGAGATAAAGTCCTTTGAAATAATAAACTATTCAACATACTACATTCCAGTCAGGCAGATTATCTCTCCTGACAACTGACAGCTTTGCATTATACTGCTTTAATATGTTAATTATTCCCAACAACAATATTAAAAAAACTCCATGCTCTTAATTATAATTTATTTGGTAAAATATGGCAACTGTGTGGATATCATATTTAGGACCATATTATTGATGGAGACCTTCCAGTTCATCAGCTCTGCTCCCTTGATACTGCAGGCCAGGACACCATGCGTAGTGGACCTCTCCCATATAGTGCTTAAGTCTTGCCCATTGCTCCCACTGGAAGGTAAAGATCTTGTTTCTCTGATGGCAAAAAGATTCTGACAAGCCATCAGCAATTCGTATTCACTTGTCTGAAGTTAAGAGACAGCTAGGTTGACTGCTCCTACTCAAGTTGAAGGTCAGAGGAAGACACAGCCTGGTGGGTAGGAGATGTAGGATACACTTTTGTCTGTCTTGCTCTGTTGACTTCAGTAGGAGCCAAGGATAGCCAAAAGTCTTACTATGAGATAACACATTAATGCAGATAAACTGCACTACCAAAAACTAGATATTTGCCAGATGGACTTCTCATCCAGTTCTATATGCTTTGTAAAATGCACACAGCATTGGAAAGAAACAGGAGGAGTTAGAAACATGTACGTGCCTGCAGGGATATGGTCTTATTGGAAGCACAGAGACATGGTGGGATGACTCCTGTGACCGGGGTGTTGGAATGAAAGGTTACGGGCTCTTTAGAAAGGACAGTCAGGGGAGACAAGGAGGTTGTATTGTCCTCTACAGGGAGCTCCTGGACAAGCTCAAACACAAAAAGGAAGGCTAAAGAGGGTGGAAGATTTTCTTGTTGCCTTTGATGTCCCTGGCCAGATTTGATTATCTCAGGGCTTTAGCTTTCCTAACCTGATCTCTGTTATCCAGCTTTCTTGGGCCCTTTTTCCTTTCAGGGTGTTATCCAATGGTACTTCTACCAACTGGGTCCCAGAAGAGGCCAAAGTCTGCTCTCTTGAAGTCCAGGGTAATGAGCTTGCTGTGTGCCCTCCTGGCTGCTCTGAGGATCTTGAACTTCACTATTCATCTCATGGTTGCTGCAGCCAAGGCTGCCCTTGAGCTTCACGTTCCCCACCAGCTCCTCCTTGTTGATGATAACAAGGACCAGCATAGCACCTCTCATCGTTGGCTCCTCTGTAATTTGGAGAAGGAAGTTATCATTGATGCATTCTAGGAACCTCCTGGCTTTCTTATGTCTTGCTGTGTTCTCTCTTCAACAGATATCAGGGTGGTCAAAGTCCCCTGTGAGGATCAGGGCTCAGGAATGTGAGTCTAATCCTACCTGCCAATAAAGGGCCTAGGCTTCCTGGTTGATTGACCTGCAGCAGACCCCCACTATAATGTCCCTTTTAAACTGAAGAATTGTTCTAATTGTACTTTTTTAATGGTAGAAACATTGTCATTTAGCTGAACCATTAATATTACCATAGCAACAGGTGTAAGAATATTCTCACCATAATAACTCACAGGACAACTTTTGGTGAAGCTTTATGCTGTGAGCTGGAGGATCTGGATATGAAAAACTTTAGTTTGAGAGAGAATCAAATTACATTTCTCACTTCAAAAGTAGATCAGACGGCTACTAGACTAATATATAAAATACGATTTCCTCTTTCTTGTTTTAAAAGAAAGATTATTTAAATTTGTACAAACAAATCCCAATAGCTTGAAATTTTGCAGCTGTTTATAACTGAGTTGAATGTAAACTGTTTAGTTAAGATGTTTGATTGTTAAAAATTCAAGTTGAACATGATATATAAAAAAAAAAAAGGAAAACAATTTTATAATTTTTTGTCCTCTTTCTGAACTAGATGGATAATCAGGGAGAAGGATAGAGGAAGAAGTACCCATATGATAAGCTCTCATATAGCACAAGTTAAGCTAAAATCCTCACATTAAAATCACGGAGATAGTTAAGTGCTTTGCTTAATTAGAATCCAAATCTCTCAGAAGGAGGTAACTATATGGAACAGGTAAGAGATTAGATTAAGATAATAGGCAAGTAAGATTGTTAATTTATTCCTTCATAAGCCACATAGAGCTTGCTTTAGGCTCCTTTCTTTGAAAAATTATTCTTCTAAAAGATTTATTAGCTATTTGTTGAGTTTAAATTTTAAAGTTCTCCTGTCACTTTCCTAGAAAGTAATTGCCTGTGCAGTAATTCTTATGAGCTAACTAGCTCTTTCAGTGTCTACATGCTAAAATTTTGCTGAAGGATTGAGTCCTATACTTTGACAGTGTCCTATGGTATATAAAATCTCCATGAGAAATTAGTCTGGATGCTTAACATTTGCATTTGTACAAGTCAAAGTAGCCTCCAAGTTTCACTGTGACTGAAACTTAGAGGACCACAAGCACAGGCAAAACAATAGATTCATACATATAGGTAATTGTGCTATATGTGTGTGAAAAATATTTATCTAGATATAACTATAACCCGTTTGATTTTTTAATTTCTTTTTGTTTTTTCTCACATGCAGGTTTGGTTTAGTTTTGTAGAGTTACTAACAAGTGTTGGGTCAACAGTTGGGTAGTCAAGCAAGTGACTATGGATCAAGGCTATATCTAGAAAATTTTAGGAATACCTTGATGATAATTTTAAAAAATGATAAGTGATATTATAAGTTACAAATATCAAAGTAAATATGGTTTTATATTATGGTATGGACAAGGTATTCTTGGTTCAAAATTATATGCATGCATGTTCTTGAAGAATAAGACAAAACCAGAAGTTACTGTATTGCCTTCTATCTTCTGATATGGAATTATTTTTTTTTCCTCATTGCAGAAGATCATAGAATCATAGAATGATTTGGTTTGGAAGGAAGCAAGGAAGTATCCTGGAACCTGCTGACATGTCTGGAAACAAGTTTGATTCACTTCATATGTTATGATCAACTTTACATGAGTTATTAAAGGAGTTTCATTATTTTCAGTTTCATTATTTTTCATTTAATCATTTCTCTTTTCTTGTGTGCTAAGCTTTTCATGTAACACTGGCGTTTTATTTTGCTTGCCAGAGGAGGATCTTCAACAAGTACTAAAAGCCTGATCAGGAAGAGAAATGTGCTACAACATTTCAGATGTTAGGCAACTCTTGGATGCCTAGTGACATCTTTGAGGACATAGTAGCTTGATGTGAAAAAACGTTTCCTTGGAGAAGCCTGCCAAGTGTGCATATACACACACAATGCAGCAAAAAAACCCCAGAATCTTTACCTGGCATGAGTTCTAAGAGAAACAGTTTTATATGCAGATTCAGCTCTGCAGAATCAATTTCTCTTGTGAAAACTAGGTGCAAATATTGGCTTTCATCTGATGAGGGCTTGTGTACTTCATTAAGATGCTGAGCACTATCCCTGAGTGTCAAACACCTCCTGTAAGTGATTCTGTGGCTACAGTCTCACAGGATTTAGCACTACAGGTTTTACCTTATCATCTGTGCCAATCCTATGGGTCTTAATCTGCTGAAATTACTTTCAAAATTTCATATTGACTTGACTGAAAAAACAGCAGGGTCTGAATATAAAGAAGCAGAAAACTGGAGGAACATAGCTGGTTAATTGAACGATGTCATCTGAAATTTCAGAAAAGAGACGATTAGATTCTTAGCCCAGAAGTGAAACATAGTGTGTTTCACATCATCTGTATACTATAGGCCATAAAAAATAACAATCTGTAAGAAACTTGAGACCTACATTAAAAGACCAGAACCCAGAAAGTATGTTTTGCCACATCAAAAGAACTCTAGAGTCTGAGTGTTTTATTTTATGCTTTTGAAATAACAGTAACTTGCCAAGATAATCATGGAAAGTAGACTGTCCTGTTTTGATTGTGAAAGTTATGAAAAAAAGCATAAAAAAAACCCCAAAAACTAAACAACAGTGGTTTGAGCATTCGGGCAAAACAATTGTACAGGTAAAAAAAATCCTTTCTGCTAGATGGAATTCAGACTGGAAAGCCTTAAAACATGTATACAACATGATTAACTTTCTTTACACTCGTCTAAAGGTTACCAAAGAATAAGTTATTAAAAAAACATTAAAAGCAAGTGTATCATAAGCTTTAGTTCCTACTTTCAAAATAATCTTTTTACTGTGCAATTATTTCCATTAGCCCCTATGAAGTGTTCCCTGGAAGAAACCACATTTTATCAATTTTCATCAAATGAAATTATGGAGAAATGAAATGATAATTTTTAACTAAATCTCACAGAAAAAATTTGTAGGAAGAAAAATAACAAAAAATATTATAATTTGATGATCTCTCTGTCTTGCAAACTTTGAAGAAAAATTATATGTTCTAATCTCAAGAGAGCACCACTGTGTCTGTGTTTGGTACAGAGAAAATACTGTGATAGCATCTTTAAATGAAGTGAATGGCTTTAAAAAATACTGATACATATTAGGAACTATGTAGATGTATAAGCTGGTATGATGGATTTAGAATTTTTGGTTTTAGATGCCTGAAATTGAAGTGTATCTTGTACCAAATGAAAAATCTGGAGATGAACCATGACGGTGTCCGGCAAGCATCATGGTAGACCTAGCATTTGATGAGAAATTACAAAACTTAATATTATTTAATGTTGAACTAAACTGTGTTAGAAGGGGCTTAGCCAAGGCACTAAAAATTCAGAACTGAGAAGTCCTTCCTCATTATCATGTGGCAGAGTAGCAGTGGCATAATGCATAATGATCCCATAACACAGGGAGTCTTTTAATGTAATTAAAAGTCAGTAGAATGGAACACAATTATAAGAATTTAATTTTTTCTTTTTAAGTCAATTTGTGGTCAGCCAGGGAAATTCATTGTCACAGAAAATCACTGAGACGTCATCTATGCCAAAAATTGGAAAAGACTATGAGAATTTTTAATCAGTTAAAATATCTGTGGTTATCCACTGTAGAGAGAAAAGAAGCTTCACAGGACATTATACCACTACGTGTACATTTATCTAACGTATGTAGAGTATCACACATGGGCTAGATCTTGAATAAATACAAATGGTAGGCACTCCTGTCCCACTTACCCACAGGCTGTCAAGCAAGGCATTCACATACTATGGTACTGATTTCACATGACACTCATAACATCTATAAGTTGTTTGTATAAGGTAGACAAGGCTAGTCTTCCTTTATACAAAGCAGGGAAAATGGCATTTCCAGAAGTTATTTCACCTCAGAGACACAATATCCTAAGCTGTTTCCTCCTTGGATTTCTTTATTTCATTATTTCTTTATACAGAGAATCTGGAGTAATTATCTTGAATTTAATCAGCCTACTAATGACTAATAAACATTAGATTAATCCCATCCTCAGTGTCTATGTTCTGTCTACAGAAAGAGAGACATCTCCATAAACAATTTATCCTACTTTAAAACATATATTTAAAGCAGATGACAGGACTTACTGTCTCAGAATTCTTCTTACTTCTCTCTTTAAACACAGGAGTGGCCAAAATGACCAGCTGTTATTTTGAGTAAAATCTTAGAATAGAAAATTTGTTGGAGACCCCCTCTCTTAGACACATTGTTGAAATAAGGAACATTTGCTAACTTAGCATTCAAATGAACTGTGTGGAGAAATCAGTTAATGATTTTTTGACAATGTGATATGAAACCTGTTGATAGGCTGGAATGTGTGATGCGATTACTGCTAGGCTCATGAATAAAGTCCCTGAATGTTAGCATGCTGCATACACTCTCTCAGCCAGCTATGCTGTGAGATGAAGCCTCTCTGGAAGCACTCTCAGACATCAACAGAGGAAAAAAGGGAATGGGGCAATGACAAAATCAATTCACTTGGCATTAATAAGGAGTAAAATTATATATCTAGAGGATAGGCTCCAGTTTCTATGAGAATAATATTAACTTTTTATTTATTTTCCCATGTCTAATGAAGAAATGTGGGGAATGCTAATGATCTTTGTGGTGCACCGACCGGTGTATCAAATTATAATATCTCACTATGATAAGAGTGTTCTAGTTTTTCACATATCTAATAAGAACATGTTAAACATACCTTAAAGTACTGATAAAATGCCAGTCAACAAAAACTGAAAATAAAAATGGAAGTCAATTATGAAAGAATAGGCCCTTATGATTGCAAAATGCAAATCTGAATCTATGTAACACTGAGAACATCTAAAATGTTAATGACATTTTTTTCATCAATTTTGAGAGCTGATAGAAAATATACAGATATCTCCACAGGAATGTTACACTATCCCAGATCAAGTTAGCTTAAATTAACAAGGATGAATACACTAATAAATTATATCATGGTCTTAGGAAAAGAAGACCTTTCTTTAGGTATGTTAATTTATAGAGGAAGTCATACAATCATAGAATAATAGAATCATCAAGGTTAGAAGAGACCTTCAAGATCATCCAGTCCAACAGCCTACCTACATCACCACTAAACCACATCACCCAGCGCCACATCCAGATGCATCTTGAACACCTCCAGGGACAGTGACACCACCACCCTGCCTGGGCAACCTATTCCAACACCCAATCACCCCTACAGTGAATTTTTTTTTTCCAAATGTCCATCTGAATCTCTCCTGTTGCAATTTAAAGCCATTTCCTCTCATCCTTTCAGTATGGGCACAGCAGAAGAGACTGACTCCTGCCTCACTACAACCTCCTTTTAGGTAGCTGTAGAGAGCGATGAGGTCCCTCCTGAGCCTCCTTTTCTCTATGTTGAACACCCTTCACTCCCTCAGTGGTTCCTCATAAGACATATTTTCCAGTCCCTTCACCAGTTTTGTTGCCCTTCTCTGGACATGCTCCAGCACCTCAATGTCTTTTTTGAAGTGAGGGACCCAAAATTGAACACAGTACTCAAGGTCTTTCCAAAATTAATCTGTAAAAACATGACAAAGAGGCAACTGACATAATTTTTAATACACATACACATATGACTCAGGAGTGTCACAAAACTAAAAGCTCAGTCATTATTTCTATTTTACAATAAAACCATGACATGATTTATTTTAGACCTGCCTAAGAGAATGTATGTTGTAACAAAACGAGTAGTGTACATTCTTTTTGTGAGAAGATAACATTGGCAGTTCTCAGTGTTGAAACAGGCTATGTCTTATACCCGTAGATATGTCTTTTTCCCAGTAGATATGTATCTAGGGCATAACATTTGTTGAAGAAGACATGATGTCCTCACTATATGAGTTTTGGAGGATGGGGGTGCTTCAGGCACATTCCCACCTCATTAAGAGGTCTGAATGCCTGCTGGTCCTAGAAGCACAGAATCACAGAATCACAGAATCTAAGGGGTTGGAAGGGACCTCGAAAGATCATCTAGTCCCCCCCCCCTGTCAGAGCACCTGAGGTGTGCTCTGAGCACACACACTGGTTAGATGTTATTTAGAAGGAATCCAGCTTGTGTGCTCTGATCTGGTACTGGGAGAGAGGACAGTTGGTGGCAGATCAGTTTCAAACCCCACACTTGGGCCAAAATAAAATTCCAGTGTGAGAACATCCATAGACTATAGGAAGCATCAGTTAGAGTAAAAACATGAACTGTATTAGTTTACCTTTTTCAGAGTCCTGCATTAATTCAAATACGGGACTGATAGGTCTCTGCCTGGGAGGACATGTGGCATAAACCGATATTCCCCCCAACTCCATGAAACAATGTCACTTACCTGCAACTTAGCACTACCTAACAGATAACTGAAAGAAACTAGGCTGACTAATCTGTTCCATCCAAAATACTGCCGTGAACTATGTTACTTAAAAGCCATCCAACTGAAAGAGTGCAGAGCTTGTAGATGTGCTCATGAGGACTCTTTTGGAAAAATTAACAGTTGTAATATGCAGTCCCCTCTGGAGAGTATTCCCTTTGTTTCTTCTTTTTTAGGAACAGACTTTCCTTTGTAGCTTTTATTGGTCCTAACTTCAGTGCTACAGCATCTGAAAACAGTTTCATGGATTTTGCACATATTCTTTGGAGCAGTGTGATTTTAAAAAATCTGTCCCAGCTTTGAAAAACAAACTTTAGTTTAAATCATCAAAGTATCTTACCATTCACATATTTAACAAAGCTTATCTAATGTATGTGTAATTAGCCTCTTTCCACTGATGCACAAAGTGAGGTGCAGAAAGGGAATAATTGTATAGGGAGTCAATCACAGGGTAGTGACTAGAGCATTGATTATCAGCTTACTCTCACCATAAAAATGGTATTGGTCAAGGACAACTGAAACAAACCTGCAGTTACTGAGTAGAGAATGCAACTCACTGAAAATTTCCGTAAATTTGGGGAAACTGTGCAGCCTAACAAATCTCTTTTTTTGTTTTACACGGAAAAAAAATACAATTCAGAAATATACACAGTATTGTCACTGACAAGATAAAGCAGATAATGATTTCTTAGATCCTTTTTCAGATATATTTCAGAAAAATTACAACATTTTGAAAAGTTTTCTTACTTTTACCCTTCTGATTCTCCCTCCCATCCCACCAGTGAGGGTGTGAGAGAGCCGTTGTGTGGGGCTGAGCTTCCAGCTGTTCTTAAACCACAACACATTGCTAAAAAGAAAATTTGGCTATAGAAACTTGAAGATGGGTTGATTCATTTCACAGAGGTAAATACTCAGTGCTGCTTAGCTGTCTCCTTCTAATTATCTTGTCAAAAGATTTTGACAAAGACCTCCAGTGGATTACTGAGTAAACCTGAACTGCAGATTACCTCTATTGAAACCTTTATTATCTTTCAGAGCTTTTAATAGAATTGATCTAATCAAAGCATTCTTATCAATTTTCTGTTTCTCTTTTGTTTGTATTACTTACTACAAGGTTTTCTTTCTTTTTTTTTTTCTTCCTTTCATTTTGATATAGTAAGTCTGTGTTTGATCACACACTTCAGATATTTTTTGATATCTTTATTTGGATTTATGTAACTATCCATTTATCAGAGAACATAATGTTCCCAGGCTTTTTTTTTTTTTTTTTAATTTCACTTGTTGTAAATGTATCTTTACATGAATGGATGACATCTTTAGTTTAATACTACTACATTAACACAAATTTCTTTTGGAACTAGATAGGCATTTATAAAGGGAGGTAAATAGCATTAATTGCCTTCCTCAGTGACCTGTTGACTGTGTTTTACTTTATATTAGCACATCTCTAAGCACACAAAAGTACATTGCAAGAACTACATTAATGAGATACAAATATACATTTTGGTTAGTTAGAATTTGACAGATTTAGGAATAAAAATCAGAAAAATAGTTTTAGCAACTGTTTTCTGACTTAGAATTCAAAGGGCTGAGAGAGAAGGGGGAAAGAGTGATTCTCTTTCCCCATTAAGCTTTTCCAAACACAGGTATTTGCCTACTCTCTGAAGTCGTTTAGTGAAGAGAATTATCAACCTTCAGTGGTGGGTAGGTAAAATGATAAAGGTGACAATCAGGTTTTGGATACTTATAGGCACCCCAAGGAGCTGTCAAAATGTGGGTGCAGCCATTTACTAGTGAAGTACGTTGCTCACCTTAAATAGTATTGTTGGAGGACAGAGTGAACATTGACTCCTACTGACATGTCTGGCTCTTGGTCTTGTAGGAATGTAAAAGGTTAGCACTGGAAATGACTGACATTATAGTAAGAAATGATATAGTGTATCAGTTACTTCATTAAATCATCATCAACTTTGATGCCTTTTTGTGTGAGAACACCTACAATGTACTTCTATTCAGATCATCCAAAGCAGCCTCTGAACTTTACAATTTAGAAATGGTAAACAATGTAAATCAGCCTCATCTGTAGCATAGGAGTAATGTTTTGCCATGCCACTCTTAAGAAGACCCTATGCTGTTGAAACCCATTGTCTTCAGTCTTGAATGAAGATAATGTTTTAGGTTTGATAAATAATTTATTCATTAAAAATGATTTTTTCATCAAATCAAAAATTATTATTTGTATTAGATCCACTAATTTCACCTGAAATCTCAGGAGATGCTGGAAATTCACAAAGATAGTATTTTCTTTTATCAGCCTTCAACTCATGACATTATTCCTGTTGGGAGACAGTGTAACTCTCTCCTGTGCCCAGAGGATTTATATCCACACACACACTGTCACGTGTAATTGTTGTTCAGGGGAGAAGTGATGAGGGAGCCTTATTCTCATTGTAGGGTTTATTGAAGGTGATGGGCAAATGTCCCAAGACACCAAATGATGTGTGTCCAGTATACATATCACACACTTTCACACAGTGGAGTTGTGAAGAGTATGGAGAGGGTGCAAGGATATGAAGTGAGGAGACTGAATGATTGTTTCTCTTTCCCTATTTGCACTCTTTTGCCGGACATTTAGAACCGCTTTTCAGCCTGGGTGAACTGGATTAAAATTTCATCAGAGAGAATAAGGAATTTAATTCAGTTTCCTGCCGTCTGAATAGGGGTTGTGAGTACTAGGTTATTCAATAAAAAAAGGGCATTGTTCTAACTGTATTTACAGTATCTAAATTTAGCCCTTCATTTCCTTTATTTCTTTTCATTAGAGATACATTTTAGTAGAATATGAAGTAGATGTTTTTTCCTGGAAGCATTTTCACTTTGAATGAAATACATGCCACAAATATGTGTGTGTGTGTATTTATACACAAAGATAACATATTTGTATGTATTTGTGTGAATGCGGTTTTATCGGTGCAGTGGAAACAAAGCTTTTTGTTTGTTTTACTTTTCAAATTAACAAGGAAAGTGCATACAGCACCACTCTAGTATATGCACAACAAACACCCTAAAGTTTCCAGTTGCCTAAAGAGTTTTGTATGTTTCATAAAATTGTATGCCATATAGCGAAATTACATACAATTATTGCAGTGTCCAAAACCTCTACAGGATTGAATAATGAATTGTTAATTTGGAATATTTGTAAAAAACAGTTGAAAGAAAAACCTGCCTGCATAGTTGAAGGTAGAAAAGGAAACCTCTCAGAAGGAAAAAAACCAATCTGATAAAGTGAGTGTATTTGGGAAAATATGTTTAGTGGTGCACTACAGTCGAAAATAGATGCTGTATGCAGCATATAAACATATTAATTTGTCAGCAGTTTCTCAGTGCCAAAATACTTGAAAAAGTTTTAAGAGCTATGCTGCAGTCTGAGTGGTATGCTGGCAAGTTGCCTGAACTTGTTCTACCATTTCAGTATAGTTTTACTTACCTCATAAGGATATAAACATGATTACTTTTTCAGTTCTTGTAATGTCCATTTTGTCCTTCTCAAAAATGTCTATATTTTGTCTTCCAAACATCTAGCTTCCTTATCAGTGGGTTAAAAGAAAAAAATGCAAAAAAACAAAGCAACAAAAAAAAAATGTCATCACCCAATCCACATTCAGAACAAAGCAATTAATTTGATGGGTTGACAGTTAAAAAAGGTAGCTTCTGACAGACAGTGTGATGCCAGCCAGAATGATGTACCATATAACACTTTCCTTAAAAGGAAAAGTAAATCAGGCAACCCAAAGGCAAGTCCTTTGTATTCCATTGAAGCTTTCAGGTATTAGTGCATCTTTGTTGTGTATTCCTGACAAATTGTAAAGAATTCTACTGTACTTAGAATATATTGGAGAAGAATTCACAAAGGGCTGTATGCAAATCCCACAAAGGAAAGCTGAAGAGCCAGGCAGAGGGCAAAGAAAGCAGTAATATATTGCTCAGTCACAGTATAGCTACTGTGTAAACCTCTGTAGTTGTCAAGGGCAGGGAACAGGTTAGCAGAACAGTATTTGGACCATTACACTCCCTTCAAAGTCCATTAGCTAATACAGTGTTTAAAGCATCATAAGTTACTGCTACTTTTCTACTTTGTACAAAGGCTCATGCATGAAAGGAAAATGAATGCAGAGTGAGAAACTTTTTGTTATTTTTGGTGGAAGTCAGTCATTGAAAACACATAGATTAGAAAAAAATAAATCATGATATCTTTAGTATTTACATCTTGGACACACCCTATATCCAGCTGGGTCCAGCTCTCAGGAAAGAAAACAGATCAGTGTGAACAGCCACCTCAGAGACCTGTTTTTCTATGAAGGATGCATGTCTTTAAGGCACGAAAGGGAAAATTTTTGCGTTTTTAAGTTGAGAGTGAAATATTAGTCAATACTAAGTGTAAATTCGTCATATAGACAGCATCTCAGATGAAATAAAAAATAAAAAAGTCATCCAAGTTCTCAACATATCTCCGCTAAAAGACGAACTGCCTATACCTGATTCTGAAAATAATGTGTTATTTTGAAATGGAACAAGGTTCAAATCTTATAAGTGTCTCTATATCTCTTATATTATCAAGAGAACACTAGACTGGGAGACAGTTGTGTTGCCCAGCAAGGAAGAACATCATATAGCAATCCCATAATGCAGAATCTACCTAGTCTCTCTGGTATGACTTTTAGTCTGTTGGAGATCATGTTCTATCTCTTCTTGAAGTAACAACAAGATCATTCATGGATTTCTCTTATGGAATCATCCTAAATATACATTTTGCCTTTCATGACACAGGTAAAAGACTATGTAGTAAATGGAATTTTAACCATACAATCAATATCAAACTACATTTTGGACCTATAGCCAGGAACAGATCTATCACAAATCTATCACTTATTTCTAGATGTTATGTCAAATTGATAAATAACTGCACTAAGATAATTAACTTTAAGATTAGTGTCTTATTGCAACTATATTTCAGTTTACAGTATTAATTTAAGAAGATTTAGCGAGATAGAACATTTAGACTAATTTTTGCTGACTTAGTCTTTCCTAGTCACCAAACAACTCAGGTTCATTAGAGAAATAGTGGATGCACATGTAAATTGTGCAGTAAATTTTCAGGCTCGCATATAGGAAGCTACAGCTACAACTCCCTCTTTACAGATAGTATGGCTTTCATCCACATATTGAGTAATGCTCTTTCACATATAAACTTTGTGATATTCAAAGTTTTCTCATTGAGGTTTTCCAAAATTTGCCATACTTTTTCTTCCTAAAGTCTGGGCAAAACCCTACTCTCAGGGTTGGCTTGCAGATCCATTAGCTCAATGAACCTTAGGTTTTACTGGAATTACAGATGTTGGAATTTGGCTCCTTATATTTAAAAAAAAGATTGAATTAAACTCAATATTTGAGTCTTAATTACTTGTGATATTTTACAGTGTTCCAAAACAAAAGCCTTATATAAACATTAGTGAGATAAAACATCAAATATATTTCTGTAGGAATTTTGATTAAAGATTGCATGCACTGATGTAACTCATTCAGCAAAGCACTTATGCCCATGCTTATCTTTGAGGAAAAAAAAATAGAGAATATTGTAAAAGGTGTGTATATGAATGCATGTACACATACTAATATGTACACTACAACTACCTAAAAGGAGGTTGTAGTGAGACAGGGGTTGGTCTCTTCTGCCATGCCCATACTGAAAGGGCAAGAGGAAATGGTTTTAAATTGCAGCAGGAGAGATTCAGATTGAACATTAGGAAAAATTATTTCACTATAAGGGTGGTTAGATATTGGAATAGGTTGTCCAGGGAGGTGGTGGAGTCACCATCCCTGAAGGTGTTCGAGATGCATCTGGATGTGGCGCTGGGTGATACGGTTTAGTGATGATTTAGGTAGGCTGATGTACTGGATGATCTTGAAGATCTCTTCCAACCTTGATGATCCTGTGATTCTATACATATATATGTATGGGTCTATGAAAACTTCATGAAGTTCAACAAGGCCAACTGCAGGGTCATGCACCTGGGTCAGGGCAATCCCAATCACAAATGTAGGCTGGGAGGAGAATAGATTGATGCAGGGTAGGTAATAATGGACCTTGCTATTTTCAATGTGAAGTATGCAAAGACCTGGTTTATTTATTTTTTATCCCTTATATACATTCAGATCATGCGCCTAAAATGTGCACGCTGGTTGGTTAACATCCCCCTTACGTGGGGCAGTCATACGTGCCAGCAACACTCCCATTGGTCCAACTAACAACACTCCATTGGTCCATGCTCTTCCTGGTAATACACTGTCCACGTTATTCGGAAGTAAAGTTGGCTTACTTCCCGGTGTCTCTTCCGGTGTCCCTTCCTGTGTCCGACTTGAAAACAGTTGATGTTCTTCCTGCTTCCTACTCCTCAAGATGAACTTTGTTATGTGGCTGCATGTTTAATCACAAGGCTATCAAGTGGCTGGTTCATTACATGCCATCGTCCTACCCCAACATATTGAGAATAGTCCTGAGGAAAAGGACTTGAGGGTGTTGGTTGGTGATAAGATCAACATGAGCCAGCAATGCACGCTTGCAGATCGGAAAGCCAACGGTATCCTGAGCTGCATCAAAAGAAGTGGTTGAGGGAGGTGACTGTCTCCCTCTACTCTGCTCTTCTGAGACCCCACCTGGAGTACTGTGTCCAGTTCTGGAGTCTCCAACATAAGAAGGATATGGAGCTGTTGGAGTCAGTCCAGAGGAGGGCCACAAAGATGATAAGAGGGCTGGAGCACCTCTGCTCTGGAAACATGCTGAGAGAGCTGGGGTTATTCAGCCTGGAGAAGAGAAGGCTCTGGTGAGACCTTAGAGCAGCCTTCTAGTACCTGAAGGGGGCCTACAGGGAAGCTGGAGAGGTACTTTTTTGAGAGCATATAGTGATAGAAGAAGGGGGAATGATTTCAAACTAAAAGAAGGTAGATTTAGACTAGATGTTCAGAAGTTCTTTATTGTGTGGCAGGTAAGACACTAGAACAGGTTGCCCAGAAAAGTTGTGGATGTCCCCTCCCTGGCAGTGTTCAAGGCCAGGTTAGATGACGCTTTGAGCAACCTGATCTAGTAGGAGTCCCTGCCCATGGCAGGGGGTTGGAACTAGATGATCTTTAAGGTCCCTTCCAACACAAAACATTCTATGATTCTATGATACTATATACATGTATAATTTAAGGTCTTTGTTTTGTGCCAGTCTCTGTAATTCCCTCTACAAATTTCAACACTGAAATGATTTAGAAAAAGGTTTACCAGGCAGTGAATTGCTCAGATCTACATAAGTTAGTTACTCAACCATTTTGAAAATGAGAACATGGATATTGAAGACATCATACATCCATCTCACACAGCCCATATAATAAAAAAATGCATTACTCTTATACAGGAAAAAGAAATAATTGTTTAACAACCATCAACCTATCTTCGTCTGTATGTTTCTAACAAATACTGACTTTGCAGCAAAATATTTTTCTAAACAAGTCTATTACAGTGGCTAGTATAATCACTGAATAAATAAATCAACTGTGCTGGTTTAGCAAACGGCCAGGGCAAGCCCCAAACCAGACAGAGTTTGTTTCTATCACTCCCCCTGGGAAATGGAAAGGGAGCAAGGAAAAAAAAGAAAAAAAACCTCAACGGTTGGAAATCATAACAAATTTAATGGCACAGGGAGAAAGAGTAACAGGTGAGGAAAAATGGGAAAATATATATATACAAATATATACAACCCGAACTCCGATGACTGGCGATACAAGCTCCTGAAAGGTCCCTCACTGCAAAGCCGATGGGAAGAAAAGAGTCCAATCCCCAGCACCCGATGCAGTCGGAATGCTGCAGACCACGTGGCGAGCTGGTAACTAAAAGCTGGGCCTTCTCCGTGCTGGCTCCACGTGGCGACCGGCAGACAAGGGAGTGCGGGAGCGAGGCAGAGAGCAGAAGAGAGAAGCCAAAAGAGAGACGAAGAGCCAAAGAGAAAGAAGTCCCCTGTCCTCCTGGCTTTATAGAGTCTGACAGGAAATGGGAGGGAATACTGATACTCGATACCTGATACCTGATACCTGACACCCCAGACCCCTTTTCACAACACGGTCCTAAACTCCACCCCTCATTCACTGGGTCCTTGCAGACAAAAGCCAACGAGAATTTTGCCTGCCCCCTTCAAACTATAACATCAACTGATACCTTTTAGCATAAATATCACTGCTGCTTTACAAGAAAATTCTTGTTTAATCTAAAGGAAGACTATTATTTTAAAATAAATTTATATGTATAAAATTTTGGCTGATGCTTAACAGTCTCCTAAAATGTATGTATTATGATCTCTTTCTTTCTGATCTAGGAGGGTTTTGTACTGTTTTATTCTGCAGTTTTTATAATGTGTACATGTATTTTCAGTTAGAATGTTATTTGGTATAATTTCTCCATAACACAGATATTTGAACATTTTTATTAATGTCATCATTTGCAGTTCTGAAATAATGCACTCCATAGTAAAACTGTTTCAGGTATATGCAGTGACTTGCTAAGTAAACTCTTGTTGTTGTGTGCAATGTTTTAAACAAGATGAGTAGTTTATCCTTCAATGCAGTGCACATAAAGAAGTACAACATTTCCATCATTATATCCTCCTTCTGACCCCACTACATTCCTCATAACCTGTGACAAATCACCAGTTCACAGATTTCCTGAGCCGGAAGTTTTATCCTCAATATTCTGATTGGTAGGCTTTAATTAACTTTTCTTCT
Source organism: Aegotheles bennettii (assembly GCA_013398125.1). Classification (NCBI taxonomy): domain Eukaryota; kingdom Metazoa; phylum Chordata; class Aves; order Caprimulgiformes; family Aegothelidae; genus Aegotheles; species Aegotheles bennettii. The sequence goes on from VZRW01014130.1 coordinate 300,661, forward strand.
GCGAATTTGCCTACTCACTTTTCAAACACATTTATAATTTGGTATCCAAATATCCTTTGGCAATGTGCATCACTTTTTAATTATGTGCTGTGTGAAACAAACTTCTTTTTATTTTTTTTTAAAGCTTCCACCTGATAATTTCCCTTTTGTGTCCCTTGGGTTTTCTGTTATTAAAAATTGTAGATAATAGAAATTAATCAGCATTATACATTCCTTTCTCTGTGTGTTCCTCTCTCCTTCCCTAGTTGTCTTCATTTCAAACATGGGAGTATTACATTAAGGCATCTCGCCTTGTAATGAAACAGTTCTTCAACTCTGATAGCATTTTATGTCTTTCTCAAGTTCTTCTCTATAATTTTTTGTAATACTGTGACCAGATTTCATGTGGTTTTTTGCATTATGAGTGTATCGTGGATTAATAAATTGGCAAAATATTTTTTCCACGATATTTCAGTTGTTTTCAGTCCTTCCTAGCACTCCCTAGCATTGCATTTGTCCTTGAGCATTGGCTAATGGTTATAAAAATGTGTATATCCACAGTCTGTTCCTAAGTCACACCCGATGTCAGCATCTTTATGGTGCATGTGTAGCTCCTGTAGGTTCTCCTTAAATTTATCATTTTGTATTTGTCTACATTGAAACTTTGTTGGATTATTTTGTTTCTTCCTCCTTTGATACAACTTCGAAGTAGATTTACTTCCTCCAAAGAAAACACTTAAAGACATTTTGGCTAAAACCATGACTACATTAGGTTTTGTTCATGTCTACCCATGAACTGAGCTGGCTTGATGTTTGAACACTTTGAAGAAGACATTTTGGCTAAAACCATGACTACATTAGGTTTTGTTCATGTCTACCCATGAACTGAGCTGGCTTGATGTTTGAACACTTTGAAGAAGACATTTTGGCTAAAACCATGACTACATTAGGTTTTGTTCATGTCTACCCATGAACTGAGCTGGCTTGATGTTTGAACTGGACTAGCACTGCCTACCTCTCATAAAATTTATTAAATTATGCCAAGTTTAATATTTTTCAGATACACTTCTGTTCTGCAAATGCTTTGCTTATGATCACATTAGAGGGAAAATAAAGTGAAGTCATATCTGTTGACAAAATACAACTTGACTACCATACTTGAATAACACTCTTTCTCATCTTTTTTTTTTTGGTTTATACTACTATTTCGGCTGTGTTGCCATAGCAAGCAACAGTAAATAGGCTTAGTTCAATTCACTCTTTCTTATCTGTCTTCTCTCTCCAGCCATGAACTCTGGAGAGTAATTTAGCAGGAATATAACCTGGTTTGGGCTTGTATTGTTGACACAGATAGGAGTGAGAACAGTAGTCTCATCCTACCTCAGTTATATTGGTGCCTTGACAGTCCATGTGACAAAGTAGCTTCTAAATTTCCCTCAAAGATCTGATCTGGAAGAAAAATATTATTCAGTGTAGGACTACATACTCATTTTTAAGTTTTATATTAGTTGTATTATTTTTATTAGTAAGGCTGTGTTTGTCCTAGCTGCTGATAGAACCTTTAGGATTATAATTTAAATTAAAAATTGCTTTGTTTGGCCGGTTGTTTTTTATTTCAGCTTGTAACTAAGGGAGTATATATTTGTTACAAAATGCTTCTTCTCTGCTTGCTCTATTGGAATCTACTTGCACTTTTTTCCTCAACATATTTCTTTCAGTGGGGTCATATCCCTTGGAGTTTGGCTGGCTGTCAGTGTTCCAGCTGAATGGCATCTGTGCTTGCATCCTGCTTCAAGGAGAAATGCAAACAATCATGCTGTTTCAGGAACAAAAATCTCAATATTTATGTTTAAATCACTTTTGATTAAAAGCCAATTACACTGAAGATGATGCAAATTTGTCCTGCTTTTGTTTGGGCAAATCCAGAGATAAGAGCCCTGGTTCTAAACCCACTCTTCTGCTCCCCATTGAACTGTCTGTAGTTTTGAAATTATAGCTGTTCTCTAACCCTAATAAACCACAACAGGATGCCAGAATGTATGACTATTTCAAGAAAGTATGCAAAGGCAGTGTCTGTTAGCTGCTTCTAAACTGCCATCTTCCATAACAACTGTCTTGGTCAGTTTTAGTGGGTTCCTGGTTGTGTACTCAATGACATTTGATATTGTGTAAAATTTGCAAAGGAAGTACAATAAAAAATCTGCAATTGATTGGATTTTGCTCACTTTCGAGGTTCTTGAACCCTCTGTTGCCATTCTTTGGAAAACCTGGAAATAAAATTTTCATCAGTTCTATGAAATAACCATAATTCCATGCGATACAACCTAAACAGAAGAGACAAATAAAAACATAGTTTGGGATGGCACCTCCATGAGATTTGTTTAGTTGAATAATGAGTAGCATTCAAATAATATGGAGGATTATAGTTTGATCCTTTCTTCACTTAATAATAATAAATAATAAACCTGCACATAGGACTTCCCTATGTGTCTCTGCTGAAGCTGTATATAATCACGTTGTAAGGGATATCTAATAATAAGATGAGGCTAATATACCAACCTCAGTATCTTCAGTACATAGTTTATAAAACAATGCCATTTTTATAACTGAAAAAATAATAGAACATGCATGTCTATAAAACAAAACACTGGAGCATATAATTAGCTGATTTGAATGCCTAAGTCCCTTTAAGTAAATTATTATGAATGGGAATGGACTTAAGCATAGACTGAGACTCAGCCTAAAACAATACATTCCTTAGTGCCCAGGAAATGTGTTTCAATGTTCATGAATAAACATAACATGCACAGTATGATTCCACAAGAAAAAATATATAAGAGCAAAAGTTCCTCCTGCAAAATAAATGCCCTGTAATGTAAAATAAACACAAGACAGCAAATGGAAGAAATAAAAAATAAGCAAACTACAAGGCTATTGCCTCACTGAGTCAAGCAGACACATAAAGCATTCTATTCAGATTACACTTTCATGGGGTGATATTAGTCAAGCTATCTATGTATTTTTTCTAGTTAGATCAGACATGATGACTGCTCTATTTTTTTATATATTTTCTTTTCAAAATCTGATTGAAATTCCCATGTAGGTCAGCTTTGTTTGCCATAGGACATTGTCTGTAGTTTGAGTAAAATGGTAGAAGAGATGTACTAAGTTTTTATTTCTCTCATTATTTGTTTGATACGCCTATTCTAGTGAGGGAAGTTTAAATTCTTAATATATCACACTCAACAGTGAAAAAAGTTCACTGACAGCAAAAGTGAGCAAGAGAAAGATGAGTTAGAACCCTTCACAGAAAGTCTTTTTGTAGGTAGTTCATACACATACTAACATCTATTGTACCATTCCTGATACTCAGAGGCAGATCAAACTTGAAAGAAGATTGAATTCAAGTACTGTTTTTGCTACTTTAACTGGGCACATTGCATGGCTCTTATCATCTTCAAAGGTTGCCTCCTACTTTATGAATAATAAGTCCTTAAAGCATTGTTGTCAAAATAAAAAGCAAGTAAGTGTCTGCTATACACAATTAGAATTGTTGAAAGAAGACAGTAGTAGTAAAGGGCAGAGGTGTTTTTAAAAGAAATTTACAGTCTAAATAGATGACCCTTGGTCCAAGAAAGAATTAGAAACAGAAATTTCAGTCCAGTTATTATTTTCCAATTAGAATTGAATATAAACTAGATAGTTGAATTCAAATATACTCCAGCTTCATAGGGTTCAAAGGTTACTTGAATATCAATTCAGATTTAGATATCTCAGGACCTTTTCTGACAATACTATGAGCATTTCAAGCCTCCTAAGTAAACAATCTCTTGTTGTCTCTCTATTTCTTTTTTTGCAACATTTCAACTTGCTACTACATATTAATGTGTACAGTATTTGCATTGTCTACTAATATGTAGTTCTGGGCAATAATAGTCATAATTTTTCCCAATTTTTCGCCTAATTATCTTCCTTTTCATTCGAAAAAAGTTTTTTAAAAGTTGGCTTCAAATGAAATCATTACATCTGTTACTCTGTGAGGACATAAAAAAGGTGAGGGTCTATGTTTAAAGGTATCTAGGAACCTAATTTTCCATTCAACTTCAGTGAGAGCTGGGATTTTAAATTCCTCCATAGGTCTTTGCCATAAATCTTATTCATATACACAAAATTAAGATGCAGAATCAATCACTCATAAACAGCATTTTTATGTTTATATGTTTTGTCCAGATATACAGGGCTTCTGAGCTTGAACTTTTAAAGCTATTAAACATTAAGATGTTTGTTTTTTACTTCTATGCCAAACTAGAATTATAAACTCTCCTTCACATCAGTACACATTTACTTTCCATTGACCTGAAAACTCTATTTTCTACAACTTCAGTAAACCACCAATTCTTAGTATTGCTTTAAACATAATTTTCTGGCTCTAAATGTAACCAAGATTTCAGAGACATTAAATTTAAAACTAACAACCCTGTCTTAGAAAAGGTTGATTACTTTTTCTGTTCGAGAGATTTAGAATAGGCAACTTATAAGAATTAGAAAGAAGAATTTAGATAAACTAGTGGCATGTGAAAAACTGAACATATAGAATGTGCAATAGTTTTCATCTTGTTAAATTAAAAATAAATTAACATTTATGAATGTTATGAGGTGCTTAAATTGCATTAGAATTCAACAGAAGAAAAGTCATCATCTACAACATAAGGACAGTAAATGATCCTAGATTAAGGCCTTTGATATTATTCTTGATCTATTCAAATGTTGGTCAAGAGCTATGGTGACTTTTAAGATGTTGGATTCAACATCTATCTGGATGATATTTTGAGTAATCTGATGGAAAGTTCATTTGTGCTGCCTCGAGCCTGATGTTGTGGCTTGTAAAAAATGTCATGGCTTATTCAAATCAGAGCCTTTATGAACGTCACTCACAATCAAATGGCAGATCCCTTTGTAAGTATTCCTCCAGATTCTATTTGGGAGGGCAGGGAAAGAAGGAAAAAAGTGTATGAGCAGCATCATATGACCTTTATTCAAATTGACATCAAATAATCTATTCACCTCAGTTACTTCAAATACCTGCAAAAACCTGAGGCAGCTTCTGGATAATCCTGAGTCTGAGGTGGAAGATGAAACTGTTAAACTTGCTTAAGCAGCTTAAATAAGCAGGCAGTGAAACTGCTTAAACTAGAGGGGAAAAAAAACAACAACAAAACAAATGAACTTACTCATTTCAGTCCTTCCTAGGTAGCTGCTGCATAACAGATATTTAATAAGACTCCAGTCAGCTCCTCCTCAGTACATTAGACACATCAGAGACATGTCAGTCTGCCCAGGAGCCCCTGGAAAGTGTTAATTGACAGGAGCCTGGAACAGTGAATCTTTAAGGTCACAAAGGATAGCAGGTAGCCTGCCACTACAATGAAGTTAAAGTAAAATTACATTAAGTGTTTGTGGTAGGTCCATCAGATGACTCCCCAATGGATTGTAAAGCACTGAATAAAGCATTATGAAACAATACAACAACCTCTCTGTTAGTCTCAATTTACACTTAGTCCAAGGAAGAAATGTTCACAGAATGAAAAGATTGCATGTACTGCCTGCTTACTTTAGAGAAATGGACGATATAATATGATAGCCATAGCAAAATTTGTTCTCACTTTTTTATTTTCCTAATTCCTAATTTTGCTGTTATGTTCATCATGCTGATAGCTTGAATTCTATTTTTGTGATTTTTATGTGATCCTGAAAGTATAATTCAAAGAATTAAAGTTATTTTGTGTGAGGCCTTTAATAGAGAAGAACCACATGAATTAATATCGGCTGATTACAAAAGTCAAAGAATAAATGTTTAGAGATACTTTCCACAGAGGTCTTGATCTTTCTGCTAAGTTTTGTTTGGGTTTAATTTAATGTAATTATTTTTATTTTGAAATTAGTCTCCTGAAACTTGAAGATATTATTATTTATTAACATTTTACTATGGGCTTACAACAACAACAACAACAATAATAATAGCAGTGTTTAAGAAGAGTAGCCAGATTGCTGCTTAAAAAGATGTTCAGAAGAAATAATGAGTGCTTAGCTTTTCATATTTTATTAACCCTGTAGCCTCTATTCTTGGAATAAATATGTTGGCAAGAGGAAAGAAAAGAAAGAAGTAAAAAAACCTGTAATAAGTACTTAGCTTGCCTAAATATTTTGTGTGTAACTAAAAGTCATTTTCTATAGGCTTGCATATTTCAAACAAAAAAAATTGTTATGGAGCAATGTGTGTCCTGTCTGCCATAAGACACAGAGAACAGTAATAATAGCATCCCACAAATATCCATTTCCATTCTGCAAATATATCTCACCCTGGGTTAGAAGAAATTGCTTTTGGCATTGAACAGGTAGTCTTCTGATACAGCTATAAGGAAACAGGCTGTATTCACAATGAGGCAGTAAAAAATGTGTGTGGCATAAAATATTGTTTCCTATGATTCCCTAGGTAAAATGAGTGGATGCAGAGGCTGCATCAAACAATGGGCTGCCAGGAGACAGTAAACCATGGAGGAATCCAACTCTTCTACACTCAACCTCCACCAACCTGTGGGCCTGGGGACAACTTCTACTCAGAAACTGTATTAATTATTGTCCCATTTCTTCTTGGTTTGAAAACAGAAGAATGGTGAAATCAGGAATAGCATACAGGACCTTCATTTAGGGTTCCTTTGCCAAATACTATATTGCAGACACCACTAGTTATTTTAGCTGTGGTTTTGGGAATAAATGGGGAAAAAAAGAGACATATATATAAAAAAAGATGAAAAACTTATCTTTAGTATTTAAAAAACATATAATTGATATAAACAGTCAACTTATACATGGTAAAAAAAATAACAAAATAAAACAAAAACCTGAATCATGGAATAGCTTGGATGAAGTGATTAATCATCATTTACCTTCTATTACTGTATTTGTGAAGGTGTAAAAACAAAACCGAAGCCCAGCACCAGGAATCATGGCCTTTCCTTTATGTGCATATAGATTATCTATAGGTACATACAGAATATCTATATGTACATAAAGATTATCTGCTGGAGAATAGATAATCCTAGGTTGTGATATGTCTCAGGACCCTGACACCTTTGGCAGGGACTCAGGGTTTGCCTGAGTTCCCCATCAGCTCAAGAGCACAGTTTGCATTTCAGTATAAAATGAGGTGCAAGGAACAGCCTAGGAAATGAAGAGCTGTGTTCCATGATGTGTCAGCATTTGCTTATTCTTTATATAGCATAACACATGGCAATATCCCCTCCTATTGTCTGTATTGAAATTATCTTCCACACAATTATGAAAGGCAAAAATAAAATGTTCTTGGCTGTGGGCTTCCTCCATTGAAATTAGTGTGTGAGGGGGAGGGGAGTGCAAATCAAATGTGTAAAATGAAGACATTCTTTTCAAATTATTTTTTTATGTACTTAGAGTATAAAATGTGAAGATTATTCAGGATGTCTTGTTTTGATAATCATTCTCTTTGTTCACAGTGTGGTAATACAGCAGCAACGGCATTGTACCTCTTTCCTGATATAAGCCCATATTTTATGCAAACTAATAACCTTGAAGTAGAGTGCAAGTTGTTCAAATCACTTTTATTATACAGAGCGTATTCAATATAGCATAGAAACATTTGCCTATTAAAGTCTCTTTTATAACGGGTTGTATTGACTTTGCTGTTTTTAAACTAAATATCAACCATAAGGTAAGAGTGGGAAGGAACAGATGGAGAGTTCATTTCTCAAAATGTATTGGAATCAGAATGCATTCTTTAAAATTCACATCCAAATGTGGCTCTGGGAAAATATAAATGATAACTCTACACTATTTTTATAGTGATGAATCTGAAACAATATTAACATAATGATTATGTAACAGTGACAATAAAGAAATAAGTCATAGAATCATAGAAT
>VZRW01014132.1:975-83442 GCA_013398125.1 Aegotheles bennettii
CCCCTTATCTAGGTCATCAATAAAAGTATTAGAACATGATAGTATATTATTAAATAATATATTATTAAGAACATGGTAATATAGTCTCTGCTCATTCTGGTCTCAGTAACTCTGGTGGATAATTGCTGAGGTCTCTGGCAAATAAGACTTTAGAATAGACTTTAAAGGTAAGATCAATAAAAATAAGGAGAAGAATGAAAAACAAGATTTAAAAAGCCACATGTTTATCAAAGACATTTATGTGTGATATCTTTTCTTGAGGGGATTAATTTTTCAGACAAAACAGATATACCTATTGTCCTATGAAGCCTGTGGTACTGTGTCGCATAGGAAACCATAAGTAAAGATCAGCATTGGGATAGGAAATGTAAGGTAGCGGACAGCAGATAAACAGAAGATGAAGTTAGTGAAAAGAGAACTGTTGGCTGGAGGGAGGTTAAGAGCAGAGTACTCCAAGGTTCAATCTTTGGATTAATCTAATATTTTCACAAATATGATGCAAAGTGAGAGAGTGCTGTTGAAATGTGCTAAAGACACTTAGGTACAAGTGTTTAGGTATCACAAGTGGAAAAACTGAATGACTTTGCAGACTCCCATAATGGAAATGGAATTACATGCAAAAGCTTGAGAGGCAGGAATAATGTACATCCAGCCAAATAACAAGATTTTCTGCTATAAACCAGGGGGACTGTGTAGAAAGGACAAAGGAAGAAAAGAAGCTGATAGTATTAGTTATCATCTTGATTATGGAAGGTTAGCAATTTGATGAGGCTGTGAAAAATGCAATCCTGAAACATTAGTATGCCTAGCAGAAATGGAGAAGTATGAATGCCATCACATTAGGCATAAATGAGATATCAGCTGTACTAGTGTGTACAGTGGGAGATTTAAGTTCAAGAAAGATGAATGTGAGCTGAAAGACTATTGGGAAGCTTATATATAAAGAATATATTAAGAATCTATGTATAAAGAATATATTATAAGTGGATTGGTTATTACAAATTTTTTCTTAACCTAAAGAAAACTGGTGCAGGGGAAATACAGGGTGTTTCAAAAAAATGGACCCAATTTCAATAGAAGGTCCATTTCAAATCATAGAATCATAGAATCATAGAATAATCAAGGTTGGGAGAGACCTTCAAGATCATTCAGTCCAACCACCTACCTACATCACCACTAAACTGTATCACTCAGCGCCACATCCAGGTGCCTCTTGAACACCTCCAGGAAAAAATGGGTCCTTCTGTTTAAAACACACTGCATACTGTCTGTACAGGAGCAAAGAATTGAGACAGAGAGCAGAAAAATAATGTTGCTGCAATAACAACTGGGGCTTGATGATTTTGGATTTGCCTTTGTCTTATGCACTTCAGGTTGTGTTTACTTTATTCTGTTGTGCCAGTGAGTTGCATATGCTCAGTGCAGTTGTGCTGCTTCTTCTGGCCCATAAGCAATAAAAAGTTCTTTCACACTAAAAAAAAAAAAGGCATCACAAAACCAAGTAACAACAGCATTAGTGCATATGGTTCATTAAAATGATGGTTCTATGGACAAATGGATGTGACCGCTCTTTGCTGTGGAGCCAGGGAATGAGTAACTATCCTGTAGATGGGATGGGGTCTGTCAAAGAAATTTCTTGAGAGAGCCAGCATGAGATACCAGCCAAAAGATCCTAAGCAGACCTTAAGACATTTTGAGATGTGATACCACCAGAGACCCTATGCAGCAACAGACTTCTCTCTGTACAGAGCTGTGGAGAATCGGTTTCAGAGGCTGATGTTGCAGCAAAGCTTAGAGGAGTGGTTGCTACTGGCTGGTGAAAGGCCAGGAAAGGCAGAACAAGGCAGGCAAATCCAGCTTTCTAATGTGCTCTGGTACCTGATGGTGCTTTATATGTGGTGTCTACAATCAGCTATATTTGAGCCTGGGAATATATACATAGTTCTTATTTTAAAGTATCAGAAGAAATGCTCTTTTATCATAGTACATCTGTTGGATAACCATGTACATCACCGGCATGAATAATATTCCTTTTTACATGTAAATAACTAGATCCAGCAAGAACTATTTGAATGAATCAGCCCAAAGTGGGGGCTGTGGAAGTTTTCTGCAGTCACCCTGAAAAGGGAGCTGCCTGTCAGCCATCCTCCTTCCTCATATCAGCATTTCCCTGCATACTCTCTTTAATATTTTGCTGCAATGTTTTTTTAATTCCATCTTGCATGTGTGAAGCAGATGCCATAAAATTGCCTAGAGTTTTTATCTCCCAGACCTAAAGAGAGTCCAGAGACCCCAAAACTTGCTTGGGATCTCCTTGATGCTGAAAGCTCCCATGGGAGGAAACCAAAACACTGTAACTTATGGGTTTGCAGTTTGTTCTGCATCCAAACCTGTTCTTAACTATTGCCCGTCTGTGGGTGACATCCCAGGTGCGTTTGCTTCTTTCTTTCATATTTGCATGCTATCCACACAACTGATGCATAGAAAACAATCTTTCTGGCCTCTTCTCTACAGAGCAAGGGGGAGCAGGAAAGGTGTGAGCTGCAGTGCAAAGCCAGACAGCAAGAAAAGGGGGCTGTGTGAGTTCGTTTATCTTTGGGGGATTTACCTATCACTTACCAGTCAAAAAAGTGAAGAATTAAAAGGCAAATCAAGCAAGTGACCTGAGAACAAAAGCAGCCTAAGATATTCATATTTTAGGAAACATGGAAAAACATTTAAAAAAATAAAAAATGGGAAAAAAACATAAAGAAAAAAATCAAAATTATATTTGAAAGAATAATTTATAGTTCTTTGATCGATTGCATTTGTCAGTGTTTCCGAGCACTGGTCTGATTCTGTACTTTTAGGATTGCTGGGAAAACTCCTGCTGACTTCACAAAACTCAGAGTTTGTCCAGTGCTGAGTGCAGCTGAACACTCAGGCTCTGATTGCTCATCCCGTTCTGATACATTGCAGCTTCCCATCTTATGACATTGCATTTCCCTGGGCTTACAGGCCAGCTTTTGGTGTGTCAAAAAGGGCTGATCTGGGAAGTGAGCAAAATACTGAATCTCTGAATATAAACTATGAGAATAAATCAATCAACTGGGGAAAAGTCAAGCTGAGTGGGAGGAAAGGGCAGGAAAAAGCATCTGGAATGTATTTTAAACTCAGAATACTTTAATGTATATAATCATGGCATGTAACCCACATGGGACAAATCTTGCAGCGATCTTTCAGGGAATATTCCCACTTATATCACATGCTCTGTGCCTGTAGGGTCATGGAAGCTGTTGCCTCCCCAGAGTTCCCAAGTTTTATATGTGTATGCTATATATACATATACATGTGGGATGGTACTTCCCGGGAGAGAGCACCTAGAGGTGGTGGGAAAGCTTATGCATTTCGGTGACCCTGAGAGCTATGCCGGTGGAGGGGGTTAGTTCTCAACAGGGCTACCCAGGCCTCAGATAGGAAGCTCAATTACAGAAATACAGGAAAGAGGGCACTCCTCAAAACTAGCTAGTAAGTAGGGATGAGAGAGGCCTCATTCTCACAGCAGGACTCAGGCTATTGCATGTAATAATGTATGGGAAAGAAAGTTTCTGCTAGAATTGAAAAAATGGAGAAAGAGATACTATGTCAGTTTTCTAGAGAATGAATACCAGCACCTTCACCAAAATTGGATCAAATCCCACTTTCTTCTCCACTTGTGCTGCACAATGAAGCCTGTGGAGCAGCACATGGCTTCCTTTTTCTTTCCTTCTGGTGATGCCCAAATTTTTGTTGTGTGCTCTGGGTTTAATACCTTCACACACACATATATGTGGAGTAGTTTGAAGTTTGTGTAAATTCTTTAGCTCTTAATTACAACTGGAGGCATACTTTTATTTGAAATATAACTGTACAGCTCTGGCTTTGCAACTTTTCAGTTTTCAAACCCAGTGCTTTGTGAGCATGTACAAAAATATGGAAGATGGATGTAAGTGGAAAGTCACTAGGAAAGCTTGACTGATGTCTCTTGAGTCTTTTTGTACTCACAAGTGAACAGCTGAGTGCATCCTGTCGTCATACCACCTAGTCATTCAGCATGAATTTACACCCTAAGGTAAATTACAAAGCATTAAGACAAGAAAGTAATTGTGGGGTACAAATTGTTCTCCGTGTGTTTTAGAACCACTTGACACATTCTGTATAGCCTGACTATATAAATATACAAACACAGGCACACATATATGTATTTACATGTATATATATGTACTGATATAAACTGTGGGGTTATGAACAGCACTGTGGCAGAGGTGGGGTTACTGGGCATGATATTAACCCTTATGGCTGACTGTGATGCCCCTTGGTTAGGTAACTGAGGCCATGGCCATACTGCCATACAAATGAATGCCCAGCTTTGAGGCCAGTGGATAAGAAGTCATTTAAATAAATTGTTTGTCTGGGAGCTTTCTGCAGTCTTGCTGGGGAGCTCCAGGGAGAAGCCCTCATGAAAAAAGTGAAATTGAAAAGCAAGCTGATGGGGAGAAAAGCTCCTCAATGTTTTGGATGTTTCTGTGGAAAGGTAAGGATGTTGAAAGCCAGGAAAATTGGGACAAAATGTGAGCTGGCTGCCAGGCTGAGTCTCCAAAGGGGCTGGCCACAGGCAGTGCTGCAGAGCAGCAGTCACAAGAGGCACTTTCAGCTGAAGACTGGGGTCTGCCATGCCCCAGGCAGGATGCCCTTTGAGAAGGGCCCCAGAGCCAAGGAGGTGTCTTCCCCACTTGGTTATCCCATGAGTCAGGGCTCAAGATGATTCCTGTGGCAAGGCACAATCACATCTTTTGGATCACAATCCAGCCCCCTGTTCTCTTCCACACACAGATTCAATTTGATAAAAGGGTTTTTAAAGGAAACATCTAAGGATTTGTCTTGGGTTTGTGCCAACTTGCTACAGATTCAGATGCTAGGACTATCATTATGTCTCTCACTGACCTCCTCTGGCAAAAAGGGGGTAACTGTCTCAGTAGGGTCTGCAGGATATGGCTCACTGTCATCACACCCATACCTTATAAATTACTGTCATATCCTCAGGATGACGTGACAAATCATTTACACTGGCTGAGTCACTCTGAGGCTCTCCAAGGATTCCAGCTTCATTTTCAGTCTTGAATATACAAACTATATTATAGCAGTGCTGTTAAAAAAAGAAGCATTTAAGAAGTCTGTATGTTTACTTAGTTAATGACCAATGAGAACTCCACCTTTGGGAGTGTATAACTTTCTAATATCATTGTATTCCTGCATTTAGTAAGGTGGTTGTTGCACCAAAGACAATTAAGCTGAAGTGCATGTTAAATCTGGTAGTCAGTCAGCTGGGCAGATAATCTCCTGATGTTTCACACTTTCAGAGGAAATCCTGTAGTACAAAGGGTCTGGCTGCAAAGCCCAGAACTGTCTCAAAACCTCAGCCACTTTATAGAATAGAATCATAGATTAGTTTGGATTGGAAGGGACCTTTGAAGTTCATTTAGTCCAAACCCCCTTCAGTAAGCAGGGACATCTTCAACTGGATCAGGTTGCTCTGAGCCCCGTCCAACCTGGCCTTGAACGTTTCCAGAGATGGAGTATCTACTACCTCTCTTCACTCAGTCTTGCCATATTAAAACATACTTCTTTTGCCCAGGCTAATTTATCTCTGTGTGAACTTCACAGTTCTCTCCCATTCCAAGACCTTAATCAAACTGGGAAATCAGGCCTTGCAGCAAAGCAATGGAAAATTTTAATCTGAATTTTACAGGTGGGAAAATAAAGGCTGGCTGTGTCAAAAGTCAAGATTGCTGCAGTCTCATTATCAGATCTCAGGCTATGATTTCTTCTCTTGCTTTTAAAAATGCAGAAGAGTTCCTACAAGCACATAAAAAAGGAAGGATTAGACTGAGCAGGGATCAACTGATATATTTCAGAAGGCAGGCTGTTAGGTAAATAGTGTGAGATTGCTACTGCCACAACAGCAAGAGAAGAGAGATGGAAAACCAGCTTGCCAAAGTTTGAGAAAAGCAACTAAAGCAAATTCCCTATTGAAAAGCACATGATACAACAGTGCACTGAACTAGGACATGCACCACTTCAGCCTGGGCACGTGCCTGTGTGTTGTTGATGTGTCTGTGTATGTATAGAAACATGCAGTGTCTTCTCCATTCATAAAATATGAGCCATCTGCTATATGTCTTGGAAGATAAGAGCAGATTCTCCTCCCCCAGCATTGTATAGCTGATGGAAGTGGCTTGGGAGACCTTTTGAATAACAAATAATGTTGATCATAAGCTTGCTGCTTTTAGTGTGTGTTTACCTCAGCAAAGGCAAGCTCTGTGGATTCCTGTATGATTTTGCATGCTTAGCTTCTGTACTCCCTCCATTGTGTAAATTGTACTACAGTATAAAGCAGCCTCCTGTGGCATATAATAAACGTATAAAGCTGACATTTACTAACAGTTCTCACTCAGACAATGAGATAAAGGAAGAATTGAGCCCTGTTTGCAAAAAGAAAGGCACTATTAATAGAAACAGGGTGTGTATCAGGATGTTTTTACTAGACTGCTGTTAACTTGCAGGACTCTGGAGAGTGGCAAGCCCCTGCTGGGCCCAAGCACATAGCATTCCCAACCCATAAGCAGCCCATTCCCTGGAAGTGTGCTACCTCTAAAAACAGGTCACAAATGAAAGTCAGCTCTCTGTTCCTATACAGCCCAAATCTCCAATCAACTTGCCTCTTCCAGCCTAGAACAGAGCTTAAATAAATTATTTAGCCTTCACTCCCTTCTCCAGGTGAGTCTGAGGCCTCACCATGATCCTCATACTGACTCCATGAAGACCAGACAACTTCCTTTTGCTAGCCCTATAGTAGACATCCATCCGTGCAGCTCTTTGGCAGGGAGTATACAGCCAGTAAAACACTCATACACTTGTCCTGTTTACAAACCCTCCTTTTTTTTTCCATCCCGTCCTGTTTACTATTCCAAACTACCAGGCATTCCTGGTTTTTTGGCTGCTCAGCTGTTTTCCAGGTTTGTTGCCTGTACTGCTGTTCCTCCTAACACTGTGGCATCATATCCCGAAGGAATACTGGTGCAAGACAGCTTCCCATTTGAGTAATCTTCTTGTTGAAGCAGGAAGGATGTTTCCTTTCTGTCATCCCTACAGGCTCTCCTCTGGTGACAAACTTAGAATTTTATAGTATTTGTTATAATGATGAATTTTCAAGCAGAGACCATCAAGTACAGTAAGACAATATGGCTTTGCTGGCTTCAGAAGAGCCGTGCTGATTTACTTCAACCAATGATGTATCCTTGTCTGTCTGCCATAGCAGAACAAATCTCTCAGAAGCAAATTAAATATAGTAGGACTTCAGATGGTTGGGTGACTCCTTGGATTACATCTTTTATTTCTCTCCCGATTACTTTTGTCATTATCCTTGCATTCCCTGTAAGGTTTTCTGCCTGACTTAATGCAGTTATGATTCAGGTTTGGTGGAAACTGCTTTGACACATAACGCATACCATATCTGTGACTTCTGCACTTCTGTTAGTCAGTCAGAAAAATTAACTTTGGAGCCGCTGGTTTCCCACTGACTATCTCTGAGGAGTCTGGAGATAAGACTTCCTCTCCAGTTCCACCCAGAGGGAAATCATTAGTGTGGGTCCCTTACAGACATGAACTCCCTGTAACATGGTGTTCCTGGGCACTCTCTCTCCTCCTGGATTGCCTTGGTATCATGGAAATGTGGGGGGGTTTGTTTTTTTCCCATTGGTATTTCATTCTCAGATGAGCTTGTAGTATGCTGTGGTATGCTAGAACAACACATCCTAGTCATAGACTGGAGATCATCTTGAACATAATTGGATCTGTATCAAGCCTGTGATTCTTTAAGGTTTCCTCAACATTTCACACCATACTGTGCCACCACTACTCCCATCTGGTGGCACAGCTCTGAGAAATACCAAAGAGATGAGAAACCTATTTGTCCTTAAGCTGCTGTTTCCTTTTTGAACATTGGCAATAAAAGTCCAGTCAAGTGCCAGAGCTGGTCCACTTTTAATTTTCAATTCAATTAAGCACGTAAGAAAAAGGATTTGTACTTGGCAGCTGCTGCCCAAAGGTCCTGGTTAAAACAACCACCCACAGGAGCCATTCAGGTAAGTGAAGGGTGGGATTTTTGGCTGTCTGGCAGACTTTTGACTTTGTTTGCCCTCCTCGTCTCTGCTCTTTATTCCTCCCCTGGCTCCCCTCTGCCCCAGAGTTGTCCCCTGGCTCCCTTTACTAAACCCATACCCACCCTTGTCCCTCAGCAGGGGTTCCAGCAGCACGTCTCCAGGAAAGCCATCCTCTGACCTCCTTCCCACAGAGACCAGCTCGGTCTGAATAGTTCATGTTAGGTTAAGTATTCAACAAGGGGCTGGACTGAAAAACTTCTCAAGCCCTCCTAAGAGCCTGAGCTGTGTTTGCTGCCAGGGTTCAGGCAGTCACACACTCCCCAGTTCTGAGCAAGCAGCGAAGGTGATGATATTGAGGGGTGCTAGGCATTGGATCTGAGCAGATATGCTTAAATATAGAGACCATCCAATTTTCCATGCTTAAATATGTTACTCACACATACCTACAGCTCTACACAGATTAATAATTTATTAGCATTAGACAGGCACTGATGATCTGCAGAAATCTTCGTGGAGATGTTTGTTCTAAAACAAAAAAAAGAACATTTTTCCTCATCCCCAAAGGGTCCTCCATCTCACAGAAGCAGTAGAGAAGAGACTGTCTTTAAGAACAGATAAGGTCAAGAAAGACCATAAGGCATGGGAGGAGCAGGATGCTGTAGAGGAGTCGTTTCCAAAGGCAATCAATACATCTCCTGTGACGTACAACATACGTAACTGTCAGCTCACCCCGTATCTACAGCTTAAGGTTCCTGCTGCGTAGCTTGTGCTTGTTAAAGTGCAGCATCCTGGTCTCTTTTTTGCCGCAGGATGGGAACCCCTGCATCCTGTGGACAAAAACTCCACTTCTGTGGGAGTCCTGCGAGAATCCCACAGTACCATGTAGGAATCCAAGAGGAAAAATTTATTTTGGTAACACTGAAACAAACAAACAAAAAACCCCAAAGAGATCAAGAACAGAAAGGACAAAGGGACCTTTACAGGGAATAAACTATTTGGAGGCCCCTTGTCTCTTCCCTGCATTACAAAATGTAAGGGTCCCTCATCTACTTTTCTTTTAAACAAGAGTTCCCTATCTGGCATGCAGCTGTGGAAGTACAGACAATGAATTTACATGAGGAGAGCTCCTAGCAGCTTCCACGCTTCTCTGGAAGATTTGTACAAACTGGATATGACATTACCAGCAGTGAGCCACATCTTGCTCCAATAAACATGGTTATTTATTATTAAACTTAAAGAAGACTAGTTCAGCAAGGGCTAAGGGAGAGGAGAGGTATTCCACTTGGCTTAGCCATCATGTCAGGAAAGACNAAAGAAGGCTAGTTCAGCAAAGGCTAAGGGATTGAACACTGCTGGCTAGTGTGAGGAGTAACTCAAATGTGTAGGTTTTACCCAGATCCGGGCTGTGACAGTAATAAGTTTTAGGCAGAGAGAGACACAAAGAAGAGTTTTACCTTCACTGCAGAAAGCTGGATTTTGGGAAATGCTTCCCCAAAACACGATTACTCTCACCATCCACGTTATACTTGAACAAACTCTACAGTTAGGTTATGCTCTACAAACTTTTTCCATGTTTTCCACATTCCCTCACTGAGAAACTAAGTGGCCACTGTGCTAACCCTGTTTCTGTTTCCCAGTGGCACCCTTCAGCTTTGTTCCTAACTTCTGCTTCATGTTCATAACTGAATTAGGTAAGAAAAGGTCCAAACCTCAGTGTCAGCCAGGAGGTATAGGACTCTTTCATGCAGAAGAGGAGAGGTATTCCACTTGCCTTAGCCATCATGTCAGGAAAGACTCTCCCAAAACTCTTCCTGTGGTACCAAATAGATATACTGGTTTCCTGACATTGGGGTCCAGTTTCCAATATCCCCATTCAAGTTCCCTGGTCCCCAGGGATATCTGCAGAGTGGCTATGTGGTTTCTGGGCAGAAATCCAGGATGCCTATAGCTCTCCAGGAGGTAATGGGGACAAGACTCTTGCTGCGCCCAGGTCCAGGCTTGAGGAACAGAAAAGGCCTGGAGGGCAGGAAGAGTATCCCAAGGAGCCACATCCTGAAGGGACCAAGAAGAAGAGCAGTGAGGCTTCCAGGTATATGATTCAAAAGATTTTTATTGAGGAGGGGTGAGATAGGACTGAGTTGCAAGGGCTTAGAACCTTGAGGTAAGGCTCAGCAAGGAGGGTTCTTGAAGGACAAGAAGAGTGTCCTAGAAAATTGACTCCAGCCTCACTTTTAGGCATACACAGCCCCATAGACAAAGTCATCATGTGTCACTGTATGCAATCACTGTGACTTATCAAAATCTGTGGTCTCATGCCAGCTGACAGGGAAGCAAGGTCTGGAGAATCAGAGACCACGTGGATTTTGGGGCCCTTGGCTAGAAAGCAAGGGGCCACTCTGTAACCTGTTCCTGGGGTGCTGGGAACTGGAAGAGGGACACTGGGAAACAGCCGCCAACATCAAGTGAGAGGAACAGTCATTCTGCTTCCCAGTGAGAAATTTGGCCACAGCTGAGCTGAGTGCTGGTCTGGGTTTGGGAAAAGTCCCTAACCACAGTGGGGCATGGGGATGGCAAGAGGACACCAAGGCAGTCCTGGACTGAAGGCACTGTACTGCTGAGAGAGTGGTGCCGTAAGAGTGTCATGTCATGGGATACCAAGGAGCTGAGGGCAATTCAAGGGACTGCTTTGAGGTTAGGAAGCAGATGCTGTGGAGGGTGGCTCATATATCCTTGGAAAGCTGACCCCAGGTGAAGCTTAGCCTCATTACTAGAAGTTTTCCCATGGAGAATATGAGACAAGGTGTTCCCATGGGTCTTACTCATCCACACCGAAGCCTGGGATGGGTGCTCAGGCAATGGAGAGGGCTGGGAGAGAGGTTTCTATGGAGGCTGCTAAGGCAGGATAGTCCCCATACCCTTGGCAATTGGTGCTTGGTGTGAATTTCCTGGCATGGCCTTCATATAGCTGTATGTTAAACAAAAGGTGCTCCTTTTTGGAAGGGAAGGTTTTGACAATATGCAGTAGTAGTATTAGTTCCAGTCCTTACCTTCCCATATTAAAATCATAATCCCTTCCATAGTCTCACCCTTGGCTCAAATAGCCATGTGACAAGATATATTTAACTATGCCTCTATTAAATCTCAAGACTATTGTCCAAAAATTTAGCTCACATCTGCTTTTCAGTGCAGTGAATATTGATGTGCCTGACAGTGAGTAGTTTCATCATACAAGCAAGCTCACTATAAATAAAATTTTCAACAGTGGCAGGAGAAAGCATTCAGAGGGGGGAAGTGATAGCAAACTGGGAAGCTGTGGCACGTGGCTCTAAAGCTTGTTCTGAATTTCAGCTTTCTATGTACATTTGGAGAGCAGACTTCAATTATGAGGCAGAAAAGCAAGTTAAGAAAGTAAACTGACAAAGAAGGATTGAGTGGCTCACATGAACCACGGGGCTCCTGTTTTCAGGTGAGACTCCATTCTCCTTTCTCACTCATGTCCTCTTAGAGCCGCATTCCAGCAAACTAAGTCTAATCCCATGAAAGCCTTCCTTTCTGACATATTGTTCTGTCTATCAGTAACATTGCCTAGTTATCTCCTTCTCTTCTTCCAAGGGCAAGTCTCAGTGACTTAGCATATATTTGCAGAGAGTTTTTCCTAATCTGGAGGTTATCTATCCACAAACTCCACAAAGATGTTTTTCTTAGAAATGTTCAGGGTTGAAGATTGAGGCTTGCACTGTAGGACAATAGGATGTGATAGTGTAGCCTCAAGTGAGGACAGACCTTGGAGGGCCTTAAAAAAGAAAGACTTTCCTCATTATGTGACAGTGAAAACAGAAAGTCAATGAAGAAATACAGAGACTGCCAACATCAAAGCATCAGACTAGGAAATCAGACTCCCTCCTTGGATGTACTCAAAAGCCATCTGGATGTGTGTCATGGTTTAACCCCAGCCAACAACCAAGCCTCATTCACCCACTCGTTCAGTGCCCCTAGTGGGATGGGAGGGAGAACGGAAAGCCTAAAAGGTGAGAAAACCTGTGGTTTGAGATAAAGAAAGTTTAATAAGTAAAGTCAAAGCCACACACGGAAGTAAAGCAAAACAAGGAATTCGTTCACTGCTTCCCATCAGCATGCAGGTATCCAGTCATCTCCAGGAGAGCAGGGCTCCATCACACTTAATGGTTACTTGGGAAGGCAAATGCTATCACACCAAGCATTCCTCATTTCCTCCTTCTTCCCCCAGCTTTATATACTGAGCTTGATGTTGCATGACATGGACTAGCTCATTAGTCAGTTTGGATCTGTTGCTTTGGCTATGTTCCCTCCCAGTTCTTGTACACCTGCACACTAGCAAAACATGGCAAGTTGAAAAGCCCTTGATTTATTAGCTACAACTAAAAATATCAGTGTACTACAACATACTTCTCATACCAAATCACATACTAAATCCAAAACGTAGCACCATTCAAGATAATAAGAAGAAAATTAACTCTACCCCAGGGGAAACCAGGACAGCATGGTCCTGGGCAACTGGCTATAGGTGGCCCTGCTTGAGCAGAGGGGTTGGATCATATTACCTCAAGAGGTTCCTTCCAACCTCAACCATTCTGGGATTTTGTGACATTATCTTTGCAACACAATTTTAGATGAATACCTTGGAGGACAAGATACTTGTATTTGTCAAAGCCAGAGAGATGATGATTCAGGAATCAACAGGCACTGATTCTAACAAGTGTGTGGCCAAATGTTTTAAACAAGTAGATAAACAGAATGGCTAGATTGCAGACATATTACTCAGAAAAATCTGAAATCTGACTGAAATCAGAACTGATGCCCAGGATAGGAGCTTGACTTGCAAGCAATTTAGTTGTATTTTCCACAGGGTTGAAGCATGTAAGGAAGTCTTTCTGGCTTTCTGGACCTTGGTCAAATAGCTAGGCATCCATGGGAATGTCAGAAAGAAACAGCCTGAGATGTTAGTTTGGAAAGGGAAAGAAAGTCTGCAATGGGGTGGAGGTTTTGAGGTCGTTCTATGACTTTGTAGAGGAGGCAGTTCAGGTGACCATTATTACCCATCTTTACAGCAAACTATTTGTATTTATTCTTAATGGAATGCCATTTTGCACATTTCTCTGCTACAGTTTTTTCCAGAACTGAGTTTTCTAGCTTCCATATGAGGATGTCAAGTGTAATAGTGCCACAAAAGTCAAGAGATGACAGGTACCAATTCTCTCCTATCAGCCAACCCTGTCAGAAAAGATTAGATTGGTTCCACATGAGGTGCTCTTGACAATTTTGCCTTAGTTGTACCTTCCAGGTACTTGACAACAGCTTTAGTATTTCTTCCGGTAGTTTTTAGGAATTGAAGCTAAGCTGACTGTTCCATCATTTTCCTTTGAAAATTAAGTACAAAATTTGCCCATTCCTGATTTTCTTGGGCCTCATACATTTTCCAAAAGTTCTTAACTATACCACCAACAGCTCCTGAACTGTGGATGGTCTCTAAACACACTATGATGAACTTCATCACCTACCAGAAACTTGGAACTGTTTATCTTATGTACATATTCTCTGTCTCTTTGTTGTTATCCTTCCTACCTTCAAAAAGGGCAACAAGACGTCAGTAAGGCTTTTGACTTTGTCTCCAATAACATCCTCATAGAGAAGCTGTTTAAGTATGGGCTGGATAAACAGTGAAGTGGGTTGAAAACTGGATTAACAGGCTCAGAGGGCTGTCATTAGTGGTACCAAGTCTAGTTAGAAGCCTTTAACAAGCAGTGTACCCCAGGTATCAGTACTGGCTCAAATTCTGGCCAACATCTTTATTAATAACCTGGATGATGGGGTATAGTGCACCCTCAGCAAGTTTGCCAAGGTTACAAAACTGGGAAGAGTGGTTGATACACTGGTCTATCCAGAAGGACCTTAACAGGCTGGAGAAATGGGCTGACAGGAACTTCATCAAGTTCAACAAGGGAAGCTGTGAAATCCTGCAGCTGGAAAGGACCAATCCCAGGCACCATTACACCCTGGAAGTCAACTGGTTGGAAAGCAGCTCTGCAGAAAAGGACCTGGATGTCCTGGTGGACACCAAGTTGAACATGAGCCAACAACATGCCCTTGTGGCAAAAAAGGTAAATGGTATCCTGGGTTGCATTAGGAGCGTTGCCAGCAGGTCGAGGTAGGTGATCTTTCTTCACTAATCAGCACGGGTGGGGCCCCACCTGGAGTACTGTGTCCAGTTCTGGGCTCCCCAGTACAGGATAGACACGGATATACTGGAGACAGTCCAGCAAATGGACACAAAGATGATGAAGAGACTGAAGCATCTCTCCTGTGAGGAGAGGCTGAGAGACCTGGCACTGTTCAGCCTGGAGAAGGCTCAAGGGGATCTCATCAGGGTATATAAACACCTGAATGGAGGGTGCAAAGAGGACAGAGTCAGACTCTTTTTCAGTGTTGCCCAGTAACAGGATCAGAGACAATGGTCACAAGTTGAAACACAGAAGATTTTGTCTGAACTTCAGGAAACACTTTGCCACTGTGAGGGTGACCAAGCACTGGCACAGGTTACCCAGGGAAGCTGTGGAGTCTCCATCCTTGAACATATTCAAAAGCCATCTGGACATGGCCTTGGACAACCGTTTCTAGGTGGCCATGCTTGAGCAGGGGGATTGGACCAGATGACCTGCAGATGTCCTTTTCAACCTCAACCATTGTGTAATTATCTTAATAAGTTTATATACTCTTCCTCAGTGAAGAGTTTAAGATTTATCAACAAGCATCACAGGTTTGGACTCCTGACAAAGAGCATACTTCACAGAACATTAGGTTGGGTCATAAGATCCTCAAAGGGAAGACAGCTGACCATTATCACCATTCTTATCCTCCTAAGGATGCTTTTATAGTGCTTGATCTCAAGGGAACAGAGCACCCTGTATCCCTAGTGGAGCCCACCAGGCAGGTGGCTGTTGTGGGGTAGGCAGTTTCTCTTCCACTGCTGATGATGTTGCAAACCTTAGTAACCACTGTCTTTTTTTTTGTTCTTGAATATCTCTGCTGACAAAATCTCATGAATATGAATATTTCTCAACCTAATAATTTCAGCCTGTCCTATTTGACCTGCTATCCTTACTGTTCCTAAGAGACTACACCAACATGCACCTCCTCTTCTTCACTTCAAAGAGAAAGATACAGCATAGCCCTAGAGCTGGAGAGATGCATCTAATGCCTTTACTCCCTCCACCTAACATATGATCTTGCAATTCTTTCCCACAGACCCCATGAGCTCAAGAAGGAAAACTAGCAGAAGTTCTAGTGACACCAGCTTTACAGATATCTTTGCTGTCTTTCCTATAGTTTCTTTCCAAAGTATTTCCTGCAAAGATTCTGATAAACCATTTATTGCTTCTCTCCCAGGAAATTTTCTTAAAAGGCTCTGACAAGGTTAAGTGGGGTGTCAGATTCTGTTGTTACAACAGTCCCCTCCTGACTTAACACATGCATTATTTGGGAAAGAATCCAAAATTATCAATATACAAAGCCTATAAAGCACATTTTAAAAGTTCTTTTAAGTGTACAGATACCAAGCATCACATTTTGCTTTGAAAGACTGGAGTTTTTTCAGAGACTTTTATCATGAGTGCTTCAGGACAAGAGCACTGCATAAATGTGAGGCCTGGCATACAAATAACCATAAGTTAATTCAAGTCTGAAAACCTAGAAATTTAGTGGTTAAACACAGAAAGGTAGAAAGACAGTAAAGGTCCAGTCCCATCCAGTTGGAAGCACTGGGATAATTCGTGTCTTTTAGCTTTGGGCACACTCAACAGATAGAAGGTGTGTGTACAGCTTCAGAATGTTGAGATGCACAGACTCGTGCTCTCAATTACTCTCATTTACAGCTGCACACATTATCGATATGATAATGTCCAGCTGTATGCAAAAATGGACCATGATGTAAATATACACAGAAGAGTTTAACACAGATATCTCATTTTAAATGATGCCATCTTGGAACGAAGGCGAGGAGAGGAACCGCTGGCTAGAAGCAGTGCTCAAATTCCCAGCAGCAGCCTGTCTCCTTCATTTGCTCTATTTCAATAGCCAGGAGCTCACCAACTCTTTGCTGAGGCATGTCTTTAAAGGTGATTCTTCAAAAATACAAGGATGAAAAACATTAAGTGGAGCAGGAGGATCTTGCAAAATTACAGCCAGCTTCTATCCCTCTAGAAACATTCAAAACTTGCAAGTGACCTCCTCAGATTTTTACTGCAAGAGCTTTTCTCGCTTACTTCTCCTTTCTTGCCTAAATATCCTCAGGCTCCTGAATGATTGAAACCCACTAAAACAGACAGATGGCCTTTTGATAATTTCTAATGGAATGTGTAATCTGGGATTCCCTCCCATGCTGAACTCTGTGACCCAGAATGAATATGTGCAAATTTCAGAATTCTAGTTCAATAATTAAATGGGAATATAATAAAGTAATTGAGCTGTTCTATTGCAAGCTTACACAGAGAGATACTAGTATTGAAGTAAAAATGAAGATTTTATGTGGGCATTGATTTTAGTACAAAATCATGTATAGAATATATGAAAATAGGTTCTAGTTTTTAAGATGAAACTACATGTAAAGTAGTCTCCTTTCCAAAATAGTTAACTAATTGCCTAGATTAGCAGGGTCATTGGGGTACTCAAATGCATTATGGTCTATTCTTTCGAATGCAATTAGGAGCATTCAATTTAAGAACCAGTCTAAATGGGCTCATTTTAGTCCATTATTTCAATCTAGCTAGGAGTAAATCAGTGAATAAATCAACATTTCACCATTAGCTGATTGTTATGGGATTAACAGGAAGCTGATATTACCAAGCAGTTCTTTATAGATTGGTACTCTACTGTAATAAGCCTTTTTCTGATTAAGCTGCCAGTGGCCTTTTGTACTATTTTATGTTTCTGTGTGTTCTTATATACTTCTGAAAAGTGTCAGTGACTAAAGAGGATATAGTATATGGCCCAGACTGAGCACATAATGGTCCTCCCTGTTCCACGCAAAGTATTTGTTGGCTTCTTCAAGCTCCTCTTTAAGGTGTTTCTATTACGTATGACAAATTGGGCTTACTGGCTGTGTTTGCAGGTCTTTCAAGTCCTTCAACGCTCAAATATGACTAGCAGGAATTAACCACAATACAAGTTTCAAGCCCCAAACACTGACTTCTTGAGCTGGAAAAATGAATGCCCTGTCTGCTGTGAGTAAAAGCACTTCTCCCTTTAGGTAGATCAGCACATGGAAGGAGACTCCAAGCAATTACCCAGCGTGTTTCACCTATGTGAGCATCTGACAGCACGCTGTCGGCAGGCTCCGACCTGTCACATATAATACTGGAAGGATTCAAGTACAGTCACTGGAATTTTTATAGATGTCTTAGTACCTACTTAATAATTTCAAAGTGTTTGACACTTCAGCAAAGAGGCCTCTTTCACAGGAGCCAACTGAGTTAATGAGAATGATAGTAGAGAGCATTATTTGGTTTTTTGTGCCGTTTTCTGCCCCAACTTTGTCCCCAAAGTTACTGCCTTCACATAAGGTGTTTCCACCAAAAAACCATCAGATTATGTAAAAAGGCAAAGGAAAATCTTTAGTGAAACCACAAGATGAGCTGCTCGAAAGTATTTCAATCCATAGCCGATGGACAACTAGAAGTAACGAATAGAGTACTCACTGTTAAGAACAGTCTTAACTTTCAGGAAGAGATCACAATATTTACTCCCTAAACAGAAAAAAAGTCAGATGAAACATTGAAACAAGGTTTTGTTCTGTGTCTGCAAAATTAGCAGAACGAAGGACAAATAGTCTCATTTTTCCTGGATGAAGCAGTATCAGGCCAGCACAGCAAATGCAAAACTCTCCAGCATGATTTCAGAAACACCAGTAAATAAAGGTGCCTTAGTATGTACAGCTCAGAACATAAACATGTGCCACCTAATGTCCCTGGAAACTATGAGTGAAGCCAAACAAGTCCTGCAAACCAGGCTGAATTCACACACGCAGGAACAGTACTATCCACTTGCCAATTGTAGTGTTTCACAGAACAGCTATCCCATCTTCAACTTCTCCATCTTCACCCTTAAGGAATATCTCCAAAAGCCGATCAAAAAACAGCCCTGCAAACACAGAATCACACAGAATCACAGAATTCTAGGGTTGGAAGGGACCTCGAAGGATCATCCAGTCCAACCCCCCTGCCAGAGCAGGGTCACCTACAGTACATCACACAGGAACACATCCAGGCGGGTTTTGAATGTCTCCAGGGAAGGAGACTCCACAACCTCTCTGGGCAGCCTGTTCCAGTGCTCTGTCACTCTCACAGTGAAAAAGTTCTTCCTGATATTCACATCGAACCTCCTATGCTCCAGTTTGCATCCATTGCCCCTTGTCCTATCATTGGTCGTCACTGTAAAAAGCTTGGCTCCATCGTCCTGACCTTCACCCTTTACATATTTGTAAACATGGATGAGGTCACCCCTCAGTCTCCTTTTCTCCAAGCTAAAGAGACCCAGCTTCCTCAGCCTTTCCTCATAAGGGAGATGTTCCACTCCCTTAATCATCTCAGTGGCTCTGCGCTGGACTCTCTCAAGCAGTTCCCTGTCCTTCCTGAACTGTGGGGCCCAGAACTGGACACAATACTCCAGATGTGGCCTCACTAGGGCAGAATAGAGGGGGAGGAGAACCTCTCTTGACCTACTAACCACCCCCCTTCTAATGCACCCCAGGATGCCATTTGCCTTTTGGCCACAACTACTATTTGTAGTACAAACTACTAACTAATGTACAAACTACTATTTGTAACTCAATTGAGTACTAAAAGTCATAAATTCAAGAATGATACTGGTTTTACAACATTTCAAACTCCAATTAATCCTTCCACAGAAGCTTGATGAGAGTATTATTTCCATATTTTACACTCAACAGTTGATGGGTGCAGATGGGCATCACACCACAACTGCCAACCTGAAGAGAGAGAGCAATCACCTGAACTGCATTTTCTGCAGACCTGGATTTTGGGGTGAGTGACTGGTCTAGGGCCAGGACCAGGACTTCTGGGGACTTTGACAAGGAAGACTTGGACTTCTCTCAGGCCAGGACGTGAGGTAAGCATCAAGCAGCTTAGCTCTTTCTAGTGGTAGATAGATATGGACATGGCCAGAGGCACAGTTTAAGAGTCCATCGGGACTCTAGAAGAGAAAGCTAAAGTGCTTATGGGATTTAGGCACCTTCAAGGTTTACTCATGACTGTGGCTCTTGAAGGTCAAATCGAACTCCTGTCCAAGGCATAGAGCCAGTATTTGGTTTTTGTCCATAACTGCCCATTCTTGCAGCTATACTATGTGAAAGCTGATCAAAACACTGAGTACAATAAAAGTGGTCCTGACAAATCATGCAGACACATCCCAGACAAAGATGTTATCTACACAGGTATGGTCTCAGCTTCAGACAATTTCTGAAAATCCACCACCTCCTGCTTCTTCTACAAAGCTACTGATTCATGTATTTCTTTGTCTCTTTCATTACACTGTATTGTATCACTTTGACACAAGGAGACTAAATTGTCATTTCTTTATCTAAGTTTCAATGTTGTATAATGGGGAGAAAACAGAGATGGATCTTTCAACAACTTAACAAAATGTTCTGAAAGTATATACTTTCAGAATAGAAATTATTTTGAGGAAAAATTTGGATATTTTACTTTGGAAAGCAATTAGCACATTTATGTTGACAGTGGAAAGACAGATAAATATCACAGTAACATAAAATAGAACATACACTTTCCCTAACATGAAATAATAAAATAGAATATAAACCACTAAAATCATAGAAATAAGAATATGTCAATAGTTAAGTACTGCTTCTCCAGATGGAGCAAAATGCCCGGTCTCCCAGATCATCAGCTAATTATTGCCTTTCTGAAACAATATATAAAAGCAGAACGTAACAGTCTAGAAACAGGTACTGGCTTTAAAGATTGCTACAGGAAGGAGAATACGAATTCTGAGGTCAAACATTTGGGACTTAGATATATTAACAAAAATTAACCAAAGCAAATGGTGTAGTGACTGAAATATACCGGGGAGATTTGTTTGAGTCAAACTGACCAAGTACACTGACTTGCCTGCTCTGTTCTGCATAATTAACTATCTTATTAACTAGACAATTGATTCACTATTTTATCGATTGATTGTTGCATTCATTCTCTCTGCTTTTTGTTTTGCTGCCAAATTTATCAGTTTAATTGCACAACTTTCTCCCTAGGTGATTCATTCCCTAATCAACTCTCATTCATTGATGAGCCTGTTTCTCACCCAGTTCACTGCTCAGCTGAATCCCAAGCCTTCACCTGCCTGATCTTCTTGGCATGTGTGACAAGTCGTGGGGCCCCCTCGGGGTTCAGGCTACACATTCTATTTAATGCTTTGGACGTTAGGAGACTTGAAGTTTATCCTACATATGCCAATGTAAAACAGCATTGTAAATCAGCAGTGATCTGTTTTTTGTGTTCTGATAGTGAACCCAAGCTAGGAAAAGTCACAGCACTGGGGCTGTAAAAAGTCAATGATCCTCTGTTTATATAGATGCCTCTTTTAGACAACACACTTGTCTATATGACAACTGACTGCTAACATACCACCTGAAGTAAAACTACTTTTCAAATCTTAATTACAGAAGACAAGCAAATCTGCTTATTGATGGTCCATCTCCATGTCCTTCTTATGTCAGGACCTCCAGAATGGACACAGTACTCCAGGTGGGGTCCCACAAGAGCGGTCTAGAGGGAGAGAATCACCTCTTGACCTGCTGGTCACAATTCTTTAGATGCAGCCCAGGATACTGTTGGCTTTCTGTGCTGCAAGCTCACATTGCTGGCTCATGTTGAGCTTCTCATCAATCAACACCTCAAGTCCTTCTTCTCAGGGCTGTTCTCAGTCCATTCTCCATCCAGCCTGTATTTGTGCTTCAGATTGCCCTGACCCAGGTGCAGGACCTTGCACGTGGCCTTGTTGAAATTCATGCAGTTTACACAGGCCCACCTCTCAAGACTGCCAAAGTCCCTCTGGATGGCATCCAGTCCCTCCAGCGTGTCAACCACACAGCTTGGTGTCATTAGCAAACTTGCTTCCCACCAGCCATGTCACTGACAAAGATGTTAAAGAGCACCGGTCCCAATACCAACCCCTGAGGAACGCCACTCGTCATTGCTCTCCACTTGAACATCGAGCCATTGACCACGACTCTTTGAGCATGACCATCCAGCTAATTCCTTATCCACTGAGTGGTCCATCTGTCAAGTCCATGTCTTTCCAAGGGGAAGCCCCAGAGGGGATGGAGGCTTGACCAAAGCTCTCCAATATACTCCTCTCTAGACACAGGGCTTCTTTCTTTCCCCTTTACTATTTGTTATCACCAACTTTCTATCCTTTCAGCTGCCCCTGTGGCATTCCACCATATTCTTGGTCCTTCAAGTTTAAATGATTTTCCACATATCACCTCGGTTTTTGCTTCCTCTTTCCAGGTAAATTAAATGACAGTGCAAGTTGTAACATGTAACCCTTTCTCATCTTCTTTTCTACTATAGTTATTCCTCCATGCTTCCAAAGAGATAACTTAAATCACTAGATCTTTGTAAGCTACCTATCTTAAGAAAGTGAGTTTTAGGCAGTCACATTATATGTCCACCAGTTTTCCCTAACACTTCCTGAACCCATTTGGCTTTTCAATCAAATGCAAAGGAGCCAAGGATGACTCAGTTCCTACAAGTTCTGAGGATGCCCACAGCTAGGTGAAAGAGGGACCCAAATTAGTGCTCCCACTGGCAGAAATGTGGCTCAAATTCACATATTGTATGTCAGATGGCAGCAGCTGGCAGCCCAAGCTGCGGGTACGTCACTCCTGGCTGATGACTGCACTTGCTGGTTCTTGCAGAACAGGAGCACCACCAGAGACATGAGGGAGAGCTGGAGTGTTGCAAAGGGGTAGCCTAAACAAGAAGGGATAGAAGTCCGTAGGAAGTTCTGCTGCTCAGGGAATTACTCGCCTTTGAAATGTGTGAAAGGCTGCAAAAGAAACCTCATATGAGATATTTCCACTGCTATAGCTGCTCTCAGGGATTTACAAATGCCAAGTTGGAACTATTCAACTAAAATCAGATTTGTGATTAAAAGTAAACTTATGTTATTTCAAACTCATAATAGAATATTTTTTTTAATTAATTAAAAAATGAATAAAAATAATTTAAAACAGCACTATTGCTGATCAGGTACTTTGTCTTAATATGAGAAAACAGCTACAGGCAAAAGCACAATTGAACAATACACAGGTATCTTTACCTGGAGAACACACTCTGAGTTCAGTGATACTACATTTGGTGTTAAAGATAAACATGCACAATACCAGACTACCCAGCACCAGAGACTGTTTCATTTTAAAACAACTTTTAGTGGCAAAAACTTAACAAGAATGTGGTTTCGTTGTGAAGTGACAGGAAACAAATCCTGCTTAGACTAATTTCAATCTACTAAATCAATGCAGATCATTTTATTTCAAAAAGGCAGCTAAGATCCAAACCAAGCTGGTTTCCTAAACTCTTATCTAGGCATCTAAAGGAGGAGTCTCAAAGGCATCTCAGTGACTGCAGTGCTCAAACTCCATGGATGCAGGACACAAGCACAGCTACTAGAGCAACGCTTTCACTGTTGGGCTTAACTTCTCAGCCTTCCTAAGCGAAGGAGAGGCAGCACACCTACAGCTGGCACTCTGGGCAAGCACTTGCCTTCCAGGTTTTTTTGCAAAAATGCATGACTTTCTCATGGTAAGGATGTTGGTAACACCCTGGCATGGACACAGGCTCTCACTTTCTACTGCACGTGTGAACATTTTAAATGGAGATTTCTGAGAGCAATGTCATTCCTCTGTGAAACATGACATTTTAGGAGGTGTTAGGAAACAAACTGAAAAGGCAGCCACAGGTCTGCCACATTTGAAATTTAAGATGATACAGTATGAACATTTATAAACATTTCAACTTACAAATGACTCAATCAGGAACTCTAATTTATTTTACATATTTTATTTTTTTCCTGCTTTCGCTATATTTACATCTTAACCCCCCAGGCTCTTTGAGGCTCCCTGCCCTCAACTCCCTGAGTACCCTCCCCACAGCATCTCCTCAGGCCCCTCTCTGAACATACTGCTTCATCTTTAGCGCCTGCTACCAACTTCAACTTTGGGAATTCAGCAAATTAAAGCTTTGGGAATTAAAATATAAAATACCACCTCTGTAACAGCATCTGTGTAGTGTTTATGACTAAAGCAGAGCCCTACACTTACTGTTCACCATCACCTCTGCTCTCCAGGTACACATGGGTTGGTCTCTGGATATGTGTTGTGTCCAAAAAGGTTAACGTAAATACAATTTTCACAAATCACAAGACTCCAGAAGCTCAGCATTGAAATCAAACAGCAAACACCATGAAACCCATGACAAAAGCCAGAGAAAGGACACAACTGATCCTGTCTTCTGCACAGTAGTAACTATGTTTTAGTCTTCTTTTTAATAGTCTTCACTGTTACGTTAAGAACATTTTCAAATCCTAAAAAAGAACCTGAGATCCAGCCACCTCTGCATAATTTCGTCCTGGTGGGGATTTGCCCAAATTCTCCCTGTGCAGGAGAATCACAGCCACCCACAGACCTGGCACTGGAGGACCTTCCCAGCCCAGCAGGTCCCAGCCCTCCTGCAGCCATGGCCCCTGGCCAAGAGGGTACATGGAAAATATAATGTGGTTCCCAGGTTTTGTTTCTTAGTAGCAAAAGGAGTAAGTAGCAAGTCATCTAAAAGACCTTTCTGTCTTGCTTATCTATTCATTTTGTGAAAACAGATCAGCCACTGGATAAGATGTTTACAACCAAGCCTTGGACATTGCAGTCTATGCAACTTTTGTGGAAAAATTGAGTAAATACATGTGTAGCTAATCTTTTGTCTTCCATGGGACTGGCTGATTACCGGAACAAGTGGAAAAAAACCATCATTTTTTGGCCAAGCAATTTTATTTCGTGTATTTTATTTTCCAAACAGAAAAAGTATTGTTTCTCCAAAATTAAGGACAGATTCAATATCATGTGAGGTCTAAACAGGACTGCATGTTCAGTGATTTGCCATTAGGGAAAAACAGCAATGGGCCTTCTCTGACTAAGGTGCACCAGACATTTCTTTTTTTATTTTTTTTTTATTTTTTTAATCTCCAGCTCTTCACAAAGCATGCTTGTGTTCAAAAAGAGATGTTTTCATAAGCAAGCTTTTGTGTACAGCAGCGCTTCAGCTGTATTTCAGAAATTAAGAGTCATCCATCTGAGATCCGCTTTAATGACTAATTTCCCTACCATAGAGTTTAAAGGACAAAGGACTGCCACTGACTGGCAGAGCCAAGCTTTCAGTTGCCATGCAACACCCCTGTTGCAGGTTTCCCTTCATCTTCTAGTGCTTTTACTCCATCTCTTTTCTTCATGGATGAAAGTTATGCAATGCTTTCTAGATACTTAACAGCAGATGTATTAAATTTCTAATCTGATATAAACCAGACTGCAATTTTCCACTGAAAAAGTCACATCATTTAATTTAATAATGTCTTAAATTATAGTCTTTGATAGCAGAGTATCTAGTTTGCAAATTTACGCTATGCTGATTTTCCTAGCATAAGAATCAGTGACAATTCCCTTCCGTCTATGTATTCTTTCAAGTGCCTATGGGATTTTTCCAATATTTGGGGGGGGAAGATCTCATATGAAACTTTGCAAAACCATCTGTTGACATGCTAGTTGGTGGCAAACACAGAGCACTTGCTAACCGAGAGGCAGAGGTGGACACTATGACTCCTGTGATGGTAGGTAGCTGCTAGTCACATCGGCCCCTTTATGCTGTCCACACTGGAGATACAAGCTGAAATCTCTTCACTGGTGTTTCCATAATAACTAGGAGCAAAGGGTTTTGCCATCAACTTGAATCAGAGTTGAAGCAAAGAAGTAGACATAAATTACTTGATATTTTTCAATGAAACTCTGAGTCACCGAGATGTCTGTGCTGTTGCCTTTTAGTTCAGTGAATATCTTCCTATTTTAGAAAAGAGTAATTTAGTATTATTAGTGAACTGTAACCAAAATTTAGAGTAATCTAGACATACTAATGCAGCTACGCATTCACGCAAAGCTCTAGAGTAGCTCTGAATTGGCAGAGGCAGCTATTTCTAAGTATGTTCAGACACCAGCCATCCAGAAAACAGTGCTGTCACATACATAAAGATGATTTTCCTTTCTTTTCCTTATATGGATGAATGCACAGGTTCTCTTGTGATGTTTCTGAAATCCTTTTTCAAAACGTAAAAGCCTAATGCAATAAATTAGCAGAATAGTTTGAATTTCACATAGGGTGAAACTGGTGTTAAATTTTGTCTCTTTGCTGTGATGATGAATATTCATAACTTTTGTTCTGCTATTTGGGTCATAGAATTACATACTAGTGTTATTTACAATAAAATGCAGTTTTGAAATTAGACTGTTTACAGTATAAAAATTATGTTCAGAAATTGTCTAGAAAAATGCTGTCTACTTATTTTCTTCAGTTGTTGACTTGAGACTTATAACAAGTTTTAGCTTGTGGTGCATTGGTATGGGTTCAATGACCCTATTCCAATACACATTAGGCTTTGTAAGGTGTACAGCTTAACATGTGAAAGCCTTTTATAAAGCAATAGCACTTTAATAAGTTGGCATTTTATAAAGTGGGTTTTACTTTTTCCCCACTGAAAGCTTCATTCTGCTGCAGAGGAAAGTGCAGATGAGTCAAGAACACAGAGTAATTTTCATTGCATTCAGAGTCTTTGAGTGAAAGCTAATGTGTTCCCTGGTTCTCAGAAACATCATTTAAATCTTCTCCTGTTTCATATGACTCGCTTTGTTTTTCACAAGCAACTTCTTCCCCTTCTCTCTGCTGTTCACTGACTGAAGCTGGGTCAGCCCCAAAGGTGTTGCTGGGAGCTCCCAGTGCCCACCAGTCCCACATATTTCCCCTCCTCGCCTTTTGGTTCCTGTGGAGAAGAAATGCATGGGAGTCAGAAAGGAGCCCTGCTCATCCCTGGCATCCCTGTACATCTAGCCCTGACTTCAGACTTGGTCACCATTGACATTAAAAGCCAAGCAGACTACTTTTAGAGCAATCCAAATCAAGCTGGTCTTCTTAGAATTTTGTGTCTTTTATTTTTCCTCACAGCTGTTCCTAATTTTTTGCATCATTTTTGCCATAGTAAGGGTGCTTAAAAAATAGTGGCTTTTCTCCAGCATGTAGGAAAGGTTTTCTCTTTGTTGCTGCATTACTGTTGCTCTGCTGATCGATTGCAAACTCCACGCATTATATATCCTTTATGTAAGTTGGAGGAAGTAAAATCAGTGTTCAGTTGATAAAGTCAGTAAGTCTGAATGTACAATTTTCTGAAATCCTGACTCAGATTTGAGTTGAAAAAATGTAGCAGTTAAGTGCATTTGACAAGACAGGCTAAGTATAATACACAAGAGAGAGTATAATGCACAGGCTATTGCTAAGGAGTATTTAATTTGACTATGACCACCTAGCAGAAGATATTTTCTCTTGCTCTGAATAAAACCCATACTCTTTGCTTTACCTTGTTTCCCAAGCTTAGGACTCACTTATGCAACAAACAGCCTACTAGGTGGCTCTTTAGCCTCTTCATCTCTCTGAGGGCCGTGCTGGGGGTGTTAACTTAGCCCTTCACAAAACAGAGCTTTTCACTGTTTGCTCAGCCTGTGGCCTCCCAGGCTTGGGAAATTGTGGGATGCCTCTGCACAAACCAGGTCTGCATCCCACCTGCACAAAAAGAACCAGGGCAGATGTTTCCACCACAGCATTCCACTGTGTCACAGACGTGGTGGAGGGCCCTCTTCACAAACAGGGAGGTGATATGCATGTTACGCTTGTGTCCCACTGCAAATGGGGGACACGCAGCAAAGTACAGCCCCAGGACAAACAGAGGCTATATCACAGAATCACAGAATCCTAGGGGGTGGAAGGGACCTCGAAAGATCATCTAGTCCACCCCCCTGCCAGAGCAGGGTCACCTAGAGTACATCACACAGGAACGCATCCAGGCGGGGTTTGAATGTCTCCAGTGAAGGAGACTCCACAACCTCTCTGGGCAGCCTGTGAACCCTTAGAAGAGAAATCTGCAGCACATCTTACAGCAAGCAACCCATCACCCTCAGCCTCACACCGGGTTGCAGTAGGTCAAATCCAATAACTCTTGGTGCTGTTTTTCCCTGGTTGCACCTATGCCAGTAAAAGAGATGGGGAGGGCACAGGCTTGGTGCTGACTTTCCATCCTCTGTACTGCTCGTTAATGAACTTGCCAGCCTCTGCATTAGCCCATGCAAACCAACAGTCTCCCAGATGATGCCTCAGGAGAGGGTACACACTGTGAAAGCTATCCATCAGCAGCAGAGAAACGCAGTTTGCTGTACTATTTGACTTCAGGGCAGGCATATGGGCCGTGCTCTGCCTCTTTCAGTGCTGTAAGCCGAGCCTCAGAGTGTACCACCAGCTTTGCACAGAGCTACTGGATTCAGGAGTATGCAGCTGCCCATGTTTGCTGTTTCCAGGATGCTAATCTTGACTCGAGAGCTGGCTGCATTCCAGCAAAGCACATCTTTCCTTTCTGTATAACAGTGCGATGAAATGTTGGGCTTTACTGTGTAAAACGTGATACTGTACACAGGCATGTAATTTCCCCTCCACCATTAAAAATAGCAGTAAAATAAAGCAAATCACAGAAAGTCAACATGCCAAAAATACGTACAGCAACCTGGCAGTCATACTGTGCTTCCCATTCGTTTGTGACACAGAAGCTGTATTGCAGCACACTGCTGCAATTTGCAGATTTGGGCATCAGCATGTAAATAGAATCATAGAATGGTTTGGGTTGAAAGGGACCTTAAATATCTTCTAGTTCCAACCCCCCTGCCATGGGCAGGGACACCTCCCACCAGACCAGGTTGCTCCAAGTCCCATCCAACCTGGCCTTGAACACTGCCAGGGAGGGGGCAGCCACAACTCCTCTGGGCAACCTGCATACATGCCCATGTGTTAAAGGGTACAGGATTTTGATGGGCACTGTTGCATGTAGCCCTGCAACTCCTTCCTCTGTCACACATATATTGCACAATTTTTAAAGGATATATTTTAGCCTTCTTTATGCCATTTCTATCTAGGGGAACCTTAGCAAAATATAAAACTTCTTGCTCTCTTCTTTCTCTAACTAAAACTGGGAAACAAGCATTAGTGTTTATACTGTAAATCATGAAAAGGAGAATCACCTGTGTGTCATTTTAAATAATCATGTCAGTTTAAACAATTGTGGTAAGAAATTAGATCACAGAAGTCTCTTCCAATGGTGAAACAAACGTTTAACATTGGCTAATCTCCTACCAATCAGGTGAAATTTGATTCTGAATGGATAAGCAGGTCCATATTTGCAGTGAATGACAAACACATTACATCAAGAGAATAAACTGTGTAGCTTGTGAGACATTCTAGTGTGCATGATGAAGGGCAATATAAGGAAGATACGTGGGTATCAAGAAGAAAAACATACGATAATTGATAGTACAGAGTCACATGCAAAATACATGCTTTTGTAAATCAGGATGTGTAAATTAGGCAATTATATCCTTAGTTTGCAGTTAGCAGAGCAGACTCATAGGTAAGAATCATTGT
Organism: Aegotheles bennettii; assembly: GCA_013398125.1. Taxonomy (NCBI): domain Eukaryota; kingdom Metazoa; phylum Chordata; class Aves; order Caprimulgiformes; family Aegothelidae; genus Aegotheles; species Aegotheles bennettii. The sequence continues at coordinate 29,993 of VZRW01014132.1, forward strand.
GGATAACTTATTGGAACACTATCAAAAGTATCCCCCAACCCCAGGAGTTTATACAGTATATTTGCTTGAAGTCTAGTTCAAAGCATAAATTTTAAAATTTGTTCCAATTAATAGCAAATGTCAAGAAGGAATTAGGACTGAAATAGCTAGAATTCAAATTTTGTTTTTCTAAATACATATAATTAAGGATTATTTATCTAATTATTATCTAAATATATAGAATTGAGAAGTAATTTTCTACCTTGGGCACTGAGATAACACTTCACTTAAGCTATGGTAATGTTGCTACTCTTTTGACTTAGAATTTGAAAATTTTTGCAGGTGATATGTTTATATGAAGTAGCTTTCAATGGTTATGCTGTAACTGAAAAAACATAAAGATTTTAATAATGTATTTAATACAGGCAGTAATAAGGGAAGGAGTAAATTTTAACTTTTCTAGAATGGCTAATAGCACAAGAAGCCCAGGTCAAAACAGACGTTCGTTTTCTTAAAGAAAACACTTCTCTTTTTTGGTGACTGCCCTCATTTGTTTATTTTCAGCTATAAATACCAAGTTCCAAAACATCCTACAGCTCAGTCAAACTATTGTTCTGAAGAGTGGCATAAATAAACCTAGCCATATCTTATTAAAATCATACGTACATTTATAACTTGATATGAGGTCAGCACATTTAGAATGACAGCAATAATTCTACCCATATCAGAGGCAGAACACAAACTTGGCACGGGACTGCAACACAGGGTTTTGATTTACATACACAGAGACAAGTGAATTTTTGCAGAGATGCTAATGCCCACCATCCCAGCAATATTGTTCTTCACTGGGAAAAACACAGCACCAGGAAGTTTCCTGACAAACCACAGAAATCTCATAAATCCCCAAATATGGTGGATTTTTTTCCTAGCACACCTGCATCAAGAACAGTGTGACCAGCAGGAATAGGGCAGTGATTGTCCCACTGTACTGAGCACTGGTAAGGCTGCGGCTCAAGTGCTGTGTTCAATTTTGGGGCCCTCACTTCAAAAGAGACATCGAGGTGCTGGAGTGTGTCCAGAGAAGGGCAACAAAGCTCGTGAAGGGACTAGGAACTATGTCTTATGGGGAACAACTGAGGGAGCTGGGGTTGTTCATTCTGGAGAAGAGGAGGCTTAGGGGGGACCTCATCACTCTCTACAACTCCCTGAAAGGAGGTTGCAGTGAGGTGGGGGTCGGTCTCTTCTGCCGTGCCCATAGTGAAAGGATGAGAGGAAACGGCTTTAAATTGCAGCAGGGGAGATTCAGATTGGACATCAGGAAAAAAATTTTCACTGTAAGGGTGATTGGGTGTTGGAATGGGTTGCCCAGGGAGGTGGTGGAGTCACTGTCCCTGGAAGTGTCCAAGATGCGTCTGGATGTGGTGCTGGGTGATATGGGTTAGTGGTGATGTAGGGAGGTGGTTGGACTGGATGATCTTGAAGGTCTCTTCCAACCTTAATGATTCTATGATTCTATGATTCAATTCTTCTACAGATAAGACATAAAACTCTGGATGACATATGGTCTTCTAATATGGGGCTAAACTTACAAAACTTGCAGTACAGAAAGTCCTGACAACGGGTATCTTCTGTTTTGCTAATTCAGTACCTGAAGGTCCTACTTGACAGAGACAACAATAGCAGGGGATTGCTTGTCAAGTTGAGCTTATTTCTGTGTGTCCAAGTAAGAATCAAATGTGCCATGGATAGACATTCTCCTGCTTATTAATATTACTTTGAAGTAGGAAGTCACAAAAACTATTTATTATGATTGATTTGTTATTTAAAATTTATCCAGAGTAAAGCCTTGGCTATTCCATAGTTTAGACTGAAAAAGTCCTTTTCAAAAGTAGGGACAGATCCTTCACTGCATTTTATCACAGCAACAGCCAGGCTGTCCTGATCTAAGTCATAGTTACTGTGTTCTGTGGTTTTTTGGGGGTTCTGCTCTTTTGATGCAAAAAAGGAAAAAATAAACTCCTGCCTGAGGTGGTCAAAAAGGAGAAGCTGGCAAGTGTCTCCTACAGCATCAGGAAGATCCATTCAAAATTTGCACCATGCACTTAATGCAAGACCAGTTTGTCCTGCTTCAGGAAAATGGCTGTAAAGGTCTCAAACCCCGCAGGAGCAAGTGGTGATGTCTCCCCCTTTGCTCTTCAATGCATGAAAGCCCTGTTGCATGCACACCAGTGAGTACAGTCTGGAGTGCATTAGATGGGTGTGCTTTGGAGTAGCTGAAGTACAGGAGCTGAGCACAGCCATTCTGTGCAACACTACTGTCTCGCAAAATTACTGCTGTAGCAGGTTCTTACACAGCAATTGATATTGCTTATCAGCACAAGGCGGGTTTCACTCTTTCTGCCACAGGAGTAGCCAAGGACTCTAATTTCCCAGTAGATACTGGGGCCAGTGTCAGACAAAGACAACTTGAACACAACTACTCATCCTGCTTCAGTAATGCATTCTCTGCAGGGGTCGTGTTCATGCTGACACTGTCCCTGAGACATGCAAAAAGCCAATGTCTCCTCAGTAAATAGCAGAGTGGGCCAAAACTACATCGGCCTGGTGTTGCACAAGGTGGTCTAAATGCCAGTAAATTCCTGGGTTGATTTACTGGTGTCAATAACAGAATTGCTCTACCCATGTAATCCTAAATAGTTTGGAGTTTTTAATCTGCTCAGCTTTCTGCAACACCACTGATGCAAAAAGAAACCAAAACTGGGTCTCCTGAGGAGATGGGCTGACCTAGCATGCTACTTGAAGACTGCTCACAGGCTTTGAAACACTCCATCACATTTTGTCTGCCTGGCCTCCCCCCATCCCTTGGTGTGTTTGGCTGTTCTGGGCTTCTGAACATTTCATGGCTTTTGTTTGTTTAAATAGCATTTCACAAAGGGTGGGGTGGACCTTGGCTGTGCAAGAATTGCTGGTTGGATAACTGTGTTTATGTCATCCCTGCACCAATGTTTGTCACTCTCTAAAGAGTGGAGGTGACAGTCAGGAGAAGGGAGATGGAGTTGTGAGGCCACCCAGCCTACACGAGGACATGAGGACCTTAAAGTGTGGGTGGTATTATTCTGCTCAGTAGACCATCCCACTGATAGGACTATTACAGACCACCTATAAATGGAATATGTTTCAAGCTTCTCTGTCCCTCAAGGCCCAGCATATTTAATAACATGGCTCCTAGCCCCATGCTAAGGGGCTCACATTGGATAAATCTTTGAGAGCTGCCAGCCTAAACATGAGGTCAAGGTGCCCTCTGGCACCTTGTTTTTTTGGACATTTTTCCTATATGACCAAAGGCAAAATCTTTTTCACCTTGCTTATAGCCTAAAAATAGTAGATTGAGGCACTTATAAAGAGGTTGCTATGGTGAGCACTGAGGGGTACGGTCTGACGACAAGCAGCCTCAAGGGTTTTTCCCTTGAGGTCTGTCACTCTAAGCGGCTCCTGCATGGCCTTTGCTGGCTTTGAGCTCATGCAATAGGAGGGCAGTCACAAGATTTTTGGGCTGCAGCTGGGCTCCAAACACCTGAATCACACCCTTTGATCCCCAAAAGTACGAGGAAGCTGTCCAGGCTAGAAATTATGCTTAGGCAATTCACCCTATCCTGAGTGTCATTCAACTGCCCTGCCCAGCAGTGATTTTTATCTAGTCCCAAACTTTGGTTGATGATAAAATGGGCCAAACTGCCCTCAACTGCAAGCATATCACTTCAGAAAACCATGTGGGGACAAAGGAAGGGAAGAATAAAGGAAGAGATGACTGCAGACCCTTCTGAAGCCCTGGTCCTCCTTGTCTATATTGTATCTATGCTAGTCCAGGTGATTAGAGGAATATGGCACTAGATTTCCCAGACATTTAAGCATGTGTGCTCAACCAAGCTTCTTGATGACAGTGCAAAAACTGTTCCCATTGCCCTACATCTCCTCTCTGGGAACAGTTGCCCTTAGGCTATCAGCTTTAGTCACCAGCTGATTGCATTGGGAAAGTTGTGGGCATTTACTAACAAAATATCGACAACAACTCACAGAGGGCATGGACTGAGGCAACAGTGTAATTCTCACAGGCATTGAATTCCTATCATGGAAGCTGTCACTGACCCATTCCTGGATTTTGGTCCTCCAAGGCAGAGACATCTGATCTGCTTCTGCTCAGCTCCTGAGCTGTCGTAGTTTTCAGTCCACAGTTAAGTTTAACAACTGCCTAATTTCTTCTAATATCTCCCAGAGTAGTGTTGCTCCCCTGTGGGAATTTTTCTTCTTCCTCATCCTTCATAACTGTAGTTTCTAAGTAAAACTTGGCAAAATTAAGCAATATTTGGAAGAAACAACCAGGACTGTTGGTTCTTCATCCTTCTGTACCTAATCTGTTACCAGTCCTTGAGTTACCTACGTGACTATTAGCTTTGGTCCCTCTATGACTATACTGGCCATGTACCCTGACCAATGAGTTCAGGAACACCAGATGTGAATAAGAAGATCAAGACTGGATTGGTTTTTGTGAATGATGGCTCTCAGAACAAGCTTCTCCCCTTCCCAACACAACAAAATCTAACAGTATTTTGCAACAAATGGCTGAACAGCCCTCTCAGATTAGGTGACGTGGTTTATATGTTGAGTACTTTGCTTGTTCCTATTTGGTCTTTTATAACAAATTTAAGAGGCTGCATAACATTATTCCTAAATTCCCCAAAAAATCAGCAGTACTAATTAGAGGATAGTTATCCCAGCTGGTAACCTTTTATCTTTGCTGGATACTTCCATTTACCAGCAAGGCAAAAAAATAGATTACTGCCGTCACTGCCATTACAGCAATCAAATGTTGTGGGCTGCCAAACACAATTTTTTCCCCCGATAAAACTTATTTCTTTTAATGAAAATAAATCTTTCCAAAGCACATTTTCTTTCTGATGTGAATAAGTGGTTTGAAACAGAAACGCACACATGCCCATGTGACGTCTTTTTAACATCAGATTTCTGGGCTCCAAGGAAACCAAGCATGCACACAATATACAGAACTACAGAGGACAAGGTGGGGTGTTTTTATTGAACTACAGTGATGCTCTTTTATCTATTCTGGGGTGTTGGATACTATTTTGAGATACCTACTGGTGACAATCTTCACAGTGGTCTAATGTCAGGAAAATCATCATACTGCTGTCTGAGGTGCCTCAAGAGAGGGAAGCTTACAGCAGGCATCTCCTCCCATTTGCCACGGGCTGTCAAAAGAGAAGGTTCAGAGTGGAAAAGCACTGTGGACCTGTTCAGGAAATGTGGTGAGCACTGCAGCCATCAGCACCCCTGCCTTCAATGGAGAGCTTCTGATCCACTGTCATTCATGCAAAAATGGGCTGCTGCTTAAACCCTCAGAAAAAAAACATAAAATAATAAATTCTGTTTCAAAAATGCTACCTGGGCAGGTCTGCTGCCATGTTGTGGTCCCAGGGTCACCTGACAGAAGGGATCCCAAGGCCCAGGGATGGGAGGAAGGCTCACAGCGCAGATGGTTGGGGGGGTCCCCTCCTCCCTATGACTCAGGGGAAGACTCCCCTCTCCAGAGTTGCATCAGTTGCACTCAGTAAGTGCATTGTGAGTGTATTTTATTTGAGCAAGAACAATATGCTGGTTGTGTCTGGATATGGAATAGTACAGGATTCACATCTGGGAAAGCTTTTCTGTTGTTGTTTTGCTGTATTTTCCGACCTGGGTGAAGAATAATCCTGAACTCTTTGGGGATGCTTTTGGAGTCAAAGTTGTTTTCCCTTTGGTTTCACCCATATGGAAATGGAGGTTTTTAACCAAGCAACGCGAACAAGCAGGTCAGCTGCTCAGAACTCCCTTTGCCAGGAGGCAGCTGCCCAGGCTCAAACAAAAGCCTCCTTGCAACTAACACTCCAAGCGATGGAGAAGAACAGAACGAGAATGTAAAACAGGGGTTTTAAAATGAGAAGCCACACTCAAGCTTGGCCCTACAGTACCCCTGCTAAAGGACAGAAATTCGTTAATGTGCAGTGCAGGTAGCTACCCAGAGGTTACCTTTAACCGCGAGCTTAAAGGAAAAAGCCTTAGTGGAAATGGGGGAAACCAACACATCTAGAATGTGCAGAGTCAGTTATAAGTATGCCAGGGTGCAGAGAGCCAGAAAAGGCCCAGTTAGCACTGTCCAAAGCAGTGAAGGAAAATAAAAAGGGCATTTACAAATATCAGGAGAAAATAGACTTTTAATAAATGAAAGGGAGTAGACAACATGGGGATTCTGAAATGCAAAATATTAATTTCTACATTGGGTTTGCTTTCATTAAAAATAATAAATTGATTTAATGCCTTGGCTTGAATGTTTTATGATGAGTAAATGAATATACAAATCATGTACAATCACTCATTCATTCAAAATAATGAATAAGAATCATGAAGAGCAGTCTGATCAGAGATACCATCTAGTCTGATTTCCCATTTAACACAGTCTGTTTATCCTTGTTGGAAGTAGAGCAGATCATTAGCTTGTGGATTGAGGTGTCTGAGTCTCTTAGTGTCTCTTAGTGCACACCTGGAAAAAGCCCTTTCTCTTTTCCTGGGACCGAGTAGCTGGAAACAGAATAGGCATAGGTTTGTCTACATTTTCCCAAGGAACATGGTCCAGAGAGTGCGTGATTTGTGAATCATATTATTTTCTGAATCCAAATCACCGATTGCACAATCCCCGCAACTCAGTGCTGGTTGGCTCAAAAGCATGATGGGGTCCTCTTGTCCCAAAAGCCTTCCAGGAGCTCACTGGGACTCTTCCCCATGCTCAAAGGGAGGATGACAGGAGCTGGGCCGGAGAACATCTTCCTTTGCTCTACAGTCCTCCGGGAAATAAATCTTCCCCTATCAGAAACCCAGGTAAGAGTGAGCACGGCTCCGATATTCCTGTTAGGCTTTTCCAAACCTGTTGTACATTGCTGAATGTTGAGTATGTTCTGCTCTTTTTTTCTTCCTTTTTGTTTTGTTTTGTGTTTTTTTTTCATGACTTTTGTCTATAATATTAATTTCTGGGTAAAGAGGCATTTTCTTTAACAGGAAACAAATTTATCAGATACTGTCTGGTATTTGATCAGTCAGCTCATGTTGCACAGTTGCAGCTGAGGCTTGTTCTTCCAACCCTTCCACAGCAGGTCCCATTTTAATAAGAGCAGAAAAGTCCCATTTATTCCCAAAAGACTTTTGGTCTGATCCCCTCTTGAGTGGAATATGTTCCTTCAGACCAACTCTAGTATGTTGGGAAAGTCAGGTCCTCTATTTAGAGTGAACACCTGTATGAAATTCAAAAATAGGTATTATTTCTTCAGTGGCAGAGGAGCAGCAGATAAGGAAGAGCTGTCCCACTTGGGCTCTGTTCCAGATCCTAGGAACCACTCCATACCCTGCTAAAGGCAGACCTATCCCAAAATTTATTTGTATTGCAAGACAAAAATCACACAGTAATTCTGTAAATATCAAAGAGAGGAAGAAGCCAATATTTCAGAAAAAACCAACCCTGTGTAATCCCAAAGAACAACAAGTGTCCCTGAGGGCCCCAGTCCTTTGACACCAATCAATACCAGAATGAACACGGCACTCAGACACTGCTGGTGCATTTTGCTGAGTTTGACAACCCCATTTCTGACTATCTTTCTCCTTGATTTTAGGAATTTTCACATTAATAGAGTTTGGAAATGCTACCACTCTGAAAAGAGGCACATGCAGATTTATTTCCATACACAGTGAGGTACAAAGGAGGAAGAGTATTTATTTAACCCAGACAGTAATGCCTGTCTGAGTCTTACATTTCTGAACTGCTTTTTGTAGGCAAAATGTTAATTAATTGGGCACTTCAGGGGAACAGGCAGGCCTGCAGGAAGCCCTCGGATTTGTCTTACATTAGGATCCAACATATGTCATCCGCAACAATCACAAATACAGTTTTACAGTGGAGTTTCTTGTATGCATTAAGTGGATTGTATTTAATCCCCTGATGGCATGCAAAATGACACCAGTCGCTATCACTTGTATATTGAATCACAAACATATTATTAGCCAGCATGAGCACAGACTCCAGCAATAAAGGTCTGGAAAACAAAATTTATAAGGAGCAGCTAAGAGATCTGGGGCTATCTTATTGCTCTCTACAACTACCTGAAAGCAGGTGGTAGCACGGTGGGGGTCAGTCTCTTCTCCCAAGTAACAAGCAATAGAACAGAAGAAATAGCCTCAAGTTGTGCCAGGGGAGGTTTAGGTTGGATATTAGGAAAAACTTCTTTACTTCAAGAGTTGTCAGGCACTGCCACAGGCTGCCCAGGGAAGTGGTTGAATCACCATCCCTGGAGGTGTTTAAAAGCTGTATAGATATGGTACTTAGGGACATGGTTTAGAAGTGGGCTAGGTTAGAAGAGTTAAGTTAATGGTTGGACTCATTGATCTTAAAGGTCTTTTCCAACCTAAATGATTCTACGATTCAACAATATCCAAGCCTAAACAGACACTGAATGCTGAGATGGAGAAGAGAGAAGAGTTTTGCCCTCTTTCTTACTGTCCCATCTATGGAGGAGTTTTATCAAGGCAATTGGCATCCCCCCAAGAGCTTCTGCCCTTAAAACTTGCCACAAAAAGGTTCTATTTAAAAGCAAATTGTGCCCATGACCTGTCACGTGTGTCCCCTCCACCTTACAAAGCCTGTGCTGGTGTCAGACAGTACATGGAAACAAGAGATGCAAGGCACTGCCTCACAAACCAACACAAGGAACCTTTTGTTGGCGTTGGCATGGGATTTAAGGTTTTAGTTTGCAGAAGGAGCGTGAGAGTGCTTTTTCACATCTCTCAGTGAACCAGATGTGCCAGCAAACCCTTCATTTCACACCAGCCCCTCTGCAGCCCTGCGAGGGCACAGCTATAACCAACTTCCTCGTGTGTCCTCAAAGTTAGGATCTTAAAAGCTTCAGGATCTCTTCTTAAAGAGTTCCTGCCTCAGTGTCCCCCATTGATTTGTCCCTGTCTATGGGAAAACAAGATGCTGCTTGAAGAAAATAAACTTCAAAGAAATTAGCACATCCACCACCTGCCTGACGAACAGCAGCACATCAGCCTCCATCTCACAGGTACATATGAACGTAATGAACGTAGACAACTTTCACATTCTTGCCCAGTGCTCATTACTTTTCTGACTCACCAGAACAGCTCAGGAATAATTTAGGGATTCAATAAACTCATTAAGTACTTCCGTTTACAGTTTAGGATGCTATAATCTGGTCTTGTTGACTTGAATAAAATAAATCTCTCTGACTCATATCTTACCTGTTTCTTTCAACCTAGGTCTTTATTTAGGAGATTTACAATACTTCCTGATTGCACATACTCAGATTTTCTTATTCAAGACAGGTTTTTGTTAAAGTATTAAAACAATTTTAAAGGTATGATTAATGGTTTTTCCTTTCTCATTAATCGGTCAGTCTCCCGTTCTTTTCTTTTTTTAAAGTATGAACACAAGCCAGCAGTGTGCCCAGGTGGCCAAGAAGGCCAAGGGCATCCTGGCCTGTATCAGAAACGGTGTGACCAGCAGGAGTAGGGAGGTGATGGTGCCCCTGTACTCGGCACTCGTGAGACCACACCTTGAGTACTGCGTCCAGTTCTGGGCACCGCAGGATGGGAAGGACATTGAGGTGCTGGAGCGAGTCCAGAGAAGGGCAACGAGGCTGGTGAGAGGTCTGTAAAACAAGCCTTATGGAGATCCGCTGAGGGAACTGGGCTTATTTAGCCTGGAGAAGAGGAGACTGAGAGGAGACCTTATTGCCCTCTACAACTATCTAAAGGGAGGTTGTAGTGAGGCTGGTGTTGGTCTCTTCTCCCGAATTGCTAATGACAGGACGAGAGGAAATCACAGAATCACAGAATTCTAGGGATTCGAAAGGACCTCGAAAGATCATCTAGTCCAACCCCCCTGCCAGAGCAGGGTCACCTAGAGTCAACTTACGTCAGGGGAAGTTTAGGTTGGATGTTAGGAAGAAGTTCTTTACTGAGAGGTTGGTTACGCACTCAAATAGGCTGCCCAGGGAGGTGGTGGAGTCACCGTCCCTGGGGGTGTTCAAAAAACGGGTTGATGAGGCACTTTAGGCCGTGGTCTAATGGTCTAATAGTTAGGAATATGATGGGATAAAGGTTGGACTTGATGACCCTGAAGATCCCTTCCAACCCTAATGATTCTATGATTCTATGATTCTATGTTTTTAAAACAGGATAAAAGTTCCTTTCATTGCCTTTAGTTAAAGCTATGTCTGCCGTTGCACTTGCACTGTTGTGCACCTTTAGCAGCTCTGTGCAAGGCTCCTTCTGTCAAAGGCAATTTCTACTCAGAAGGGCTTAAGCCTAAAGGCAGACAAAGAAATAAACTGAAGTTTAAATGAGAGAGACAATAATACAGCCAACACACAAAGTGATTTGTTTCTCTATAGCCAGGAGACTGCTTCTGAAATGGGGTCAGTTCCAAAATTTCTTTGTATTCAACAAGGTTCCCAAGCATAGGATGTAGCTTAATGTAGACTGAGACTTTTATTGAGTAAGAATGAACTTGGGCTCATGAGTGTCCTATTTGCTGAGTGGAGGGTCGGTACCATTCAAATTGAAGTCAGTGGGAGAACTCCTTAAATGAAGCATGCAGCATACAGCACCCGGGGACTTCAGGTACAGAATTCCTAAGTCATGAAACCAGAGATTTGAAGTCATCAGAGACAGGTGAACACTGATTACCTTTGGAAAAAAAAAACAAAAAATAAACCAAAACAACAGACTATGTAATTTTCTCATTGGAGGACCCCTTCTTCCTTGTGCTATACCCTTTGAGGTAGCTCAAGGGTCAATCACATGTCTCTGCAACCTTTTTGGTTCTGGGATGAATGAGACCATTTCATGTTTTCTGAAATCCTGACCATGCCCATTCCTCTCCTCTGCACTGCTTACACCGGGCCAGTCCTTAGGAGACCACCATCCTTCTAGATATGTGTTTCTCAGATATCCCATATATTCCGTAAGCTGGACACCTCTGAGGCCTTTCCAGTCCAGAGGAGAGGATTATTTCATGTATCTTGAAGGTTCTGCTCCTGTTCAGATATTTAGACAGGATATTCACCCTTTAGCAGCAGTACATCGTCACCTAACATCCAGTTTGTTATCTCCAGCAGTCCCAAATTTTTTCCTGTAGTATTGTCAACCTTTATTACCTGCTCACTTGAACCTTCACTGCTGCAGCCCTGATGATAGGTAATACACAGAGCACCCTGTCTCATTTGATTTTATTTCATTATTATTTTAAAATATAAGCTTGTATAAAATTTGAGGCTTTAAGAAACAATTCCATATTTTCTTGCATGATCTTTATTTTTACTTTTTTTCTCCTTTCTTCTGAATTTGAATTTAGAAGTATAAATTTGTCTACAAAAAGCCATTCCTGTCATAAAGAACAAATGTAGTCCCCATGAAGGAAACAGAAAACAGGTACTGGGTTTATTATTTATTTTTCACTTCAAATTCTTTTTCAAATGCCAAAGAAGGAACAAATTAGTATAAGGGTGGTCTTGCTGATATAATGGACCCAGAGAGCAAAACCATACTTTGCTACCAGAACTACAGAATGTGTTTTGCCTTCTCTCACCATTTTTCATGCTGAATTTCACCACTTGCTCTCAGGGTGGAACCAAGTTATTAAATGGAGTCTTACATAAGAAACACGTGGCAGAACATTTTAGCAGTTCCTGCAAGGACATTAAAAGGAATGAGTCTCTGCATGAGTAAAGCAATCTGACTGGAAGACCAAATATAAAGACAAAGATGAGCTTTCAGATGCTTCCTCCTGCATGTGTTCATAATATGTTTACTTTTTGAAATGGGGGTTACCAGCAGTGTCAGACACACAAAAAGACTGAGGGCAGATCAGTTCCAGATGAAAAGATTAGCATAGTTTTTCTGAGTTTGGTGTGTTCAATCAAAAATAAAATGAATAAGCAACATGAATTTGAAGTATGGCATGAATATATCTTTTGTACTCTCTAGCCCTTAAGCAAATAATGAAAAGCAATGCTAGTTATGAGTCATGATATTTCTCTAACAGTGAGAATTTATTTTTGATGCCTGCAATGACATTATTTAGTTAGATACTATGTAGTCTTTATCTTCATCTTTTTTATAAAAATAAAATCATAGAAATGCCCCAAAGGGTATTTAAATCCCTTTGATATCCATCCATAAACCCACATAAAGTATATTACATTAGATATTCTAATAAAATGAATTTTCAGGTGCAGTATCTAGTCACCAGTGCGATATTGCTTTCTATTGAGATTTTTAGCTGAGTGAAGCTCAGTAAAGCTGAATGGTTTTCTCTTGATTACATTGCACCTTGAATTCTTGACTTAACAGGTTTTTTTCCAGCATCAGTTGCAATTTCATGAAGCTGTTTTAAGGCAGAATATGAAAACTTTTGGAGGCTCTGCACAGTATGACTGAAGAAGGATGAAATGATAGGACACATACACATCTGACTCTTCTTCAACAACCCTTGGCAGATCTAGGTGAGATGCTTCACATCAGGAGAACAGTGAGGACTCCAAATGGGTCTTCATTGTGTTGCAACAGATAATGGAAGAGCAAAAACGTGTTTGAAAACCATATGGAAAAGTTTAGTTGCTGGTGAAGGACACTAATATTTGTGACATCTGACAGGTACCTACACTGCCCAGCAAGGAATAGCTGGTTAAATAGTCAAGCAGTTCACATTATAGAATCATAGAATCATAGAATTATACAATGGTTTGGCTTGGAAGGGACTTTAAAGATCACCTAGTTCTAATGCCCCTGCCATGGACAAGGAAACCTTCCACCAGACCTAGTTGCTCAAGGCCCCATCCAACCTGGCTTTGAACACTGCAAGGGAGGGGGCAGCCACAAATTCCCTGGCCAGCGTGTGCCAGTGTCTCATCACCCTCACAGGAAAGAATTTCCTCCTAATATCTAATTTAAATCTACCTTCCTTTAGTTTGAAACCATTCCCCCTTGTTCTATCACTACATGCCTTGCAAAAACTCCCTCTCCAGCTTTCCTGTAGGCCCCTTCAGGTACTGAAAGGATGCTAGAAGGTGTCCACAGAGCCTTCTCTTCTCCAGGCTGAACAACCCCANNNTGGACACAGTACTCCAGGTGGGGTCTTGTGAGAGCAGAGTAGAGGGAGAGAATCACCTCCCTTGACCTGCTGTTCATGCTTCTTTTGATGCAGCCCAGGATACCACTGGCTTTCTGGGCTACAAGCACACCCTGCCAGCTCATGTTGAGCTTTTCATCAACCAACATCCTCAAGTCCTTCTCCTCAGGGCTGTTCTCAATCCATTCTTCACCCAGCCTGTATCTGTGCTTCGGATTGCCCTGACCCACATGCAGGACCTTGCACTTGGCCTTGTTGAAATTCATGTGGTTTTCATGGGCCCACCTCTCAAGTCTGCCAAGGTCCCTCTGGATGGCATCCCTTCCCTCCAGTGTGTCGACTGCACCACACAGCTTGGTGTCACTGGCAAACTTGCTGAAGGTGCACCTGATCCCACCAACCATGTCACTGACAAAGATGTTAAAGGGCACTGGTCCCAATACCAACCCCTGAGGAACATAATTTGTCACTGATCTCCATGTGGACATCGAGCTATTGACCACAACTCTTTGAGTGTGAGCATCCAGCCAAATCCTTATACATCAAGTGGTCCATCTATCAAGTCCATGTCTCTCCAATTTAGACACCAGGATGTCATGCGGGAGAGTATCAATTGCTTTACACAGGTCCAGGTAGATGACATCAGTTGCTCTTCCCTTATCCACCAGTGCTGTAACCCCGTCATAGGAGGTCACCAAATTTGTCAGACAAAATTTGCCCTTAGTGAAGCCATGTTGGATATCAATAATCACCTCCTTACTTTCCATGTACCTTGGAATAGTTTCCAGGGGGATCTGCTGCATGATCTTGCCAGGCACAGAGGTGAGACTGACTGGCCTGTAGTTCCCTGAGCCTTCTTTTTTTTCTCCCTTTTAAAAAATGGGAGGTTTAAAAATAAACATCGTTTATCACAGACAAATATCCAAATCATTCACATGCCTCCCCTGTACCTCCCCAGACCTTTTGGCTACCCTAACACCTCAGCACATACTGCGTTTATCACTCTACTACCTACAATGGTGGTGAAGCCTGGACAGCAGTAGCAGAGGCTTCTCTCTTCTGCCCCATCAGGGTGCCTCAAAAATGTCAATTTTCCCCCACAGAAGAAAGCCCATGCTAGACTAAAATAGTTGGACTATTTCAGTTGGAAGGGACCTACAACGATCGCCTAGTCCAACTGCCTGACCATGTCAGGGCTGACCAAAAGTTAAAGCATGTTGTTAAGGTCATTGTCCAAATGTTTGTTATAGCTGTTGTTAGTCTGTCAGAGAGGGACTTCAGGACACCAGGACTCGATATGACAGCATATCTATTGAGGGTGAGTTCACTTGTCACTGGAGCTTTTAGGATCTTAGGATGATTTTCCTACTTCCAGAAGACATTCATGGCTGCATGTAGCCTACTATGCAGTAATCTCCTCAGAAATATTCCCAGGATTACATTTTCTTGCAGCTTTACTAACTTTTCCCTGACTGGGAATGAAAAAACGTTACATGTGTATGTTTTTGATCAAGTCAGGTCATAACAGATAAGATCTAGAGGCACAAAGGTGAAGTAGCTAATGCACAGACAGTCCTTGTGTGCCCTGCCAGAACAGGATAAGGTTTATTTTTTTGGCTTGTAAGTATGAAAGAGTCACTTGTATGGATGATGACTGCCTGCAAGACAGGCTGTCCCTGAGAAGAGGTACACAGTAGCTTAAGATAGAGGAGTGCCATTGTGTAAAAACAGATAGATCCAGCTGCCTACACAGTATAAGAAAACCTATAGTGTCCTGGAAAGCCGGTCTGTCCAGGAGCCTCTTGCAGGGAGGCTCGACTGAGAGGATGACCACCCTCATCCAAACCTACAACATCCATCACCTCTATCCCCCACCATGCCACTGCCACGAGTGACTGCGGCAAGTCAGGCTGCCTGTTACAGCTCACCTCATTCCCTCTGTTTTCCAGAAATAATAAAGCTACAGACTGATTTCAGCTCCTTAATTCAGGGGAAGTAAAATTCTTGTGTTTCTATTCAGTCGAGACGCTCTGAGCTGACAGTGCTACAGGTTTAGAGACAGTGTCTCCAGTTTTCTGCAGAATCAGTGAGACATTGGCAGCAGGGCAGTGATCTTCTTTTGATGTGATGCACCGTGCACATTAATTTATGGTATTTAAAAGAAGTTCTCTTGGTATATTTTATAACTTCTGCAGGTGGCAGGTCCTTTTTTGAACAGGCAGGAAAATGACTGTAATAGGTCCTCTACACACGTGGTTTGGGCCCCCTTTATTTCAGTTTTTATTGCCCAGAAGAATGTGCTGGCCTACGTCTGTTCTGTAATCCACAACTACTCCTGTCAACTGCTCTTATCACTTCACTGTAGTGTAATCAGTTGTCACCTAGTTATGTGTTTATGGCATATACATTATACCGTTTTGGAGATAAGAACCGATTGCTGACACAGGGAGCTTCATTAATTCACTGGCAGAGGAGACATAGTGAATACAACTGTCGAGGTAAAATGACAGAATATATCAGCATTAGGGTGGTCAAACAACGCAGGCAAATACTGTCTATAAACATAAACCTGTTACAACAGCAGTTCTTCATGACTTTTGGCAGTCACAAGGTCATCAATAGGAACCTAAAAGCTCCAGTGACATGTGAACTCACTCTCAATAGATAAGTTGTCAGAGCAATTTAATTTGCTTTGTGGCAGTGTCACTCTTTGTTGGAAAAGGACCTTTCTCACCCTCAGAGTTCATTACTGGCAGTGTCAAAAACAGTCTTATTGCCATGACAACAATGAAGAAAGTTGAATGGAGACTCCTGGATAGCAAAAAGCAAATATTTCACGTAGATGTACCTGGCAGGCATGTTCATGTTCATACCAAGCAAAGTGCTGCTGTTTCCAAAACATACTAAGGTGAGTTCAAATTAAGCGTGCACAAGCAGCTTCTGAATCTTTGGAACATGTCTCTGCATGTATGTTTTTTAACAGGCACTAATTTTTAAAACTAATTTTTGTATCAGAAAATTAGGAAAAACTGTTCAGTGATTTAGACCTAAAAACCTGCTCAGTTTCATCACTTATAGATGAAAGTACCTCTTGGACTATTTTCATCCATTTCATGGTTTCTTTCATAGCAATGACGACCTTGTTTATATTGTTGGGTAGTGGTTATAGCTGCTCTTTTATTTTGCAGTTTAGTCACACAATTAACATTTGATAGAGCATTAATGGTAAACACAACTCTGGGTTAATGATTTTTACAGTTTAATTATTTTTTCTGTGGCAAAAACATTCCCTTCTCTCACTTGTAATTTTCTCTCTGTGAGACTCATCGTCTGTCTGCAATAAAGCAACAAGAAATGAAAAAGTGGGTAAGCCCAGATTTTTGGTGTCCCAGGCTGGGGCAGTGAAAGCAAGATACACACTGTATTATCCAAATTAGAAGTGAACTAATTCTAACTAACTGCATCTGTCTTTGTCTCAACCATTGATTTTCCCTTATTCTTGTGTTCCCAAGCTTGTTTTTCCAGATCTCTGCTTTTTAATATATTGCTATCATACTCCCACTTCTCATTGTTTCAAAGGCAAATGGTCTTGATCTTTTAAAACATGGTTTCTTCTGAATATTTTTACATGCTCCCAATCATTCCCTTCACCCTCTGCTGAAGCTGACATAGACCTGTGTTGACACTTGAGAGCATGAGCTCATGAGTCCTGCACTTGGTCATCCCCACAGAGTCACACCGCTCACCACATAAAAGCACGGCCTTTTTTCCCCATACCTCTACCACCTGTGAACTTGTTTCACTCTTTGGACTGTGGCTATGCACAGCTGTCCGCTATCACATCCAAATCCCCTTCCTAACCTGACACAGACAGAATGGAGTAAGGTTAATAAAAAATCATGTTTTCCACTCCAATTAATATTATTTTGCATTTGTTGACACTGTGCTCCACCTGTCATTTTGTTCACCATTTTCAGTTCTCTAGAGCTTCAACCAACCTTCCCTAGTCATGACAGACTCCAAGAATATTATTCAAGAGACCAGTATGTGAGTACTCTGCTGTTAATCTTCTGCTTCATTGGAAATGGTTTAATCTGATTCTTTATTTCCTATTTCTTGGCTTTTGCTCCCAAACAATACATCACATCTCTGAACAGAAACAAGTGATGCTTTTGCATCTTCTTCTAAGACACCTTTTCATTCACTATTTGAAAATGAAAATATATTATTTTTACTTTTCTTTTACACTGCTTTATATTTTTACATAACATTACTGGCAGATTCAAAAAATTCTAATAGATCAGTGAGACAATTTCCCATTGCAGAAACTGGTGGACTGCTTTTTTCCCTTAATAAGTAATTTTTAATATTTTTGCTTAATGCTTCCTTTTCTAGAGGTATGAAACATGATTACAAAAGCTATTATTATAATTTTCAACAGCAGAAGCATGAGAGTACTAGGAAAAGAAGTGGCAATTCCAGGCCAACTATTGATATCTCACTGAGATATTCTGGCGCTCTTTGCTGTGTGCATCTACTGACTGCAAGTTGATTAATCAAATTCTTAAAATATTAAACAGCAGTCCAGTCCAATTCTGCTAACTTATGAGCTACTCAAAACACAGATTTTAGTGCCTCACACAGGTACACAGGTAAAAGATATTTTCAACAAAAATTGTAAATTGAGAAGCAAGGAGAGAAACAAGAAACTGAAGGGAAGTGTCACCATTGAAAGCAGGGTCATGAGAAGGCTCCCAAAATCCAAAGGCCAGACTGAGCACTGCAGATACATTCATATCCATCATCTTCCTCCTCAGGTGTAAATTCTTCACTCGAATTTCATCCCTTTTTGCTTTTCTTTACCAAAGAGAAGGAAAACCTGTGTGTAAGATACAGCAGCTCATCTAGTCGGTGATAGATATCCCACTTTTCCCACCTTCTCCGTGCATATGTCCTGCAGGTCCTCCAGGATCTTGGTTTCTCAGACTGGAGACTCACCAAAGTGTACCACAGGGATCTGAACTTTAGTGCCTATCTTAATGTCTACTATAAGCAGCTCCTCTTCTGTTCGAGCCCCAGGAGGGACCAGCCTCCTCCTGCTGACCTGTCGGTTAAGCACCTGTAAGAGATGTGTGGTCCTCACTGACTGCATCCATTTATTCACTGCCAGTATCCTGCCTTTCAAAGTCAGGAATATGTTTTTCACTAAATATTAATCGGCCTGACTAGTGAGGTTCTGAAAATACGATGAATTATTCAGCGGGGTCTCCAGCCACATTTACTTATTAAAGAGAGGATGCCAAGCGAGCTGTGTGTCCAGTACTGTGGTTTGAACAGCTGAGAAAGCAAGGGCCTGCTCAGTGTGTCTGCAGAGCAGAGCGGGTGGGGGAGCGGTGGCCAAGGGATTGTTCTACCTGATGAACTTGTACAGAATAAAAAATGAAATACTGATGTATTTGTTTTCCTTTAGCAGAAAAGTACCGCAGTAAAAATTCACCTTTTTGCTTGATGAAATTTGTTTGCTACAGTAAAAGTGACTTGGTTTAGGTTATGGTTGATAAGAAATAATTAACAACTTGCCTTGCACTCTGAAATTGTCATGCTCAAGCCAAAACCCACTGCATTTTTTACTTCATTGCAGCCCACTATTGTAACCATGTCTTGTTCAAAGAAAAATATTCTGGTTTCTTTGCTTATTTATGTATGAATGCCTGAGATTAAAAAGAAATAGACCAGCCACCTAGCAATTAGTGGCAGGCTGTTAGTGAAAGGTTACTCATGAAATATCATAATAAAAAAAAAAATTAACAGCAGTCTGCTATGCAAGGAATGTGTCCCTTAACACCAAGATTTCACCACCAAAATACCTTGCACCCACATTTTGTTGCCCTAAACAAAAGATTTTATCTTTTATCTTCTAACCAAGGTTTCACTGCTTGGTTAAATTAGAGTGGATGAAGGCATATCCTACAGCCTTTGCACTGTGCATACTCCAAAAGCCTGTGATGGGGAGCAGGTTGCCCTCAGCACAGCAGCATTTGATCTAAATTGTAACAGGTCCAGAAGGCCACAGTCAGGTTAGTTCAAGCAGTTAAGAGGTCTCTGTGAAGATGTGCAGGGTCAAAGCTGAGCCGTTTCAGCTTGCCATTAGCAAGGGAGTCCTGTGTGCCATGTGCAGGTGTCCCTGCCCACTGTTCCCATCATGTACATGCTTTCCTGCACTGAAACCGCTGGTTAGGCTGGACTGTATCAGGGGATATATCACCTGAATGTGGCCCTCTGTCTTCAGCTGCTTCTCTTCAGCTACCAAACCATAATGGGGGGTTTCTGGGTCTCTGAAGATGGTAACCTTGATTACCATTTTAACAGATGGGAATGACAAGAGCCCTGGTGTAAGCCCTCTGCATATTCACTTCTCTATGCAACAGCACATTTTGCTCTGTGTCCTCTCTTTGTATGTACTAAAACAGGTAGCAAAAGATTAAAAGACAGCAAAAAGCATAAAATGTGATGTACAGATTTGTGAATGGAGAGATTTAAAAGGTTCTGTGAAGTGAGACAGGATCACAAGGCACTAAGAGAATCACTATGTTCCTGTATATAATCAAAGTTACAATCCAAATTATAGTGATTGAAGTGTCCCTTGTTTCACATCTTCTGTGCCCAACAGTAGATTTGAAGTCCTATCTGCAATGGAGGATGTATGGACTCCTGCTTCAGCCAGGCAAATTATAAGCATTTATATCTGTCTCGCTGGGTTTTACAAATGCAAGTCATCTGGCTGGAGAAATCGCACCAGTCACCCTCATATTGTAATGACATTCACTATAATCTTTAGCATGTGGCTCAAACCTACAATAGGTGATGGATACAACTCTTTTTTCCTGAAGTATGACCTCAATTCCAATGATTGATCACAGATGGGCCTGTGCACTAACTACAGTGAAGGAATGGGAAGGCAGGTCTCTCCCCTCCACCTGGACTAGAGCACCTACAGGCTGTATGACTTCTTATGATCTGATCCAACAAATGCACACCAGCTAGGGGTGGTGTCCATGTGTAGAGAGCTACATGTGGACTAGGTGTCTACAGACCTGTTATAGTCAGTCAATATAGTCAGTGAAGCCTGGAGAGCTACCAAGCTAAGAAAATACTGGTGAGATCAGGGTGAGGGGGGTAGCTCTCTGGGTTCCCTTGTATGACAAAGGGCTTGACTGAATTGTCTAAAGTTAGGCAGCCAGTGCCATTTAAGGTATCCTGACTGGTGTTCAAATGCTTACCAGGAAGGACACAGATCCTGTGCTGTATCCGTCAGCCCAAATCAGACATCTCAGATACCAAAGGGCATCACAATTACCAACAGAAACCTACATGTGGGCAGCAGAATCCAGCCCTAGATCTTGATTGACTATAATGTGATGTTACACTCCTAGTTCACATATAGACATATATACTGTGGGCAACTATGTGGGGATGTCTGGATCTCTTTCCTGATGACAGACACCTACTTATTTATTTAAATTGTGTAATTTTAATTGTATAACTTCTTTTTTTTTCCTGAAAAATAACCAGCTTCTTAGGTAAAGGTAATGTATAAGGATTATTTTATTTAGATTTAACGCATGTCAGATGGAAACTGTAGGAGTGAATACAGGAATTGTAAGGGCTCTAAAAGGAGACTGAACGGCTATTTTTTAACAGGGTAAATTTGCATGATTTTTACACTGTTTTTAATTAGATCCTTGTTTCAGGGTTTCTACTAGTTGCTTGCAGTGGGCAGGGAGGTGTTTTTTTATTCTTGTTAATACATAACTTCTTAGTTTCTTTTCCTCCTCTCTTGAAAGCAGGAGACATGGGCTAGCTTCAGAAATAGGATGACAGGCAGAGTACATTGACAGCACTGAAAACCTCTAGCAAGCTGGTTTATGTGTCTTGATGACTGGCTCAGGTTTGGACAGGCCACCTGACTCAGGAGTAGGAAGGAATTTCCTCCCAAGTCAAAGTGACAGCACCACTGGGGGAGAAGGTCATTGCTTTCCTCTGTAATGTTGACATAGCCCAATCCTCCCATTGCAGCAGTCCAAGCCGTTGGCTCTAGACCTAGATCTTTCCTTGCTGTCTTCTGAGACCCTTCATTGAATTTCTAGTGCTTCGGTTTTTGTACTAAAGGTTCATTTGCAATGGGCAAAGGAGATGTTTCACGGCTTGTGGTATCTGCTCTGTGGGGAATGGGGATTCTGCACAATCTTATGGATTAAACATCGACCAGATGAGAGCTTTTGATGTCAGGGCACTGGATTGATGATTTAGACAGTCCTAGTGGTCTGTGCCTGAGAAGTCTTATGAAACAGCACAGTCATAATCCCCTTGCTTGTGGAAGATGAGAATGAGGGGTTGCACCATGATAAACACAGAGCAGAAATTGCACAACTAGCTCAGGGCAGATTTTTCCAAAACTATTTAGTAAAATTCTTTCTAAAAAGTACATGCCTGTAGGAACTTGTTAGGGAGAACAGTCAGAAATTTCTCAGCACAGAAAAAAAATGCTTTGTCTTGGACCAAATTTTCTTCCTGCAAGGGTGCCATTGCAGTGATACATTTATGTTCATTCACATCACTGACAAGCAGCACTGGTGATCACTGGCTGGCTCCTCATGATCTCTTGATGAAGTCATGATGCTATACATCCCATACTTTCTGCTTGCCATGTGGGGTCACCAATTTACATGAGTCTAAGAAGAGCATCAAGATACAAATACAGAGTAGACTTGCTCACTAGATGTGGGGTTCACCCCCTTTTGTAGTCCTCCAAATTCAAGTGTCTATCTAGGAGTTGGGTGCCCGGTCAACAGCAATCTAGCCAGTACAGTCAACGGAGGGTGAAAAAAGTTTGGGCTGACAGATGCCTGTGCTCACATAAGGTGAGAAGCTCCTGTGCCTTGATTCACCAAGCCTCCACCACCCATGCTGGGAGCTCAGTGCAGTCACCCACTTGGTGCAGATGCAACCCAGACACAGACCCAGGGGCTGAGCAGATATAACTCATGCCTCCCAGGAGCAGTGGCTGGACTTCATATGGGATTCTTTATGGCACTCTGAATGACACCAGTTACCTGCAACGAGGTAGCTGAACAGTGCTACAGACTCACAGGTCCATACACTGCACTTTTACACTGTGGTATGTTATATCCTACTGGCCTAAATTCCACTCTAGATGCTTATATCATGCCCAGCTTTCCCCAAAACTATTTCCTTAAAATGCATCATGAACACAACCATTCCCAGTCTGTTCTTTATCTAAATGGGGTGTTTCCATGTCCCACCAGCTACAGCACAGAGAAGACCTAAAAAGAGGAAACCAGGTAGTTAATAGGTGTTCTGTCTTCCCCATTTTTCTTGATATGGAGCACCAGGATATTTTTGTCTCCTTCGTCAGTAAGGATCCATATGGATGCACCAGTTGCTTCAAAAACAATTGTCAGCTTTCAGCAGCATTCAGACCGGCCCTATTTCTGGCCCCACGCACGTAGCAAACAAAAGGTGCCATCTAGTGTCTGAGCTGCCCCAAAACCACTCACATCGTGCATTTAATATCTACTTTCTTATTGACAGACACAAAACTGGCCTTCAAAATGCACAAGCATTTCATTTCAGGGAAATTTAAACAAGTCAGGACTTACGTCTTCTCTTCCTCTTTGCCCCTCTGCACTGCCTTCATCCAAGGCCTGAGCCTGAACTGAGTTCAAGACAGGGAACTTCAGGAGTTGGATCCATTGGTTCCCTTGGGTTAAACAATTTAAAGTCATTCTAAGTAATAATGATTCATTTTTCAACAAGTTGGGGCTTGAAATATAGTTTTGCATATTTCTAATAAATTTTTGTCCCGAGGGGCTTAGTCCTATTTAAAGTGGAAAGCAATTTAGTCATTTGCTATCCCACAAAGGGAAAAGAGACAGTTTCAAAACTAATAAAATAGACAGTAGAGCTGGACCTATAAAAGGACTTAAAAGCCTAAATCCAGACTTAAAAGCCTAAAACCAGCCTAACTGCTTCAGTGGATACCTTTAGCAAAAAATCTGAGCTCTGAAAATCCACCCAGCACCTGACTGTACCTTGTAGGTATATTTGCAGTGTTATGTCCACTGACACAAAGGCCAGGCCATGTGGTGTAGAAAGACTGTGTCTACCCTGCTCAGTCCTCACCCTCCTGAGAAGCTGAAGGGCTACATCCATCCAGTCCCACTCTTGGCCCTGGGTCTCATCACAGGGACAGAGCGATGCCCCTATCATGCTACAAGTAAGAGTGGTCTGGGCCTGCACTGGTTTTGCTGGTTTTACTGGTTCAAAGTATCTCAGGCAGCAGGAGGACAGGGTGACACCCTCCAGAATGGCATTTTTATAGCATGCAATCGAGGAGGGGTGCTGCACACCACAAGGGTACATGGGAATGCTGGCCAGTGGCAGCCAAAGCTCGGGGATGGTGCTGGAGGATGGTGTCTTCCAGCAGAGGTGGCCAGACCTAGCGAGGACAGGTCCATACTGCCTTTTGTCAGTAGGAATGGAGGTCAGCCTGAATCAGCCCTTCTTGAGTCTTGTGTCGGAGAGGACTGGTTTCTTAGGAGTCAGCTGGGAAGTTGCTACTTGAGAGAGTGAAAACTTCTATTTGCATCACCAGGTGCCTCTGCTGTATCCAGCTATAAAGGACCAACCTGAAGCACCTGAAAGTTTATTCATGCATGCAAAATGGATGATACAAAGAAAAATCTGGCAGCTGTTGCCAGCTTTGAGTCTGGTTCCACAATAAGGAACTTGCACTTTTTTCAGCAAAAACAGTAGAAAGCATTTTATCACATAAGAGAGACTCTTTGAAACAACAGTCATACGCATTACCTGCCCCTGATTTGCAGGTATTTTGCTACCTCCTAAGCTGAGGTGAGGCCACAGAGGATGAGTATCCCATCTGAACATCTAGGAACTCATGTTGCTTCTCACCATTGCAGAACTTAAATAAAACAACAACAGCAATAAAACAAAAGAAAATGAAAGAAGCCTGCAATAAACATGTTTCTGTTTTTCCTCCCTGCAGGATTAACTCCCTTATAAAATCTCTGTCTGCTCTATGCTGTTTGTTGCATAGGCTGTATTCTTAAAGCTAAGTAATCGAGGATTATTTCACGAGAATATATGCTGTAAATTATACTGCATATTTTTTTGAGAATTGTTCCTCTTTTCACTGAAGACAAAATCTGAGCTACCAGGAGAGCTTACATGGTAGCTACAGCTCTTTTTCCAAAAGAAAATTACATATAAAGTATTTTATAACACATTTTACTCTGCAAATCTTTTCCCTGATTACTGGGATATCTGTGAGTATGAATAGAAGCTGCTTGTTTGGCATGCCTTATTCATTCTGCAATGCCACCATCCAGTGTTCGTGATGCTTCACTGTCATTGCAACGATTATAAAACCCTAGATAGTGAACTGGAACATCAGAAGAGAGTAAAAGCTGATAAAATAAAGCTTTGCAAAAGAATGTACCAAGAAGCACATTAAAAGGAGAGATGAGTTTGCACACCACTGTGAGTCAGATTCACTTGCCTTATTCAAAAGCTGAATGTCATAGCAGGACTCCTGTGGGCTTAAAGCATTCAGTCTCCTTCTTTTGGGAAGCAAAGATCATGCATATGCAAGATTACCAGAAGGGTCTTTCTATATTTTTGAGCCAAGTCCCCTGGAATCAGAAGAAAACATGCAGCATACCTTCCTAAACTGATCATATTCTTGCTTGGAGCCAGTTAGATTTGCATTTCATATGGAAAACTATCCCTGGGTGGTTAGAAGCTTTCTTCTAATTTCCAGAATAATTGATATATAGCAAAAATTCACAGGCTTTTCTTGTCAATATTTTTCCTTACTGTCAATAATTCCTCTTCTTTCCTATGCATTTGCAGAGATCAAACATAGAGTCTTAGAATAATAACACTGAAATAAATTCAAGAAGCCATGTAAGCCATTCCCTGCCCCAAGGTGGGATCATCAGTATACATCATTGCTGACAAATACATATCTAACTTAAGGCCTTCAGTAATGGTGAATACAAAGAATACTTAGGCAACCTATTTCAGACTCTATTCAGAGATATTTTTTTCTTAATGTCTAATATGCATTGTCCCTTCCTGAAAAATTAGGTCCGTTTCTCCTTGTCCCATCCACTACAGACATGGAAACCTGCATGGAAAACTTCCATTTACAAGCAGCTTTTGAAGACTGTTAACACGCTTCCCTCTTTTGTTACAGAGTAAATCCTATCAATTATTTCAGACTTTTCTCCTAAATCACACTTTTGAGACACCTAGCCATTCTGTGCTCTTTCCAGTTGGCCCACATCACTATGAGCTATGTCTAAGAACGGAGGTAGTACTGCAAACAAGATCTTACCATGCTGAGAAGTTTGAAATATTCTATTCCTTTTCATATACGTACTAATATGACATCTGATTTTTTGAATCATGACTATGTTGAGATCCATGTTAGCTCCTGTATCATTTTCTAAAGGGCTGCTATATAGCTATTATTCCCTATCTCTCTTGAAGAGTTACTGCAAACTGAATTGCATCATATTTTCCACCTGATTCCTGAGAAAACAAAACATATGCATTTAGGCAGTTGTTTTATTTGTTTACCTGATACTTTTTCTTATTTCCCTCAATTTTCCTAAAACTCATGTACCTCTCTATCTGATTGAATTGAAAATCTGCAAAGGTATTAAGTTCTTTCAAGTTGTGTGAAAATCAATGACTGGATAGAGGCAAAAGATGGAAATTACAGCCCTTGCAGAAGGCCAGGCTGCAGCGTGAGTTCACTGGGCATTTCTTTTGCCTGGCCTGCCAGCCAGCCCCTCTACCCTGTTGCCCACTGTCCCTTGCCCAGCTCAGAGCCAGGGAATATGAGGAAGAACCAGCTCCAGTGCGGAGTGGAGCTGGAAAATAATAGATGATGAGGGGAAACAGCACCTTACAGGGAGAGGAGGGGAAGAGCATGCTCACATAATGTGCAGGACAGATACAGGTATGGGAAATAAACCCACAGCTCCATGAATTGCCCAGTTTCCAAACTGTTTCTTCAGTCACCAACATGGCAATTTCTCTCAGGTTTCAGTCATTGGTGAGTTTAATAATTAATAATTAATACCTCATCCAAGTCAAAACACACCAAGGATGGATGCTGCTGAATGCTCAGCTCTGCCTCTTCCCTGCTGGCAGTGTAACAAGGATAATACTCTCCAAATACAATTTTTCAAACCAGTTTTGCTCCTATTCTCTCTCAGGTTGTTTAAGCAGAATAAGCAAGCAAAGCTTCCTCAATTTCTTCTTATGAAACAGGAGTTAATGATCCTAATTGCAGTTTCCACTAATCTTTATAGAGTGTGGGTCATTCAAAACTATCTTGAACACAGGTAACCAGAATTGCACACAGGAGTGCAGAGCTGTCACAGGAGTATCACCACTGGAACACACTACTTCATCACTACTGGAAATACTTTGCTTAACAGACTCTAAGCTCACATTTTCATCTTCACTATCTCCCTACTTTCCCATTACAACCTGCAACTTTCTCATACAACCTGCACACCCACTATACAGAAAGATTTTGTACAGGTCTGCCATTTCCAACTGATGCATTTGCAGCTTATAGGGACCTGTAATATGAATTTCTATTTTGCAAATGCCCTGTACTCTTCCACTTTATCTCATTTCTCCTCCTGCTTGGAAACCAAATGGGGAAGTTATGTTTGGGAACTCATAAAACACTGGCTATTCTAGTTCTCCCCTGTATCCAGAATGCCTTTATATCAACAGCAAATTTTGTTTGTATACTACAGATATTTAAAATACCGATGAACTCTCTTCTGTCTGCCTTTTCATTTTTAAACACAGCCTTTTACCATATTCTGTGTAACTGTTTTGTATCCAGCTTTAGAAAATCATTTCATCAGTGTTAAGTAATGATTCTGCATGTTGCCCCATGGATTTTGCTTACTGACCCTAAAGCAGTTGTGACTCTCACATCACATTTCACATCTCCATCTCAACTAGACTGTCATGATTTTTTGTTCCTAACATTAATATTTAAGATAATAACAAAAATAGTATACAAACTGCTAGTAAAGCCATTTCCATGGGTCCTGTTGCCTAGAAATAATGGGCATCATCAGAACAACGCTCACTGTGATTTAGATTCCTCTGGACTTCTGTTGGAAAATCCCCTCAGGCAAGTGCCCTTATTCAACAGGTGTCTGAAGGAATAAACCCACCAGAGGTTCTCATTCTTGGATTAGGATCTCATTTGCAGCCTGCTGTGTATTACCTGCCACTAACCTCAGCAAACCCCACCCACTAGCAAGTTCGGAGTTGAGTCAGCCAATGCTAGTCCAGGTGCCTCTGTAACACAAAGTACACTCATCCTAAATGATTCAGTGGAAAACCAAAAAACATTTTCTTCTGAAGGAAATTATTTGTTTTCTTCCTTCTGGCCATGCTGTATTTGACTGGTGTGAAGGCAGAGACAACACAAGGTTTCTTTCCCATCCTCTAGACCCAATAGTCACATAAGCACCTAGCAAACCTTATGTCCAAGTAGAAAAACTACACAGTGTCATCTGAAAATGTTTATTTGTGTTCTTATACCGTTTATTTCCATTTCCATTATTTCCTCTATTTCCATTTCAATACTGGCCAAAGCTAGAAATTACAGAAATACTGTTACTATTAGGGAGAACTGGAAATATCAAAAAAGTCTGATTTAAGTGTCTCTCAATTAGCATCCAAAATGTACAACTGCAGTTTTTGAGTTTTATTTGTGAGGAGCTGTGTAGAACTTAACTGTATTCCCTATCTTAATTTGCCTCTGGGAAGCCTAGCTTTCTTTGTGATCCTTCATTAAAAGCAAACAAACAAAAAGTTTTGTTTTATTTCTGAATCCTAGGTTCAAAAGTTTTACAGAAAAGCAAGTTCATTTATCCACCTTAAAATCCTCCTGCATTCAGAACATACAACTGACAGGGCCTGTGACAGTGATTCTGTGTCATTCCCTTTCACATGATTTTTTTCAAGACCTGAGTATCATTTCTAACTAAAACTATGATTTCTAAACATCTCTCTCAATTGATACCACAAGGGGAACAGGCAAAAAAACCCATTTCATTTAATTATCAGGACCCAAAAGTATTTTTTTCTTCTAACAAATGCTGACAGACCTCCCAAGCTGTTTTCAAATCAAGACATATCTCCAGTGTATTTGTAGAACATATTTCACACCTGCTTTTCATCATTTGGTATTCTTTCTGTTCCACACAACAAAGAGCACATAACAGAACTCACTTAATGCATTCACTTACATGCTCTTTTAAAAACAACAGTTCTTAAAGCAGATACATGAAACTCTGAAGGACACAGGCTGCTGCTGGTTTCCATTGTAGGATAAACTTTGGTACCTCTTCATCTGCAGATAAATTCTTGCCCCTTTTTTAAAACAAAACTTTCAGATAAAAGGAAAATAGCATGTGGTTCCTCTTCCCAGGACTCCAGAAGAAGGTTTAGAGGTTTCTATACCACGTGTGTCCTTATGCTCAAGGTGTTCTGCTACCACAGTGCAGGGGGACAATGGTGTTCAGCAGAGCTCAGATCCAAGACAAAAAGAACAGCTGAAGATGACCTCCCAAGGTCCACCCATTAGCCTAATGAAAGCATATCTTGAATATGGAAAATATGTTACAGTTTTGAAACATGATAACGCATGGTATGGGAGATTTTTCACATAAAACCTGCATGCTAGGTCAGATACTCATGCTTAAGAAAGAATGTAGAGATAGGGTTTGGCCCCGAAGGTTCTGCTGCATGAAGTGGATTTCTAGAGGAGTACTAGTAGCTTCTGAAATCTTACTTTTCTGTGGTGAACTGGCTTTTCTTTTTTCACCTTACTGATAATTTCCCTCAATGTAGAAGTGGAGACAGTCCACCTGACACAACATAGTCAATTTTTTAAAGAAAGTTTTTCTGATTTTCTTTTTTTGTCTTGTTTCCGATTTCTCCTTTTCTTTGGCTAGTTGGAGAAAATTGGATATTTGGACTCAAAAATTCACCTGCTTTTTTTTTTCTTTTGATGAAGTAGACTGTAATCCAGTATATGTGATATCATTATTCATTGTAGATAAGCATGATGTCAAGAAGAATAAAACTTCATAGGCGGAATACTGTCTGGGAAACAAAGGCATTTTAAGCATCAAATAGCTGGTTTTCATATTTTCAACAATCTAAAAAGCAAGAACATCACTACACATAGCCATGAGAAGTATTTGTAAACAGAATATAGGCTTAAATACCTCCAAAGACTTCTGAAGGAATTATAGAGCTCCCTTCTGTTTACTGAACAGCTTGTCTATTAAAATACTAGAAAGCCAATGTCTTCAAGCCAAAACTTAGATGTTCTCCTCAATTGCACTGTCTCCACATCTACCTGCATATCCAAATGAGGATTTAGAAATTCTTTGCATTATCTTTTTTGAGAGGCTATATCTGAATTGAACTTAATCTTCAAATATTCTGAATAATAGAAAGAATCATCTGAGAAAAGACAAGACTTTAATTTCAGGGAAGCTAAGTATTACTATCTATCCATCTAACAGTATGTTTCCCTCTCACCTCACTAACCAACCACTTCAAAGTAAAGCTTCAATGTAAGGTTTAGGAAAAGGAATGGAATATAATTTTTAAAGGTATCTTATTCTCAAGGATGTTGATCATTTGAATGGTTCTACCTCTATTGTAATGCCTTGATGAAGTATATGTTGGGAACATCTGCTGAGTAAAATAAAATACAATCAATGCCCATGTGCTCTGTGGAAAAATCACTGTGGTCTGTACATCAAAACACCTGGACTCTCAGAAGTGGAATGGAGTAGATCTGAGATTCTTCTGAGTTCAGTGAAGAGATGAATAGACATTTTTACTGAATACAATACATCAATCGACAATGGCACTACAGCCCTCTTCACTTAATTTAATTTATCCTTGATATTAGTTTCAATTAATGAGAAGGCATCTTTAGAATTTCAATCACTGTGCTGCAGAATCCTGTGTATAAAACTAAACGGTAGCATATGGGGATTGGTTAAGTTGCACTTAGATTTATAGAAAAAATCAGATCATAGAAGCATAGAATCACAGAATGGTTTGGGTTGGAAGGGACCTGAAAGATCATCAAGTTCTAACCCTCCTGCCATAGGCAGTGGCACCTCCCGCTAGACCGGGTTGCTCTAAGCCTTGAACACCTTCAGGGGGCAGCCACAACCTCCCTGGCCAATCTGTTCCAGTGTCTCACCACCCACACAGTAAAGAACTTCTTCCTAATATCCAATCTAAATCTACCTTCCTTTAGTTTGAAACCATTCCCCCTTGTCCTGTCACTATGTGCCCTCGTAAAAAGTCCCTCTCCAGATTTCCTGTAGGCACCCTTCAGGTACTGGAAGGCTGCTAGGTTTCTATGGAGCCTTCTCTTCCTCCAGGCTGAACAACCCCAACTCTCTCAGCCTGTCTTCATAGGAGAGGTGCTCCAGCCCCCGATCATCTTTAATGTCCTCCTCTGGACTCCCTCCAACAGCTCCATGTCCTTCTTCTGTTGGGGGCCCCAGAACTGGACACAGTACTCCAGGTGGGGTCCCACAAATTTGGGACAATCACCTCCCTTGACCTGCTGGTCACACTTTAGATGCAGCCCAGGATGCAGTTGGCTTTCTGGGCTACAAGTACACATTGTTGGCTCATGTTGAGCTTCTCATCAACCAACACCCTCAAATCCTTCTTCTTGGGGCTGTTCTCAGTCCATTCTCCATCCAGCCTGTGTTTGTACATGAGGCTGCCTCGACCCAAGTGCAGGACCTTGCACTTGGCCTTGCTGAACTTCACACGGTTTGTATGGGCCCACCTCTCAAGACCGTCAAGGTCCCTCTGCATGGCATCCTTTCCCTCCAGTGTGTTGACCACACCACACAGCTTGGTGTCACTGGCAAACTTGCTGAGGGTGCACCCAATCTCACCATCCATGTCACTGACAAAGATGTTAAAAAGCACCAGTCCAAAATACAAACCCCTGAGGAATGCCACTCGTCATTGATCTCCATGTGGACATCGAGCCATTGACCACAACCCTTGAATGCAACCATCCAGCCAATTCCTTATCCACTGAGTGATCCATCCATCAAATACATACCTCTCTAATTTAGACACCAGGATGTTAAATTAAGCTGTGTTGTTTGTTCTAGGAAAGAGAAAGTGTTGCTGTGTGCATCAGCAGTGCTTATAGGTCCAAACCACTGAGGGAGAAATTCTTTTTTAATAAAGTTTGGTGAAAACAGATGGGAGGAAGAATGTGTTTGCCAGCATCAGGAGTTAGATGACTCTGTCACCAAAGCAGGTGAGGCTGATGCAAGCTAGAATCGCCTGCAACTATTCAAGAGTCAGCACTAGTGAAGGGTTTCAATTAACCCAAGATTGTTGGAAAAAGAACACAGCCACACATAGCTCTTGAGATGCTTTGCTTTTTTGAGAGGGTACAAGAAGCAGCTAGAGAAGGCTTTTGCAGATGTCATCCTTACCAGAGGAAGAAAGTGATTGAGAATGCAAGGCTATCTGTGCAAAGATAACACTCACATTCCCTAAGAAGGGAAGAGGTAAAAGAAGGTAATAAAACCAGGATTTCAGGAAAGCAGATTTCAGTACACACAGAGAATTTACAGGTAAAATCTCACAAGTCTCAAATATAAAGAGAAAATGGGTTCTTGGAAACCTTGTCAGGATTCTGATGTTAGTTTGCAAGTGACAGTTTTCCCAACACAGAGGGAGAACAGGACCTGCAATGAGAAATCGGTTCAGCTATCTTATGGTCTCTCCGGTGATATCAAATGCAGGAAATAAGCACCCAGTCACAAAAAACAGTTCAGATTGGTTGGCTTGTATATAAAATAATAGCATAAGAAATTAGGGGGAAAATCAGAAATGCCCATGAAGAAAAAAAAATAAAAAAAAAAAAAGGAGATGCCAGCAGATGAGGCATTTCAAAGGTAACAAGAAATTAGTCTGTAGGGATAACAATAGCAAGAGGATGAGCAAGAGAAATTTGATCTATTACTTGATTGGAAAGACAACCTATTGGCAGATGACACCAGGAAAGACCAAATGCCTTTCTGTATTTGTCTTCACACAAAACCAGAAATCAATTAGCTAATGAACAGAAAGAGTGACAAATCACTGTTTAGAATAGAGAAAAGACAGGTTAGAAAGCATTTAAATGAGAAAAGTGTTTTTTCAAATCAGTCATGCCCCATGGATACCATCCTAGTGGATTAAACAAACTGACATCAAGCAATCTTCGAGCACACTTGGAGGACAGATGAGTTACTGTAAAACTTGAAAGGAAGACTGTGGCACTTAGCTTTTTTAAAAAAAAAAAAAAAGACAAAACCACAAGTAAATACAGAAGGCTAGTTAGTTGTCTTCAGTTCCCCCAAACCACTGAAACAAACAACCCAGTATCTTCAAGCACCTATAAAACAAGAATGTAAGTAACAGTCAATGTGGATTTGTCACGGACAAATATTTTCCTAAAATAGTTTCCCTCTGTGGGTAGAGAAGAAATGGAAGATGTCACATAGCTGAACTTGGAAAAGGGAATTCTCATAAGTAAATTACAGATGAAATTACCGTAGCAGAAGAGCAAAATTGTTTGGAAAACTATTCAAGAACAAACTATCCTGGACCCACAGTGAATCTGAATGAAAACAAGTTTCTACAGAGCTGTCTTAAACATACCAGTATCCGTTACTGGCTGATGGAAGACAGCATATTGTTATCAAACCTGCAAATTAAAAAAAAAAAATAAAAAAAGAAGCAAATAAGCTTTAGGGCAGGATTAGAATTCACAGTAATTGTTAAACTGAAGAAACTTTGTCTAAAACAGCATATGATTCTACACCTAACAGGAACAATAAGTTGCATGCCTGGACTTAGATATCAGGTCTGCAAAGAAAGATCTGGCATTTCAGCAGATCATAAGCAGAAGAGAAGTCAATAATGTCATGCTGTTGCCAAAACTTACATATCCTACTGAGTCATAACAACAGGAGTATAATCCATGACAATATTAAATGACCCATCTGACCTATCCACGTTGGTTAGTTCTGAGAATGTTCAGAGGACATCAATCAGAATGACCAGAGCTCTAGAAAACACAGCCTGTGAGGAAAGGCTGAATGAACAGATGTTGTTCAGTCTGGAGAGAAGACAATCTCCACTCCAGAAAATCCCAAACTGGGGAAAGGGCTGTCTACAGGGAATACGGGAATGAGTGGGCTTCAATTGTAACAAGGAAGATTTAGATTGGATACTAGGGAAATAAACTTCTACCACTGAGGATACAGAAGCACATAATAAGCTGTAGCAGGAATGTGGAAGATTCAACTTTTGAGATGTTAAAGAATAAGATTGAACTACTACTTGTCAAGGAATGTTGCTGACAGAGAGCATACTGCTTTTTGACACAGGAATAAACTATATGGTCTCTTGGAACCTCTCCCAACCATATAATTTTATGATTCTGTGTTTCCAAGATGATGTAGCTAATCAAATAAGATATTTGATACGTCTTCATACATCTTAATTTGTCTCAGAGTTGCACCAATCTATTTCTAGAAAAACAGCTCCAGCAGTTTTGCTGTGCACCCACAGTACTAAGAATGTTTTTTAATGAAGACTGGCTCTGCAGCACTAGTCTATGCCAACTCCACAGGCAAATGGCAAGATTATAAACTCCTGTGTTGAGGCATCAGCCTGGAGCTAAATCCCACCCATGATGTCTCCAGGGCTGTGCAAGCCCTAGTGGCTTAATTTGGTCCCCTGGTATTTGGTAACCCCTGTCCCCAGACCCACTGTCTGAGCTGGACTTGACTACCAAGCAAGAACCCAAGCAGCTACCAGCAGCTCCAGCCAGCTTGGGGTCCTGCGAAGTGCTGTTGGTTGGACACACTCTATGTGGACTATTTTAAACCCAAACAAATTGCTTCTCACTTTCTTTTTTTTGATGTACATGACCTGTTGCCTTACAGTCTCATCCCATTATTAACTGTGTACATTAAAAGTGAAAAATAAAGCTAAGTCATAAAACCCTGGCCTAAATTTGTCTTAATTTTCTTTTGTACAAAAACTGCCTAGTTTCGATACAGAATCAATTTTTTTGTTTTTAATTTTTACTGACTCAAGTAGCTTTATTTTAATTCAGAAATTGTTTGTACATAATTTTTCAGCAACTCAGAGCTCTCTGTCACAAGCAAAGCTGCAGCAAAACCACTGTCTCCATGCAGTCATTTCTAGGAAGGGCAACACAAATCTTGTGCACGTTTTATTTGCCACTAGGTGGGAGTGGAACATAATCTTCTAGTTAATCTTTATGTAGTATCAATAGAGAAACTGAAAGACAAAGTATATTTTCTCAACTGGTCACTAAAGAAGAATCATTCTGTCACTGGAGAATTACTTCAGCAATTCATAGGTGTCTACAGCTACAAGGTATGGGAGCTACACTGAATTTTATTTGAGCCTTCCATAGAGTACTGATAATTCAGAAGAAAACACTTTGATTTCTACTCAGAATGCTACTTTTTTTCACTGGTTTTCTGTCATCATTAAGAATTGGACGACTGACTTCTTTTTCTGAAACTTACATACCCAGCGGATGTGTTTTCAAGGAGGTGCCTTGAATAATATAATGTTGCTCAGCCCTGTCACCTATTGTCAATGCTGCATATTTTGTTGGTACTGAGAACACTGAACATTTGTATAAATATCATTCAGACACATTTCACAACATATTGCATACACCTCGAAACCACGCACTTCTTTTTATCACACCAGGCCCGCTTGTGTTTTTTCATGATCAGTGACATTTAGGATCACTTTTGAAAGCCTTCATGTTATAAATAAAAAGGGTGATTTTTACAATAAAATATCCTGCTGAACAATCCTCTTGCATATGTCTGTACCTGACTTGAAACAGGTATCCTTTTTTTAAAGTGCAATATCTTAGTCTCTCATTAGTAGTTATCATTAGTTATCATATTAAACTACAGATGGATCATCAAAGAAAGAAAGAACTGTAATCATGGGTTGTAGTCCTTTCTTCCTTCTTTAGAAAGCATAACATTAAAAAAATAACAGTTTCAAAAGTACTTCTACTATTTCTTAGAAAAATACAAAGTTAAGGCATATGTTAGGAGAAATACACTGGAGGTTTCTAAGATCACTAATGGTGTAAGGGATGTGAAGATGGAAAAATGTTGCATCACTTCTCTTGTTGCAGGAGTTTCTAGAAAAACTAAGAATTGCAATGAAGTAAAAATAAAATTAATTTAAAAACTGATAAATAAATTCTGGAAGGATAAATCTGTCAGGTTTTTCAGGTTTTTTTTAATGTTCATCAGTACCAACAATTAAGACAAAAAAACCCTCTAGCATCTACATGTGGAACTAGTACAAGGTGAAGGAGTGTATTTGTTCTGGGTTTTATGTTTTTTACCCTTACCTTTAAGAGCATCTCAGTTCTTGCTTGAGCCTTGAAAGCCCAACCCTGCTTTGGGAACAGTTCTCCAGTGACATGAAGGAGGCATGACGCCTCTAGAAAATGTTGTCAGTGCCTTCCTCCAATGCTGACCAAGTCAAGTGGCTGCTGGGCAAGACAGGCTTGTATCTCAATATACGTTAGCCTTTAGACAGAGCTGCAGGCATACAAGAGCATATCTGGTGTCATGCATATTTGTGGACTCTTCTTGTCATTCTTCAGGGTACAGCCAGCTCCCCCTGGGTCACCTCGCCCAGCCAGCTCTGACCATGTGCCAAGAGGTTGTGGCAGCAAAGTACATACAGCTTAGTTGGGTATCGACCAAGCAGCCATTTCTTGGTGAATATACACATTTTTTGGTGAATATTTTTTTGTGAATTCACCATTTCTTGGTGAATACACACAAGAGATGGCTGGGGTTCAATGAGTTACCAAGCATTAGTATGCTCCCCACCGT
Source organism: Aegotheles bennettii (assembly GCA_013398125.1). Taxonomy (NCBI): domain Eukaryota; kingdom Metazoa; phylum Chordata; class Aves; order Caprimulgiformes; family Aegothelidae; genus Aegotheles; species Aegotheles bennettii. The sequence continues at coordinate 66,341 of VZRW01014132.1, forward strand.
GGCAAGACCCCTAAGGAGCCTTTGATGACCTGGCAGGTGTCAGGCAGGTGGGGAAGGGTCAGGCCTGCTGCTCCATGCTGCAGACCTATCACCTCACCCCCTATAGTTTTCCTTTAGGATTTTACACCTTTCTGTGTTGCTCTTTTTTCATCCTGAATTGCTCTCAATAGCCCTACCTCCGTCTGAAATTTCACCTTCCTTATGTTGCATGATTTTACTCACAGCTCGGCGATTTCAGTGAGAGCCTGAGCCCAGGCTGCACAGTGGGGCCATGTCCAAGCCGGGTCCTGGATGGCCCAGTCCCCAGGGAATGGGGCTCATCGCAAGGTGAAACAATGCAGTGGTTACACTGCCTGTCATCTCCAGGCAGTCCTAACATAAATTTAGCCACCCTGGGCCACTAGCGGGTACTTCTGCAGTCAAAAATAGTAGGGATGACGCACACCCTGCTGCTCCTCACCTCCCTGACTGCACATCCGTGACAGCTGACCTGTAACGAGGGAATATAAGGCTCCAAGTCAAAAGGGGAGTCTCTTTCTGATACAGAAATTTCTTTGTGATACAGAAATTTCTCTTTGTGATACAAAAATTTCTCTTTATGATAAGGATATTTTTCTGCAATCATTGCCTCATGATTTTGCTGCCATCAGGCTGTACTGCTGCACAAAATTTGGTGCCAAATCAGTTTCTTTTTTGACCAGGAGTCACTAGAAGGAAATCATTGAAACAGTTAGAGCCATTAAAATCAAGATTTTCTTTACATTAGAAAATTGTCTACACTGAGTGCAGGACAAAGTCTGAAGTGTAGCTGCTAAAATACCTTCTCTGAGCTCTGAGGACACCCAGTCCCCTCCATAACATTTTTACTACTAAAACTTTGGCCAAAACCACAGCTAATTTCAATGAAATCAGAAGAGTAAAAGTTTCAAAGCATGCCCTCGTGTGATACATAGGGTACACTTGTGAACCCCTGCCTCAGCAGTCAGTCCAAGTGACTGGGACCCTTCACCCACAGGCACACTGCATATGGCCCCAAGCCACATAGGTGACCTGAGACCCTTCACCTCATTTCCCCTCATCCCCTGAAGTGATGCAGGATTCCCTGATCTCTTTTCTTTCCCCTTCCCCACCCTGTTTCCAAGGAAGGATCCAGCATCCCCTCCTCTGCTTTATATTTTAGCCTAATTTTTGTGCTTTCTGCTTGCAGCTGTGAGCTAATGGGAAAAGGGACACTTCCATAATTAGCAATTTTTAAGAGCAGGAGCTGCCGCTTCTGGGACATTGTGACTTCTGTGCAGTGGAGTTCAAAATTATAATCAGGGTGACTGACAGAGACACGGTGTGCTTGGGGACTGTGGAGGACAGTTAGTAGGACAGAGAATGCAGTGGCTGCTGGCACCATCCCAGAGGAAGCTTCTTCACCGAGGATGTGTTTCATTAGGGGAGGTAACGTTACGGCAGTGTCAAAAAGACCATGTCTTGTCGGCATGGAACAGGCATACAGACATTCAGGAAGTAAAAGCAATTTTTACCAGAAAAGCTTTAAATGCTCATGTTAGTTTATAAAAACTTTTTTCTTTTTTCCTAATCCAGGCCTGCTTCAACCCAGCTAAGGCTAATTCTCCCCTGACCCATGTTTATACATGTTTACCTACATGTAAGCCACCCAGTCTAACTCGGAAGTCAGTCGTGCTTTGAGCAGTCTGCTGGACTAGATGGTCTTCAAAGACCCCTTCCCAGCTGAATTATTTTGTGATTTGATATTTTAAATAATAAGGAAGCGATCTCATAGTTGATCAGTTTACTTTTAACATCCATTTTGTACTTGCAGTGCCTCCATATAAATGACAATTGCAACACTAAGCAGTCGCAGAGCATGCTTGAGGCGTTTCACCAGCCCATGGGCTTTGACACCCCAGATCACTCCCCAACAGTTATCCCGGCTGGGTCCGTCTAATGGGGGCAAAGGGCAGGATCAGGAGCTCTCATCTCCGGAGGGATGACGGCTGCCTCTCATTTGACCTGTCTTCCTTTTTTAACAGCTGAGAGTAACCTGAACTGCATTCCATCTCACAGATACTTACTCGCAGCTGCTACAAATGAACAGCAGGCAAAGAAGAAAAGAACCTTAATGAACAGCTAAAATATTCTATTTATGGGTATGATTTTTATGCAGTGAGACATCATTAATTTTTAATAGGATATACGTTTTTTAAACTTTACTGTTTGGTGAGTAATTTCATTCTTGCACTCAGAGGAAATGCCTCCAGTGATTCAACTACTGTTAAAGGAAGAATTCAAAGCATTTTCAATATCATAATGCCAGCCAACAAAACACTGATACACGTTAGTTTGAAATTAAGGGCTGAGGTGCATGATAATTCTTGTGAAGAATAAGCACACATTCCAATTAAAAGGAAGATGATTGCAAAATATATCCAATCAAATGATCCAAATGACAGGAATATAGAACTATATATTTTATCTGAGATAGTGACTGCTACAGCTAAAGTGGTAGAATAACTTTTCTCTTGACATTTTGAAATAGCTCTGGGGAGAAAATCTTCAAAGCCTTATTATTTAAAAAGAATTCAGAACAGAGGTGATTCTGGTGACTAGCTGCTTTGAGAATTTAATTTATGACAATAAGCAGAGATGTAGTATAAGGGACACTTTGAATTACATTTTTACCCATAAAATAAGCGCACATAAGAACCAAACTAGAATAAGCAAACAGATTTACATTAAATTTGTGGACATACACATTTCATTTTTATGTTACAGAAGAGGTTTTTACAATAGAATACAACAGAAGAAAACTCTTCTTGGCATTGAATAGAATGATGTAAAAACTCAGGGAAAATGGTTGAACTCAAAGATTGCTAGAAGGAGCTGCTAATTTCAACATATATTTGTATTACCCTTTAAGTGCTGTTCAGGGTAACTATATTTAATTTCAGAGTGGAAACAAAGTGCAACTAATCCTGCAACAGACTGCATCTCGCTGGTCTCCTGTGACTTCAAGGGGACTCCTGCCCTATAGGGTCAAAAACAGCAAGGAGCATGACACACTGATACCAGTTGAACTTCAGAAAAAACACTATAGGTTGTGGTGGTTTGACCTTGGCAGGTCACCAGGTGCCCACCAAAGCTGTTCTATCACTCACTCCCCTCCTCAGCTGGACAGGGAAGAGAAAATATAACGAAAGGCTCATGGGTCAAGATAAAGACAGGGAGAGATCACTCACCGATTACCATCACAGGCAAAACAGACTCCACTTAGGGAAAATTAATTTAATCTACTGCCAATTAAATCAGAGTAGAATAATGAGAAAATAAAAAATAAATCTTAAAACACCTTCTCCCCACCCCTCCCTTCTCCCTAGGCTCAACTTTACTCCCAAATTCTATACTTCCTCCACCCTAAGAAGCGCAGGGGGACAGGGAATGAAGGTTGTGGTCAGTTCATCTCTGCCGCACCTTCCTCCTCAGGGGGAGGGCTCCTCACACTCTTCCCCTGCTCCAACGTGGGGTCCCTCCCACGGGAGACAGACCTCCACAAACTCCTCCAACGTGAGTCCTTCCCACAGCTGCTGTCCTTCAGGAACAGACTGCTCCAGTGTGGGTCCCCCATGGGGTCCCAAGTCCTCCCAGCAAACCTGCTCCAGCACAGGCTCCTCTTTCCATGGGGCCACAGGTCCTGCCAGGAGCCTTCTCCAGTGTGGGCTTCCCGCAGGGTCACAGCCTCCTTTGGGCACATTCACCTGCTGCAGTGTGGGGTCTTCCACAGGCCGCAGGTGGATATCTGCTCCACCATTAAACTCCACAAGCTGCAGGGAGACAGCCTGCCTCACCATGGTCTTCACCACAAGCTGCAGAGGAACCTCTCCTCCAGCACCTGCAGCACCTCCCTCCACTGCTTCTTCACTGATGTTGGTGTCTGCACAGTTGTCTCTCTCACATGTTCTCACTCCTCTCCTCTGGCTGCTGCTGCACAGGGGTTTTTTCCCCCCTTTCTTAACAGAGGCACCACCACCGTCACTGCTGGGCTCAGCCTCAGCCAGCGGCGAGTCTGTCTTGGAGCTGGCTGGTATTGGCTCTATCAAGCATGGGGGAAGCTTCCAGTAGCTTCTCACAGAAGCCACCCTTGTAGCCCCCCCCGCTACCAAAACCTTGCCACAGGAACCCAATATGAGCATTTGTGAAGGTAAAACTTCCTCAAATTTCTACTACGAATTCTTTAGAAAGTATAATTCAGTATCACAGTTTCTCACAAACTCCAGTAGTGTTACACTTACGCAACATGGCAAAGTGACACTAAAGAAAAAATATTTTATTTTGATACTTAAGAATAAATGTAAAATTATAAGGAATATGATGGGATATAATGTCTTGCATAGACACAGTAATACCTCTTCTTGCTACTTTCTGCATGGGCCAAAAAAAGTCTTATAACATGGTATTTTTCAAAGTTGCCAATGAGAAGGCAGTCTTGAGTTAGTACTAGTCTTCTAAACAGAAAAGAGGAATTCTCGTAAATCAGAGACCTGAGAGAATGGATGTACACAGCTGCAGAGTTACAGATGAAGCTAAGTGAAGGCAAAAGAAAGAAGAGGGAAATCTACCTCTCAGGTCAGCTCGTAAAATATTAACATACTGGCAGAAAAAGACAGCTTGGCATGGCTGATGTATGTAAAAGATACACACATACCTCTTTGTCAGACATAAATGTATGTCTGGCACTATTCACTCTTCTGTGGGATCTGCCCATGCAGATTAAATGGCAAAGGTAAGCACACTGCACCATGAACAAGCCTTACCTGCTGGCAGAGAGCTCTCTATTCTGGTTAGCTGTTGCTGATACAGCAGCAGGTTGGTACCTCATGTGGTGTTCTCTGGGTTGCTGCTTCTTTCTCACAGGTTTTAAGAAAGCTTTTGGAGGTGGCAGTGCTTTTTCCACCACTGAAAAGGGTCCTATGATCACCGGAAACTGAGAAAGCATCTTTTCCTCTCTTTTCATGGCTTAGATATCAGAGAGGGAAGTATCTTTATGAGTCAAAGCCTTTCATTTCATGCAGATACATAGAAGGGTAAAGACAGAGTCGATTTATTAATGACCTCTCCTCCTTTTGTCCTCTGTCCAGCCATGCAATAGACACCAAATTAATTTGTTTCTATGATGTGCTTCTTCCAGGAGACCTGCTTCACAGGAAGAAGTCGACTAGCTTCACTGGAAGAAGAAGGGAGAGGGACTTTTGCAAAAGGTCCTTAGCATGCAACCACAATGACTGCATCTCAGTACCCAGAGAACAGATAAGAGCCTGTTCAGCAGGACATCTTTCACCCTTTCTAGGAAGTGACACTGAAAACTACTGTTCTTAGCATTTAATCTGGTTATTTCAATAAAGCCAACCTTATCAGACTGCTTCTCAAACTGATGGCCAAATAGGCTACTCTGAAGCATTTCATACAAAGACAAGCACCAGCAATGTGTGAAGCCTACACATTGATTTCTGCAGCACTGCACTCCTTTGCAGGATTTCTGTAATTTCTAGCACAGAGGCAAGTGTATGTGACTTCAGTCAGCAACTCCTCCAACTGCCCAGTCAGAGTAAGGACCTTGCCAAATCCCTCATGTTCAGGGTTTCTCACCTCACCAATTCTCCAAGACATGGAGCTGTCGGTAGCATCAGCCAGCAGGGAGGAAAGCAGCTCTGTGCAATGTGACAGAGGATCTAGACCATCCCACCTAAATGGTGTGGCTTCACTGGAAATCCTGTCCTCCTGGGCTTCGTCAACAGAAAGGAGGGGAGCTCCCTGGGATAATCCCAGAGCCAGGTGAACTAAAATGCCCTTGGGCAGCAGCTACTGCTCTTCTTTGAATAAATAGGGAACCTGCAGTAACTAAACACCAAACAGATGCCTCACAGGGAGATTTGCCACAAATATAGAAAGGGATTAAAAAGGAAGGGAAACAAGATGGGCACTGCAGGCAGCAGGTATGTTCAGGTTCTTGGATGCATTCGGAGGAGGGCAACAAAGCTGGTGAAAGGGCTGGAAGCAATGTCCTGTGAGGAACAGCTGAGGACTTTGGGTTTGTCTAGTTTGAAGAAAAGGCAGCTGAGGGGCAGCCTCATGTATACTCATGTATAGCATCCCCCACAGATAACATGGTAACACGGACTCTTGAAAGGCATAGGCACTTCCAGGACGATGCAGAATTTCTCTGTGTGAGCTCCCAAAGCCTGCTGCCAACCCTGAAGGAGGCCAGGTGTCATCAGACCAGCTAAACACTACAAACAAGCGGGCAGACTGCTGGCAACCACAAGCACTTCGAGGGAGGCAGTGACATTGCTGGAGGGAAGAGCAAGCTAGCTGTATGGGCTCTGAGTGGCTTTGGCATGGAAATAAATCTCACACAGTGTAAGATGTCTAGAAGCAGAAATGAACCAAGCCATAGCATGAAAGCTGTCCCTGCCGTGTACGCTGCATGTGTGCGAGAGGCAATACTGATGGCCCTCATCTGAATCCAGACGGGTGGTGGTCCCAGAGGCTGTGCACATTTCTTAAAATGGACTAATACTCGAGACGAATCACAGCCAAAAATCTTCTCACCTAAAACATCAAGACATGTGCTCTTAATCAAAGCAACCACACCTTGACTGTTGTGTCTTCAAAGTTGCTTGCTGCTATCACAGAAATTAGACTGTGTTTTACCTGGGAAATTGAATTATTGCTACCACAAAAATCTTGCAGTCCTTGATTTAGCAGGAAAATAATTTTCTCCTTGCTGGATCCTCACGCTTTTCTAGATCTAATCATTCTTGAAACATATACTTCACAAGCAGATGCTTTCATCAGACAACTCACTTGCACTGTGGCATGTAAATGACTTCTGAGACATATGGGAGCACTACTCAGTATAACCAAGGCAGAGTTGCTGGTTGCCTGGAGAACATAACATACTAAACAGGATGCTGTTGCATCAGCATGCTGGTTTGTTGCCTAACATTACTGAGGATAAGCAGAGGTCTATTTGAATTCATAATCTGTTTTGGGGAAAGAGTGTTTTCTTCTAGGAAATAACTTCAGCGTACCCTCCAGGTGATATTTTCTGTAACTGACAAACAATCAGCTCATTGTGTTACAAATTTTCCCATTAAGAACAAAAATTGCCATATTGAGTCCAGCTTAAAATCCTTCTAACCTGGCACCCTCTCCATAACGGGAAGCAAATCCGGTCATTTCATGGGAAACCAGAAGGTTGGAAAGAACTCTCAAACTTCTATTTTTTCATGGCTGAAGAACGTTATCTGCCCTAATGCCTCCAGTTTAATATCTCAGATGCTTTGTCATCACCCATTGATAGATATTTCAGATGGGCATGTGGCAGATGCTTGACATTAGAGGATGATGCACCCAGCATAAGGAGACATGCCTTACCACCTAGGACAGAAGCATGCAGGGGAGAAGGCAGAAGAGAGGACCTTTGGACTCACAGAAGGAACCCTAATACAATTCTAAGTTTTCACCTGCCACCTCCATCACTGATTTTTTTCCCAGGGGTACTTCATAATTATTTTTTCCTTCTGGATCTTTGTTGTTATTTTCCAAAACAGAATTATATCTTCCCAAGGAAAGTACATTTATTTATGACTATGGTGCCAAAGGAGGCCGAATATAGCAAGAGTCATGAAAATGGTTCTCTTTCTGTTCCTTTTTCCAAACAACCTACTTTCCAAGCTAAGCATGTGTTGCCTAGGAAGACTTCTACAATTATAACACATCCAGGACCTGAAACTTGGACCATAGCAGACAAAAACAGTGCCTGAAACGTGCCCAACATCCAAATAACAAGCACAGAAAAAACAGAATTAAAACATCACACATCCACTTTCCTCATAGATTTTCTCTTTATATTGCATTATATGCCTAAAGGGGGAAATCTGGGGCAGAGTTTTTTGCTGGTCCAGTGTGTCATTGATTTAATTTGAGAATTTTTAAGAACAACAATGTGTCTGTCCCTGTATTTTTGAAGTGTTTGTATCAGAAAGTTAAAAAAAAATAGGTAATCTGAGGAAAGAGAAAAACAAGGGAAAACCCTGCAGGAGAGTTTTCTGCAAATTTATAGTGCTTTCCTACAGATAATTTTTATTCCATTTTCCTTCCTTTCCTATTCCATTTTCTTAGAAAACATATTCATCCATTTTTTCCAATAATTTTATTTGACCATTGGATTTTAGGAACAATATAAATACTGGGAAAAAGATAATTCAACTTTATTTACCAAAAGTTTGAATTTAAATACCCTGTCCCTCAAAAAAACTTTGATTAGATAAATGTGATCTTCCCTAAAAAAATTATTTACCCATAGTGAGATGCTGTCAAAATCAAGCAAATATTGCTCTGTTAATGTTAACCAGAGGCATGATGATTTCTAAACCTTTTGTTTAGATGGCTGTTACTGTTTGCCAGTATTTATTATCTGCAATATAGCTTACTTGAAAGAGATAAACCATCCATCAATAGGACATGCCCCTCTGGCAGTTACTTTATCAACCGTTCCAAGCATCATTCTTTTTCATTAACTGTTTCATCAAACATCTGTCTGTCTTTCATCTTCTTCTTACAAAAAAACCTCCATGGCAAACTACCATTGACACATCACCCCTTGCAATGGATGATATTGTCCAAATTTTTTACTGTTTGCAATATCCTTTTCAATTGCCCCCACAGAAAGAAGGCAAGGAAAAGGTAGTACATTTTACTGAACCATATGAAAAAAAGTCCAACATGTATTTTTCAGGCACCTAGCCCTTCAACACATTGGTTAAAAAAAAAAAGCCTGTAGTATTTACATTTATTTACATATTATACTGAAATATGTAAATGTTAGAACCATATAACAAGAGAATACTACTAAAAACATATTCCTGTTGCTGCAGAAACTGAGCTTGATTTTTCCTACTACACTAGTAAGAAGCAATTGACATGCAAACTAACATCTTGGCAGCTTGACATTTTGGGCTAATTAAGGTGTAAGGCACAACAAAGAGAGATTTGAAATGCTGTTCTTAAAAAAATACAATAAAAAATGTTTTCAGGTAGAGCTGGAGGAGTAGTTGTTATAAAGGACAGAAACAATGATTAGCATAGAGAGAAGAGATAATGTACATTTCTTCCCAAATAGTATGCGTGATCCAACAATATACTGCTCAAATTCTGATGTTGTATTTTCAGTCTGACTGAAGTGACAAATATTGTGCCCTATCTTTGGCACAAAAATAATCACAGGCTCCAAACAAATAAATCCAATGAGAGCACGAAGAATACAGATACCTGACCTACAGATCACTTATGTGAGATTTATTTAATGAAAGAAAACTAGATAAATGTAATGTTAGGAAGCTAAAAGAGACAAGATGAAAAATAAAGTACTTTCTAGACTTCAAAGATAAGTTTGGTATTTAGGGCAATTAAAACTAAATTAAATCTAAACTAGATTAAACTGAAACTCTTTGGAGCTCAATATCTCTTGCAGACTGTTCTCGGTCTCCATCCCTATTTAAAAAAAAATATCAAGTCTTCTGTTAATTAAACAATTTGACCTTCATTCTTCTTCAGGAACAACTTTCAGTTTCTAAGGGATAATGAAAAACAAGTGAGTGGAACCAATGCTCTATGTCTAACAGACCTCAGGAGCCACAGGCAAGAATGGAATTTAGTGGATGGAAGATGTCAGAATTATATGAGATGACACAAATACATATCTTATAAATTAAAAGGTTATTAAAACATGATACAAACTTAGCTGGTACCTCACTACTATTTTATTTTTATTGAACTCTACAATCTATATTAAATTTTTCTGTGATTGTAGCAACCACTTTTATTTTGATTTCCTGCAGAACAGCTAGGCATTTTCAAGAATGGGTCTAAAGGACAGTATTTTGGTTTGCCCACATTATGAAATTCTTACAAGTTTTTCTTTGAGACATGCCTGTTTGGCAGGCCATGAAATTTGCACAGGGATTTTTTTTAATACAATTAGATGATATAAACTGTCTCTGGAAAAAAGCCATTTTAACTTGGTACAGTTCCAAAATATTGCTCTACTTTCCAGAAAGGTCACAATTCCTACATGCTGAATTGTTATGACTTTTGTTGTGACTTTTTCCAGAAAATTTCTCAAAAATGTTGATTTGAGTGACAAACCTACATGCCACTGCTGAGCTGGAATTTTACTCTGCAAGAGCACATCTGTGCCGACTTTGTCCACATTAACAGCCAGAGCCAATCTGTAGTACCTGAATAGTATAGAGAGACAGGTTCAAATACTCACTCACTGGAAAGCCAGGCCAGAGAGAAGAACCTACCTTTATGATGCTCTGTCTCAATCTCATATGAGATTAAGATACAGATTTTTAACTTTTTTTTAATAATAGTCTAGAAAAATATTCACATTTACAAAGCTAAGCACTCAAGATTTGGAAAATACTAAACCAAAAGTTTCCTGTGCAAACACATTTCAGATCTTTTATCGACATTACAGCACAGTTACTTACATGAGTGACCACATATGACCGAGGAAGTTCAAGAGAAATCTTCCAAAAATTTAGCCAAAGGATTTTTTTTCCTTTCATTTAGCCCACGTGTAAAGATATGTAATACTTCATATAACACTCCACAGTGTAATTTGTGTTTGTAATATCTAGCATGGTAACTGTTGATTACCTTCTTCTAGCTTCTCCTTTTAAATGGATCCTCCCTGTCCCCTAATTTTAGGTTAGAGTCTTTCCTGTGATAAGCACATCTTATTTTCATCAAAGGGAATGGAAATGCCACATACACCACTTGTCATCTGCACTTGTGTTTGCTGCATTCCTCTCATCACACGAGGTGATGCTTCCCCAGCAATGATCCTCTCTCCACTCCAGGAAGCCATGCTTGTTAGAAAAACCTAACCTATATTTTTCTTAATCTCTTATTAATACTGTCCCTTTTAAATTTGCAATTAATATTTTCTTTAATCTGAAGATCTGAAAATGTTCTTTCAGATGTGTGTTGAAACAGGTTAACAGTAGCTAAACTTTTATAAAGGTGTGACAAATGCGATATATGCAAAAAATTGGCAAGTGATATATGAAATAAACCACAGAATAAATGAAGTTTGAAATTCAACGCTCTTTGGGCACGCAAATGTTAGTAATTTGGAAACGCGCTGTGTTATAATTATGCACTTACAGAATATGCTTCCTTCCAATAGATTTCCCAATTTTAAGCCAACTAATATGCCAAACCAATTAATGCTCTAATGCACAAACAATTGCAATTTTGATTCCTGCTGAAATGTCTATTTTTCTATCAATACAGCAAAATGGGTTAAACTTTGACTATTTAGCTATCTATTTTCTCCCACGTAGAGGGAAGCTGGAAGGAGAAATAAAGTTGTGCAACAGTAAGGCAGAATCAGTTCTGGGGGGAGCAGGAACTACAGCTGAATCTTGAATTCTGGCAAACTTACCTAGATATAGTAGTGGTGCATTTCCTCAATGGTTTTCACGATTTTACATTATTTCTGAATAATACCTGATGAAATGCCTAACCTAAAGTACAGCTGTCAAATCTAAAGAGAGCAATGAGGCTGCTAAGCTACCGTCTCGATACATTAGGCAGCTTTCAACTTCTTCACTAGGAAAAGCAAAATTTTCGGCTCAGCAGGTATTCCACAGTATCTTGTTCATTGCCTTGGAAAAAATACTACTTCACTTTCATTCTGTGTACTTAATGCTTGTTAAAGGATTTGACGAGACTGTGAGTATCTCTAGGTTAGCCTTTATTAATAACTCAGAGTTGGCCCACCACCTTAGTGAATGTCAAAGATTAGCTTGAATACATCTTCTATATATATGATTCTACATAACATTATGCAACTAGTGTTTCTTAGAAAGGTTCTTGGTGTTTTTCCATGTATTCAGCTGATTCTCGTTGCCCCGTCTCAATTCTTCCTTTAAAGTTTGGTGCAGTCCCTGGTCACCACAGTCTATTCTTGAACAAACTTCATCAAGGATCACCTTTGAATTTCTAAGAAATATCTCAGGTTATTCCATTCAATATATGCTTACTCCATGTCTAACTTTCCTCTAACTTATCTATCTTAATTTAGTCACTTATTATCTATTTTTTAGTCCTAAACCTAAGACACATGATTAATCTTTTGTTGATTCACTTGACTGGGGTTTAGGCCAGCCATGGTAGGGGCTTTGCAAAGGACAATAAAGCAGTTTATCAATATTCTTCTAGAACCACCTGCATCCTATTAATTATCATATTAAACAACTACTATTTCACTAATCTTAGATATTTCTAAATATGATCGAGTCTCTCACAGGCCTAGTTCTTTTACATGCTATATAATAAAATATAGAATAAAAAGGATAGTGAGTAACTAATACAAACATATGAGAGTAGTTGTGGATCTGCCTATTCCCGCGCAGCCTGGAAAGCTGCTTTGAGCACAGAGGCTTGCCAAAGAAATCAGACCTCATTCAAAACTACATTCTTTCATAATGAATTCATTTTAAGCTTGTCAAGTTTTGCCTTCTAGGGATAGAGGACATTTACCGTGGACATTATGAGACATTGACAAAAATCTCGCTGCTACTCATTCCCCGGGGACCCTGAATTTGTGATTTAATAGCCCTCTCACTGGCAATATACCAATTTTGGAGTAATTCTGTTCATGTTATCTTGCTTTTAAATGCAATGCTCCCTTCCCATGCCAAGAAAAACATTATCCATAGATCTGCATTGGAAGCACTACTAGGTCATTCAAGTATTTCACTGTAGACTAGGTCAACACAGGGAGGGTCAGAAAGTTTCATTACCCTGCTCAAAGCCTCTGTGACATGGCTCTGTTCAGACCTACTTGTTAGATGGATGCGCTTGACCAACTGCCCTAATAAAAGCAACAATACCACTGAAGTAATCTATAAATCTTCAATAATAATTGAAATCTATAATATCCCCATATTGGGACCAGTACTGTTTAACATCTTCATTAATGACATAGTGAGATTGAATGCACCCTCACGAGGTTTGCAGATGACCAAGCAGACACCAAGCTGAGTGGCACAGTTGACACACCTGATGGACAGGATGCCATCGAGAGGGACCTGGACAAGCTTTGGAAGTGGGCCCACGTGAACCTCATGAGGTTCAACTAGGCCAAGTGCAAGGTCCTGCACTTTGGTCAGGGCAATCCCTGGTATCAATACAGGCTGGAGCATGAAGGGACTGACAGCCACCCTGAGGAGATGGATTTGGGAATACTGGTGGATGAAAAGCTGGACACGAGCTAGCAAGGTGCATTTGCAGCTCAGAAAGCCAAACATATCCTGGGCTGCATCAAAAGAAACGTGACCAGCAAGTCAAGCAAGGTGATTCTGCCCCTCTGCTCTGCCCTGGTGAGATTCCACCTGGAGCAGTGTCCAGCTCTGGAGTCCTCAGCACAGGAGCAGGTCCGGAGAAGGGTCACAAAAATGGTCAGAGGGCTAGAGCATCTCTCCTATGAAGAAAGGCTGAGAGAGCTGGGGTTGTTCAGCCTGGAGAAGAGAAGGCTCTAGGGAGACCTTATTGCAGCCTTTCAATACTTACAGGGGGCTCATAAGAAAGTTGGGGGAAAACTTTTTAGTAGGGCCTGTTGTGATAGGACAAGGGGTAATAGTTTTAAATTAAAAGAGAGTAAATTTACTTTAGTCTGGGATGCCTCTTCCTAGTTCTACATAATGTTCAAAGCTTCTTTACAGGTACAGTAGCTTTTCAAATCTGTAGTGTGTAGGGTCTGCCATATAACTTGTGTGGGAAATTTCTCTGTCTTGTCATTAAGCTCATTAATCATTCCAATAACTTCAGAAAGTTCCCATCCAAGAATTTTGGATCTCCTTAGTGGTTGATAGCAATTCTCCACACTCCCAGCATGCTCACCACGCTAGTACTCCCCTCAGCTTGTGGCTAGGCATGGTTATATCACCTCCATTAAGTCCAGCTGTGTCTTCCCAACACTGATAACCAGCAGGAAGCCACAGCTCAGGGTTCCTTGGAGTAGAACTGAAAGAGCAGCATCTCTTTCAGCACCTTTTTTAGTTACAGACACATCATCCCCCATGCTTCGGGCATGGGAATCGACCACTATGCCTCTCCTAAGCTTGAGTACAAGAAAGACATGAACGAAGGATTTGTGAAAATTGTAGTCCACTGCTGATGCTCATCACCGACAGGCTTGTAATTCTTTGCTTTACCCCACATTTTGACCAGAACAATTTTCAGACACCGTGTCCTCTTAGCAGATCGTTTGCTCTGCCAAGAGAGCTTTGGCCAGCCCCTGCTAGAGCATAGCTTGCCACTGACATCAACTTACTCCATTTTGTTGACTTTTGCTGGAAATCTGCCTTCATGCACTTTTTTAACTCTTCTCTGGCCCCTCAGGCTACCATGGTTTCATTTTTGTGAAATGCAGAAGATACGGAATCCATATGAACCATCAATAGGCACTTTAAACATATGGTAGATCTCCTCCTATGGTAGAGCTGACATCTTCAGGACTCTGGACACAGTTGGCCTGTTATTATGCTTAGTAACTAGGTTTAGATTTATTTTGCTTTATTTTCTTTATTTTCCTTTTTTCTACTCTCCCCTCACCTCATTCCTTGCTTCTGAAGGTTGTAATACACAATGTCCAACCCTTCACCTGTAAGTCAGCATCGGGAAGTATTTTACAAGAGTTCGAGACACCTTTCCTCATTTTGTTTGCTTTCCCACATATCCTATTACTCTGGCAGAAAGATTATAGCATTCCTCGGGTATAATAAAATCATTTCCCAGCTCTCCCTTTCTTTATAATCCATTTGTTAGCAAAGTTTTGAAGTTTAATAGATATTTCAATACAGCTTCCACTTTTTGAAGATTTGAATTTTCAATTTCTCAGTCTCTCTGAGTTTTAAAACATCAATAAAGTTTCTGTGGATAAACTACAGTTCAACACACTTCTTGGGTCTAGACTGTTAGAAGAGGTCAAGGTAGTCCTTTTGATTTTTGCTCTTTAATGACAATCTTTCTTTCAAAACATGTGGAACAGTTTTCAGTGTCTTTTTTTTTAATGGAGATAGACTGCAGAAGTTAGACAATATCCAGCAATACTAACATTGCCACTGACTCCTTTGTGGCTGTATTTATTTGAGCTCACCTCAGATACTTGTTCAAATCATCTTTGGTGATGATACCTGCTTCTTCAGCAGAGTTTCTGGCTGCTTCCCACACTTCAGCTTCAAACTTGAGCCAGGGGTGAGTGAGCACCTGATGTGGCAGACTCTCTGATCACCTTGACTTAGTGGCATTTTTAACTCCTTAGGACTCTTTTCAATATCATAACTACTTTTTTCCTAAGTGAAGTTTTTAATCTGCTTTCACCAAATACTGTGAGGATTTGAAGTGCAACAGCATTGGCCTGCTGGGTTTACCAGCAGGTTCTTTTCAACCTAGTGTGGATGCTCCGTTCTACTATGAATACTAGGGTGAAACGGTAATTAACCATTTAATTAAATAACCTTATTTCAGCCTTTCAGTACTTAAAGGGGGTTTATAAGAAAGATGGAGATGGACTTTTTAGTTGGCCCTGTTGCAATAAGACAAGGGGTGATGGTTTTAAGCTAAAAGAGGGTAGATTCTGACTAGATATAAGGAAGAAATTTTTTACAATGAAGGTGGTGAAACACTGGAACAGGTTGCCCAGAGAGGTGGTAGATGCCCCATCCCTGAAAACACTCAAGGTCAGGTTGGATGGGGCTCTGAGCAACCTGATCTAGTTGGAAATGTCCCTGCTCACTGCAGGGGGGTCAGACTAGATGACCTTTAAATGTCTCTTCCAGCCCAAACCTTTCTATGATTCTGTGATTCTATGAAATGTATTCAAATGCATTCCTAGAGCATTATACTAGCTGAGTTTAATGATGATTGATTGCACACACAGGATTGGGAACATACACACATACATGCAGAGAGCCTCTCTCGCTAGGCTTGCTCTAACAAAATGCATCAGGTGGTTCCTGCCTTCCCCTTCCAAGGGAGCTCTGGCTGACTCTGACTTTCAACACTGGTACTCCAAAGAACATTTGACAACTGCTGCTTTAGGTCTTAGGCAAATTACTGATTTCTTTTGCCTAACTGCTTCTCAAAGACAACCAGTTTTTAGGTAACAACCCACTCCCCACACCTCCAGATGGAAAAAACAGCAGGGGCAAGAAAACAATCTTCCATATCCTGCAGTTTACATTCTCTCCTCAACTCCTATCAGCTACCGCATTCTTTAGCTAACAATCCTACTGCAGATCTGTGGTGAAATACATGGAATTGAAAATACTTTCATACATTAAAAATATTTTAATACATTAAAAATACACTTAAATTTAAATAAATTTATTCACTTACACATGGAAAGCAGACAGCAATGTTACTGAAGTTCATGCAAACCGGAGGCAACAGAAAGGCTGGAATATCAGGCTTATTTCAAGCTCACATCCAAAAGGCCCTCCAGAACCTGTGACAAGCTAATCCGCAGTTGCGGTTTGTCAACATTTACAGGAGGGCCTTCACATTAGGTTGGATGTTAGGAAGTTGTTCTTTACTGAGAGGGTGGTTGGGCACTGGAATGGGCTGCCCAGGGAGGTGGTGGAGTCAGGGTCCCTGGGGGTGTTCAAAAATGGGTTGATGAAGCACTTGAGGCCATGGTCTAATGGTCTAATGGTTAGGAATATGATGGGATAAAGGTTGGACTTGATGACCCTGGAGGTCCCTTCCAACCACAATGATTCTATGATTCTATGATTAGAAATCACGCTTGCTTTCGTAATTCATCTTCACTTTCGGTCCTCCTGAGCTTTCAGTCAGCTTAAATTCATTCTCTAGCTCTGCCTCCTTTCTCATTTACCGAGCCTTCCCAACACCAGCACACACGGGGGGGTGAGGGACACCGGGCCCGCCGGAGCAGAGCTGGACGAGGACCCGTGTTCCGCACGCACAGGGAGAACGCCTGGGGTCGGGCACCC
>VZRW01014132.1:84634-141461 GCA_013398125.1 Aegotheles bennettii
TGTGGGCTCGTTTCTGCGCTCCCTCCCGCAGGGTCCGTGCCCCCGCCCGCCGAGCACCTCTCTCCCCACACAGTAGTTTGGTTTTTAACTTGGGCACGGGCTGTGTGTTCAAGTGTTTCGTCAGCTAAGAAGTATTTCACTAAAAGAAGCGTTTTCAATATGCCGAGTTTGTCTGTTATCAGCAGAAACTTTTCAGATGTGTTATTTCAGCTGAAATTCTTTGTGAGGGCTAAGCCACGTTAATTCTTCCTCTCTGTCATGCTTAAGACTCCATTGTCAAGCCTGGTGGGGAATCGCTGCCATTGAATCACATCCTAGGGTCTAGGTTTAGCATGAATTGCCCCTGCATGGCTGCATCGGCTCTTTTATCGCTCGCATCACTCCAGCGGTCAGCAGAGTTCAGCACATTGTCTGGCCAAGGATAAAACAGAGTATTGTTCCCGGTGCTGGAGTGGAAATTCCTGAAATATAATTTGGGAATGAGTAGGAGGGGAGGCGCGCTTTTTCAGGAACCCAGCGAAGTTCACTATTGATTACTACAAACACTTGCTAGAGAAGCAGCAAGAATTATTCCCGTGCTGCCGAACATAAGGATGGGATGGGGGCCATTCCCCAGGAGCTGAATTTCCTGCTCTTCTCAGCCACCTGCGTGTAACATAAGAACATTTGTCACAACTTCTCGAACTTTATTAAAATCGTAACAAGGCAAATTTACTGGACATCTATGTCACAATGCCTGTGAAATAAAACATTCTGGGAAAAGGGAAGTCTGAAACTTGGATTCTTACGGCTGACCTATTGGGTCAGAAACTCGCTTGGAACTGAATTGGAGCTTGTTTATTCTTTGTAGATACATACTCAGTGTCAATCAGAATAAGAAATCAGGGTCAATCAGAATAAAAAAATCTTAATTGCCATGATAGATTGCCAAGCTTTTCCAGACCACTGGTTTTGTATGTAGATACAAGCAAGTAGTATAATTTTCACTTATTTAACTGCACTGAATCTGGTATTGGTTTCTGCGTATTTTCAGGATGTATTGGAAGTATTTTTGTGGTTTAGGAGCATTCAGAGTGGAATGGTCCTTGGGAGGTCTGCAGTGCAATCTCTTGCTCAAAGCAGTGTCAGCTATCGGGTCAGATCAGGTCATTTGTGGCTTTGTCCTGTTGGGTCTTGAGAACCTCCAAGAATGGAAACTGCACGAGCTTTGTGAGCAACCCACGCCTGCTTGACTGTCCTCCTTGGAGCAAAGAGATCTAAACCTCCTTTTTTCACTTTTTGCTGTTGCCTTTCATTCTTCCACCACGCTTGGCTGTGAAGATCCCAGCTCGGTCTTCATGGTGAATTAACAAACTTGTGCCTAGAAACACAAATCTGTTTCTCTATAGTGTAGGTAGATTGACTTTTTTTTTGTCTCTTTCTTAAAGTAAGATTTCTTTGGATGAAAGGCAAGTATTGCATAGCCTGTAGAGTACCTGCTTACTAACATCATACAGGACTCATATTTGATCTTAAACTTCTGCACTTTTTTAAAGTGTGCTTACTGTTAGAAGGCAATATTGACTTCTATAGGGATTCAGATTACTGCAGGTGAACTGAATAGCAGGTTTTCATTTGTGTCAAATGAAAACCAGTGAGAGTGAGAAATGAATGGACAGGGAACTGAAGGAGACAGGCTTGGGTTATTTCTAATAGGTCTGGTCGTTGAAGTTATTCTGAGGGGTGTTATGTTGAAGACTAGACTTGATGGAGATGCAGAGTTATAGTCTGTTTGGGTGGGGGTGCAGTGAAGGATGTAAAAAACAGAAGGAGAGAAAAAGTCTAATTGCCTAAAACCTGTTTTTATTTAAGTATTTATGTATATGTCTCTATGTATGTGCTAGCACACTCATGCTGACCAGTTTGCTGAAACCTGGGTCATTCACAGAATCATAGAGTGGTTTGGGTTGGAAGGGACCTTAAAAATCATCCAGTTCCATCTCCCCTGCCATGGGCAGGGACACCTCCTGCCAGACCAGGTTGCTCAAAGCCCCATCCAACCTGGCCCTGAACATTTGAAGGGAGGGAGCAGTCACAACTCCTCTGGACAACCTGTGCCAGTGCCTCACCACCCTCACGGGAAAGAATTTCCCCCTAATATCCAATCTGAATCTGCCCTCTTCATTTTATCTCCCATTAAAAATTATTGGAGTGTTGACTGTAATAGTCTTCCTCTTCTGGTAGAGAAACTTGTATTGGTGACTTTGTGCTCTTTTTAAAAATATGCTCTTTTGGAAGACCATGAATACAAAGTATGGATAATAGATACTCGCTTGCGTGTATTTTGGAAGTTGGTCATGCTGTGTGAGAAATCTGTATTTCTGGGTAAATTGACTGGGGAACTAATTGTGAACTGAAAGAATACAGTGAAGATGTAGCAGGATCCAGGTACATAGATAGGGCATAACCAGGGCTGATGGTAAGGTGGGTGGAGCCAGCAAAGTAGTCCTACAGCAGCCCAGGGGGAAGGTTTTGATTTGGGCCATATGTTCCACTTGCCTACCTTGGCCTGGTGCTCTTTAGCATCCTCCGAATCCTGTTTACTGAACTGACAGAATTATGCCAGTGAGCAACTGGATAGGCTGCTGCTGCTTCTAGTGAGTTTAAACAACTTAAAATAGGACTTAGTTATTGTCAGAATTGTCATGAGGGAAGCCAGCTTATACAGTGCTTCATCTGTCTGTGAAAACATCTTCAGGTCCATGCTGGGCCTGTGTTTAGGGAACCTTCTTGTTTCTGTACTTGTCTTGATATTTGCAGATTATAGTGCAATATAAATACATGCATACATGAAATGGTTAGTCTGAGACTTCCTAAACCTCATTTAATTTTGCAGTGTCCATTAAATGATTAGATGAAATGCAGGTATTCATTGGGGATTCAGTGTCTCATTGACTGTGAGCATATATTAGCAACTAGAGAGAACGCAAAGTAAGCCTTGAGCCAGCCAGTGAGGCCTACCAGGAGACAGGTACGGAAGGTGGTGGAAGGTGATGTCTAATATTAAATGTGTGATGGGGAAACAGCTCTAATGAAAATAGCTGTTATACTGTCAAGATGTTTGAATTTGCTAGAGTATTAGAAAGAGCTGCTCCAATGGTAAGAATGGGAAGTAGGAAGGCAGGGAGCTGATCTGAGCTTTGTGTAGTAGTCTTGTTCCTTGAATTCAGAATGGGATGGTGAATATTTGGAAAGGGTGGAGTAATTCATCTTCAAGATTGTGTCCACAAAAAATAACTATTTCAGTTTGCAAGTATAGAACTATTTCTGCATGTTTTAAGAGGTTGCTCTTCAGCTTGTAATTCCCCTCCTCTTACCCACATAGGTTTAGTATATTAGAAACAAGTTTTAAAATGCTCACATGTACTATCTTTTGGGTAGCAAAAGTTATTTTGCTGTGTGCTTACTAGAGCTACTAAGTAACAATCTAATTTAAAGAGCCATAGTGAATGAACTGCAGGCCAGAAGTGTGTAAGACAACATAACTGGACTTCACTCAACTTTCTAAGAGGGTTTTCCTGAGGCGGAGACTAAACAGTCTCCTATCCTATTCTGAAATTCAGGCAGGAGTTTAAAAATGAAAAGTTCTTATTCAAAACATGTTGTTGAGATATCTGACTGCCACATGACATTATAAAGGCTGTGAAAAGGTTCAAAAAAAGAACTGAACAAAATTTTGGACTATACATTTATCAGTGGTGATTAGCCTATGGATCATAGTTCAGTCTTAGACTTCCAAAGTCTCAAGCTCCCAAATTTTTTAATCCTTTGGTGTGATAGAAACTACAATGGATTTCCAGGAGGATACATGTTCCGTAAATGTTGTATTTCCAAGAGGATATGTGTTCTGTTTGAATTGTATTTCTTAACTCTTCTCATAAGTGGCCAATAATGCATTAAGTAGATCATTCCACTATGGCAGGTCTTACTAGGTAACTAAGACTTTACTCATGATTTTAAAATACGTCTGAATTTTTTATTTTGATACATTTCATTTTTTTGTTATGTTATCCTCTATTAACTGGATGGATACTGAAGTTGCTTTAAAAAGAAAGTCAATGTATATTGTTTAACACATGCTTTCTAATAATTGTTTACAATAAACTGCATCCCTTTTTCTGCAGGACACGTATGAGAATATCCCAGGTCAGTCCAAGATCACATTTCTCCTACAAGCAATCAGGAATACTGCTGCTGCTGAGGAGGTATGTCTCAATAATCTTTGAATCCTGCAGATTTTCAAGGGAACTTGGAGAAGGGGGGCAGAAGTCAATGCCAGTCATTTTGGGATAAATGAACAAGTTGGGCATTAACTGAATCATCTTAATTTACTGCACATGTGTAGAGGGACCACTCGTCTAGTTTGTTGCATGTCAAATTCACCAGCCGAGACTCTTTGATGTAGGATATTTAGTTTCAAAAGTAGTTTTTCGTAAGTGACTGCTTAGATCTCCATTGTTTTCTGGTTGTGTGCTTTGCTTAAAGAATGGGGTTTTTCCTTAAAATGTGTAACTAATATGTGACCATTACTGTGGTGTTTCTTCAAGTTAGAGTTGAGAAATGCTTTCCATTTTGGGGTCCCATGCTTATGTTAAGCTTATGTATCATCTGAAACTTCTCAAATTGGAATTGAGGGGAGATAAGACAGCAGTTGTTTTGTGTGGTTTATTCAGATGGCTTTGTAATTTGTCTTGGGGAGGATATGCTCATGAATTCATCTAACAGTGTTAAAGAATGAATGGAAAGGAGTCTGAGCATTCTAATTTTTTTTCTGTGAACTTACAGTAAGTGTGCCTTCTTGTTATTTCTTGGTTTTGTAAGGGCTCCCACACTTTAGTAATCAGGTATGGTACTTATTGGTAAAATAATACTTACTCACTTGGATATGCAGAGTGAAGAACTGCTAAGCTTTCAAGATACTATGAACTTCAGAGTCACTCAGAAGTAAAAATGTGTTGGTTTTTTTTTTCAAATCTGGAGTTTTACTGAACAGTGGAAGGACTTAGCATGTAGAATTTCTGACCAATGTTACAAGGAGAGTATAAGTGTGCTGCTTCTCTCTGGATAATGATCTCTCCTGTAGATTGTATTCAATTTAGAGGTAGATGCTATTTGTGCTTTTTAATGCTTAGTAAGTATCAGTTTACTAATACTGATGCTTATCTACCTACAAAGCATTGTTCTTCTGACAGAATCCTTCAATATTGTACTAGCAACTGGTTGCATAGGAGCTGTGTAGTTTTCCCTCCTGCCTCCCTATCATTTGAAACATCTCAGAAAGCTGTAGAGCAGTCTCCTTTATTCAAATTTGCCAAGAAAAGTAAGATCTACTGCTGCTCCTTTTTCATCAGAATAATATCATATGTAATAATCAGAATAATCTGGTAATACTATGCCCTAGAAGTTGTAGCTGCATTGCACATGCTTCTGTTTTGCATACATTTGATAAGTCTGAGTCAACAACTACAAAGTCATGCTTGTATAAATAAATACTTGCTCCGTGTATTTACTGATTTGATTCCCCTTACATCAGCTAAGGAAATAGCCCAATCTAAAACGTGTTCAGAATCTTGCTAATGACTTGGCTTCCAACTTACTCAAGTGCAAATAAACTTTTCATCTTCAGAAGTTACTCTTGCCAAAGAGTGGTTAACATTTGTAGAATAACTTGACGTTTAACTCCACTAATGGATAAATCAAAGGAAGGTTTAAATGTTAGCTCATAACCTAAGTAGACATTAGGTGCTGGACTCAAAAAAATCTCGATTAATAAAACCTGTGAACAACCTCTCTTTCCTGTAAATCCAAATACATAGTAGCCTAATTAGAGCCCAAGTAAAGTCATTCCTGTGCTTCATCTAAATATTGCATATAAACATCCAGAGAAGCGTTCTGTGCGTGGTCGGTGTGGTGCTGGTATCAACAGCTAGGCATTTTGTGTCTGCATATGTTTTATGCAGAACCAAATGTTGGGCAGAATAGTGCCCATGTCACCAGTGGATAGGGCTTTGTGCCTGGTATGTGTCCTCTGAGCACATCAGATGTACCGGCACCACTGAACACAGGCTGCTGGAAGAAGCCTTAGAACTTTAAAGATCTTTTTGCCTAATCTGTGGGAAAGCTAAGCTGAGATCCCTCTTCATCCTGAAGTCTCTGTATTGCTTTACCCCCTGCCAAGAAAATTAGGCTGAAGAAAATACTCCATCCTGTTTGCAGGAGCTGGGCTGCTGTGTTGTAGAGAATACAAGATTCATAGAACTACTTGAACAGCGGTTGGGGGAATCCTGACTCTGCAATTTAGTAATTTTGGCATTTAAATGCAGAAACAGGAATTCAGATCCTGCTTCCAGGAGCCCTTGCGTTTGACATGGAAAAAACCACTGAGCTAGGTCAGAAATAACTCTTTTAAAAACTAACTGTATAACAGGTTTTCTCCTAACCAAATGTCTAAACTGTGGAAATAATCACCTTTTCTCTGTCCTCATTCATACCTTCATGATAGTAGGGTAACACCATGCAAGTGGATAGAAGCATCTGACTTAGCAGTCAGAACACCTGTGTGCCAGATGTTATGTGAGTTTGTACACCTCAGGCTGAGGAGAGGCTCGAACCCAAACCTCCAACTTCCTGAACGTGTGATCTCACCGTTATGAAGTTAGGACTCTACTTCTTTCTATGCAACTGCATTTTAAAGGCTTGAACAGAAAGGTGGTATATATTTACAGTTTATTTGATAATTTTTATTCTCTGGATGTGTCTCAGGTGCTAGAGGCTGTTCCTTTGCACTTTTTATTTACTACCTAAATCTTGAGAGGAACAGAAGTTCTGCATTTTCTCTTGCATGTGTTTTCTTCATGGTTAACTCTAGATTGGCTGTTTTCAATTGTCCTAATTTACCATTGACTAATTTTGAGCCCTGTGAAATACAGGAACAAATGCTATGTAAAACTGTGTTTCTGCTGTACTTGGAGCACTCTTAGAGGTCTCTGACCTTTCCCTTTCCCCTCTCCATATTGTCACACAAAGGGGTTGCATTTCTTGGTGTGAAAACTACTGCCATGGGCAGCTTCCTTCTCAGCATTTGGAGGGAACAGAAGGTAGCCCATAGGTTTGTGATGCACTACAGTTCTGCCTTTGAGTTGTATGCAGTCCTCTGGCACTGCATGCTTTGAATTCCACGTGGGGCTGGATCCCCAAATGAGGTTGTGCAAGTCCATCTTTGAACCACGTCCTAAATATTGATTGCTTCTGTCATGCATGTTTTCCTCCTTGAGGACTTAAAAGGAGCAGTAAAACAAAAGTAAAGATCACAGTGACTGTGCCACACGAGATGGTCACTCTTTTTCTGACAAAATGTGTGAGATTACCAGGTCACTTTAAATGTAATTGGAGAGCACAGTATCCCAGATTTTTGTTTGTAAGTCTTCTGCTGCCCTGCTCAGCAAGTTTGTTTTCTTTTGTGCCTTGCTTCCATCATCTGCAAAATCCTAGAACATTTTTAAAGCACTGTGAATTCTATAAATAAGAAGTGGTATGTTGAAATTTGAGTATTATGACTACTTTTTATGTTAATACCTTTGACATTCCAGTTTTGCAAAATTGAGTGCATGTTGCACCTCAGTAATTTAGACATGCAGAAGAATCCAGTGCTAGGAAAGAATTCCCCTTTTTTATTCTGTATTGGTAGATGGACGTTCTTCTTTGGGAATGTAGACTTTGTATAGTTCCTGTTCTCATTAAAAGCTATAGCCACTAAGTTGCAGGATTTTAAAATGTTTGTTTTGGTACATATCTTTCAATACTTAAATATGAAAGAGCCTTTGATGTGTGTGAAATATACACATTTTCTTCCTTAAAGCAAAGACCAAGCCCCAGAGCTGCCCTTAATCCAGCCATATTTGTCATAATTAAATTGACAATGGTAATTTTCATATATAGATGGCTATCTGCTGAGGAAAATATCCCATTTATTATTAGAAGTCAATTGTTTCTTTGTCACTCCTTCAAACATTTGAATTTGCTTTAGGGAATTCTGGAATTTTTTGTCTGCACTAGGGACAATAACCAGGAGTTAATTAGTGTAGTGCTGATGTTGCGTCTTTCTGGGTGCCTTGTTGCTTGTGGTTTTACTTTGCAATCAGTCCGTGTTTGGCAGTCTTCTAAAATTTTAAATTCTTCAGAGGTGGAAATTCTTATCTTTGAGACTACATGCTTTATGAAAGCAAGCTCTATTCCCTATCTGGCCACCTACTATTACTTCAGGAAAGGAATTAATATAATGTGAGTTAGTCATTATCAGATGTCAGAGAATACGCACAGAAACACAATGCCCTGAGTGAGGGAAGACATTGCATCAAAGTTTGTGCCTTGTTTAGTCCTGGCAAACTTGATCCCCAGTCAAGGTTCCTCCTAAGTAAATTCACCATACTAAGGAGAAATTTAATCTTTTACAATATTGGTGCTTCTAGGGTTGGCAGAAAGAAAGGTACCATTACATTGTGGTACTGTTAAAGTTTTTGGACACATTGTTATGGGATTCCCAGAGACTGTGAGGAAAGAATCTTTCTCCTTCCTAAGTCATGTACCCCAAGTGATGACCTGTTGCTAGAGAACCTTGTCCTGTGATGGGAGCTGCAGCACAAGTGGGCACTGGGACCCTCTCTGTTCACCTACTGTCTTAGATCTACTAGGGAAGATCTACTGAACAGGGTACATTGGTGTCTTTGGCCCACATTGGAGCTGTTAAGGAGGAGGAGATAAGGAATGATCTGGAGTAAGGTCCAATTCTAGTCCTGCCCTTCTGCTAGTATAGAGGCACTTGCTGTGCGCTACTCTAACTGTATAGAAGAGATCCGGGTAGAATGGAAAAAGGCACAGTGAGTCAGAGACTATAGAATGTAGCAAAAATAATATCCTGGGTGATGTTCTAGCAATTTTTTTACAGGGTACATTAGAAGTTGAGGCTTTGCAGCAGTTTGTGCTTCTCATCTATAGGTTATGCTGTAGCAATGTAGTTGAGATATCTTTTGGAAATTGGACTTGTTAGTTCTGCTGCTCGTTGAACACTTCTGAATTCCAAAGGCTGTTATAAATGAAACTGGTTTTCATTCAAGTACACATTAAATAATCATATTTTGGGGAAACAAATGAGTGCGTGTTGCATTGGATTGTTTTTTTGTGAGGATTTGACGTGTAAGGTTTTGTTACATGTGTTAAACTTAGAAGTTTGAGAGGTGGCTTTTAATTACTGCTTGTCCTTCTAGAAACACTGGTTACTGAACATCCTATTTATTCAGTTATCAGAGTGCTTCATGTGTATTTTTTGCCTTTACTGCGTGTGTTGCTCTATTCACTTTGAATTACTCAGCCATCGTTTTTGCTTCTCGTTCTTGTATAATTGTAAATACAGATATGTAAATTACACTATTGTAGAATTGCTGTATGCAAGCAGGAAGCATAGAAGATTGTAATATGTAGTATTGAGATTCCTATGATCAAATTCAAATTTAGAGAAAAATATTTTATCTTGGGTCTGCAAAAGACTGAAAGCTTTGGGCTTTTTTATTTTATTCAGAGTAGAGTTTTATATGCTAAAATCTAACTCCAGGTTCTTGAATCATTAGTGTGAAGTTGTTTTATTTTGAGAAAGGGAAGGAAAGTTTACAGCTTAATTGTCTGACGAAGTTGTCCTATTAAGTCAGTTGTTAATCCAAAAAAATCCCTTCTGGATTATAATTATCTCATCAAGCCATTTAAAACAGAAATAAGACATGCTTTAAACATCTTCCAGTAACGCAGCTAAGTCCTTACCTTGCCACAGAATATGTCCAAGGTTCAGCTCTAGGAAAAACCTGAACACCTCAGTGGATTTCATTACTATTTCTTTGAAGAGCTATAATTGTCAGAAATGTGGTTGTAAACTGATGTTTCTTTACTGAGTTTCTACTTGCTATCATAATTGTCATCTGTCATAATTGCCATCCATTCCATTCACCAAGCAAGTGTGCACAGTGAAAACTGGTCATTTGGCAGCATGTCATCTTTCCTCATAAAAGCACAATTACCGTATCAAACACTTTAACCTACCTGCTTTCTTACTCAACAGGCCAGACAAATGGCAGCTGTCCTCCTGCGACGTCTTTTGTCTTCTGCTTTTGAAGAAGTTTATCCAGCTCTTTCACCTGATGATCAGACCTCTATCAAAAGTGGATTGCTGTTGATTATTCAGTTGGAAACACAGTCCAGTATGAGGAAAAAAATATGTGACATCGTCGCTGAATTGGCCAGGAACTTAATAGGTACCTTATATAAGCTGGTATGGTGGTAAAATGTTTGTCTTGATGGTAGTTGTATTTTTATCTTGTTCTCTAGTCATGTGTAGACATTTGCACATGATGTACTAATTTCATGGTTTAAAATAAAACCTAATATGTGTTTATATTATTCTTGATCAGATAAAAATAAGATTCCTTAACTCTGCTTTTTAAATTGGTTGAGTTTAGATGGGATTGTATTGAGATGAGATTGTATTAAGATGTTTAGAAATAAGATTTTGTTTAAGTTCTCATTAATGTTATGCTGAACATCTGCATCAGTTTCTTTTTTGAGTGTTGTTATTTAACAGTAACTAGAGATAATATTCTGTTCCTGAGTGCCTTTAGATTTCTGCTATATTTTACACTGTGACTTAGACACATCTTCAGATCAGTTTGTTTGAAATTAGTTTTAGTAGTGATGACTGGTTGCCCTGCGTTATTGAGATTTAGCCACTCTTAAATTTGCTTATCCTAAAACTTTATTGGGTTTATTCTAGACGAAGATGGCAACAACCAGTGGCCAGAAGTTCTGAAATTCTTATTTGACTCTGTCAGCTCTCAGAACGTGGGACTGCGTGAGGCTGCTCTACATATTTTCTGGTGAGCTTTCAGATTTTCCTACATTTTTGCAGGTTGGCCAAATCATGTCTGTAAGTATGTAAGAAAAAAAGTCACAACTTAATTAACAAGCAATCATATATATTTTGTTTATTCTGTTGTATTGTGGTTTACTTAACTCCTACATGTACAGTTACATTCTGTAGCTTAAACAACGGATAAGTTTAAAATAATAGTTTGGGTCAAACTGTGTGAATTTTTATCAATGTTTTGGTCTTTTCTCATCCTTAGGAATTTTCCTGGGATTTTTGGGAATCAGCAGCAACACTATTTGGAGGTCATTAAGAGAATGCTGGTTCAGTGTATGCAAGATCAAGAGCATCCATCAGTAAGACCTTTATGTTCTCCTTTTTTTTTCATATGTCCACTTAGCGTAGTGGTTGCAGACATAAAGGTTAAAACATAGATTCCAACCAGACAGTTGCTTACCTGAAACTGATGTAAATCTGGAGTTTTGACAATGCCAACTGCAAAACAAAAGGGTCAAACCTTTCCATGGTCCTAAAGCTGACTGGCTGGTTTATATCTGCATTGCTTGTGCCCTTCCCTAGTAGTTATGTTTGGAGAAACTTGGTTGTAGTGGCCCAAAGCAGAGCCAGGGGTTTTAGCTAGCAGCACGACGGGTCAGAAACTCTTTGTTAAGCTCTCTACATGTATTATCTGTACACAGTATGTCTCAAAACTCTGAATATATGAAAACTCCTTGAAATGTTTATGCATGCTTTCCTGTAAGGGCATTTTAGCAAGTCTGTTCTGGAAGGCTTCAGATTTATTAATTTGTGCAGAGAATTGTACTTTGAAAATGTTTCTCTTGTTGTGAAAAATACTGGGCAAGGATAGGAAACCCTGCTGTGGTATATGGGTTCAGTTTGCTGCTCCCCCACGGATTACTTTTTCTGACATTTGAAAGTCAACTGAGTAACATTTTCTAAAGTACCACAAGTCATGCCTTTAAAGAAGTGTGTTTTAAGCACTTAGATCACACTTTTTGAAAAATGGGACTTTGACACTTGAAATTGAGATAGAAAAAGCCAATTGTTTTCAACTGCTTTTTCCTTAAAAAAAAAAGAAACCCAAGACCAAAACAAAAAACAAACAACAACAAAACTAGGGAATACTTGCCACCTCGTAATATGCTAAACTTTTTTTGCATCATGGAGGACATAGATGCTAAAGATCTTCATTATTGCTTTACCTTAATTTGAAGTAAAATGTAAAGCCCATGTTAAAAACTATTTGCTATATATATTAGGAAAATGATCATACAAAATGTAGTCTCATGGCAGGCCTAATGTTAAAATAAAACAAAGGCATGTTTCATTACCAGTTCTTCACGTTCTTTTCTCCAATCCTGCCTGTCTTCTAGATCAAGACTTTGTCTGCTAGAGCTGCAGCTGCATTTGTGCTTGCTAATGAGCACAATCTTCCCCTTCTTAAACATTTTGCAGACTTGCTGCCTGGAATCTTGCAGGTAAGAAACCACACAAGCAGTGCTTAATGTGCCATTACTGTCTGTATTGACTGTATCCATATGTAAGTTGTTGGTCTGTGAATTTGTGTAACACGAATTTTGCCGAGACCTTCTCTTAGTTAGCCTGACATCAGTCACCAGCAAGATAACAGTGGAAACTGGTAAGAAATTTTGTAAACACAAGCTAATTGTTAGGGTTTTAAGGACAGTAATTCAATGTGTGATTAATTTGTGTGGTGTTACCTAGGTAAATGAGTTAAAATTGTTTGTGAGGTATTTAACTCAAAATCATACCACTTTTAAATTAACCATGATACTAAAATAGAGTCTAAATATGGGCTACTCTGAAATTTTTAGCAATCAGTAATTGGGAAATCCATTGACCCATGACATCCTGTATCTTTCCAATTTAGAAGAAAGCTTAGAATTATTCTGCACAAGGATTCTCAGAGTAACAATGACAGTGTGGACAAATTATCTTTATTGTTTGATTAAATCGAGAACTTGCAAACAAAATGCCTTTTTAAGCTTTGTATAGCAGCTGGATTAGATGTCTCTTAGGATGGATAAATTTGCACAAAAGTTGGAATTCTAATGTAAGGTTGTTTACTTTTGGGAGGAAGCCTATTGTAAACCAAACCAGACACAGTTTGAGTTCTGAAGGACAACAATTTCACAGTACAGTTCCTTTCTATATTAAAAAAAAATGGAAATAGCTAAGTACCTGTGATAACAGCGGTAGTGAACTTTTGGTGAATTTAAAGTAGGCTAAATTTAGGTTAAAGTCTGACTTCTTGCTACAGTCAGTACAGCAGGTTTCTGTTGACAGTGTAAGCTATAAACCTTGTCCATGTGTGCTTTGTGACAAGCTGAAGAAAAATTGTGCCAAGTTTACTGGCTTTTGCAACCAATGGATTTCTGCTTGATGTTAAAGAGAAACTGAGAGGAATTTATTAAAATCAACTGAACTTGAAATCGAGCTCTAGTGTGTGCAAGATAAGTATTCTGATATTGAGGTCACTATTTGGTGGTTAGTCCCTGTTTGTGACTTCGGCAATGGCAATTGTATTGTTAAAAGTTGTAACTGGCTGAGAGGACCTTGGCTACTGAGTACTATATGAGTGGGAATGGGGCAGGGTTTGGGGTGGGCACACCATTTGTCTTGATATTTGGCAGTTAAATAGTATGCTGTTTTTAGACTTCAGACTAATAGCCTACTTTGTGTGGTACAAGTTTTGATGCTGTGATTTTAAGCTGTAAAAAAAATGCACTTGGTTGTATTTTCAAGCTTTATTTTGCAAATATAAAGCACAGAACTATGCTATGAAATCTGTCTTTTTAAAGTACTTATTGTGAGAAGGAGTAAATTTTCTGGCTGTGGTAACACAAGATGAATATGAAGATCTGAGTTTATAAATAGGAGATGGGATCTGTTAGGATAGTGGTGAGTGACCTCTGGAGACAGTTGAATGCTTTTTTGTTGTTGTTGAAGTTCATTTTGTTGAAATATCGACATGGTAGAAAAGTTAAAAATAAAATTCTGACTTAGCAATTCAGTCCTTTCAGTACAATTTCTATAATGGTTATGCTGGGATTGAACTTTCAGAACTAATCGTTGAAACTTGTATCCGAGAGATTTATCTTGCACTGGAGGTAAAAGCAGCTGGAACTTGACTGACTTCTGTGGTTGTTTGTTTGACACTACAGAAAAGTACCTCTGCCTTTTAGGGCTCACTGTGCATTTTGAACTTCTTTCTTCAGAAACCTGGTCTTGCTTTAAAAATCTGTCAAAGTTTCAATGGGTAAATATGGAGTTTTAATAGAAACTTTCAGTAAATGTTATCCTTTGCCAGAATCAGAGGATGAGTGGTAACTTAATCCAAGCAACTTTAACCAAGATAACTTTTTTTTTCAGAGCACTTGTGATACTAGAAGATGCTGCTTCTTTGTTGAAAGTGTGGGCTATTGGAGTAGCATTATTAGAAGTGTTGTGTTCTAGATTTAAGTGTTAAAAAACAGCTAACTATTAACTTTTAAAAAATATTTCTACGTTAGGAAGATGTCCAATACTTTGCTAATGAAAATTTCTTTCAAGACCTCAGAAGTGTGTTTAAAGACTGTTTTTTCTTTGGAGGTTAGGGTTTTCAATGTTCTACCTCTAGAAGAGGTTTAACACCATTGAATAACTGTGGTCTTTTGGTACTAGAGTATCAACCTGGTCAGTTAAAAGGAAGTTTAAAATTACTTTTCAGAATGTAGCTATGGGTTAGGAAAGATACTTGCAAAGAGCTCGATTTCTTTTTCTCTTTCCTGCATCCTATGACTGAAGGCGGGAAGGTCTGCTTAACTCAGTGGCTTTCCAGAGTTGTCTGGAAAAGAGTATATATTATTTAATCTAGAGATTCGTAGGCTTTGTGCACAAAAGCTATTCAAAGCTGTTCTCGCATAAAAAGGAAGTTAGGCTTATTTTCCTTCTTTTGGGCAGAGTTACTTTGAGTTTCTTTATTTAGCATGCATTTTAAAGTTGTACTAGTCAAAATACAATGTGTTTTTGCATGCTGACATCTTTGATGTATGACCTTAAGTTTTTCTGTCTCCTGTGTTAGATTTAAACTAATGGTCAGAATTGATGGCATGTAACATTGTGAGCAATAACTTACTTGTAGAAACTTGTAGTTTTGCGCCCTGCATATTGTCATTGTAGTTGTTCTGGATTAACACACACTGGCCACTGTAGCAGGGTCCAACCCTAGGATCCTGCTGAAAATGCAAAGTCCAAGTGAAGGCTTCCAATTAGTCTTTTATTAGTTTCTAGGTTACTGCTTGAGCTTAGTGTCTCAGGAGAGGGACCCCTATCCCTAGTTGACACCTCTTACTTATACCCATATCACTCATCACCCCAAGTGCAATCACTTAATTCTGGTTGCTGCTCTCTTGATTTCTTAGTGGTTTTTGCTGGGCTTGCCTTCTTCTGAAGTCAATTCATTCCCTTGGAATTGTCTCCTTGGTCCTTATCTTCTTTGTTTTGCTCTTATCTGCTGGATTCAGCTAGTTCTTTGTTAGCAGCATTAGTTTTATCAAAAAGTTTACTCTCGGTCAGTTCGTGCAACCTAAGGCTTCAGCTTCTTTAGCTACTAATGCTAAGCCACTAATACTAAATGGGATTATTCAGACAGACAAGAATACAGTTAACCAAACTTCTTCTGTAACAGTGGTCCCATTCATAGTATAATTTGTTTTTATTTAATCTTATCTTGATCTTATCTCTTTATAGGCTGTAAATGATTCCTGCTACCAAAATGATGACTCTGTCCTGAAATCCCTTGTAGAAATTGCAGATTCTGTTCCCAAGTATTTACGACCACATTTAGAACCTACGTTGCAACTAAGTCTGAAGGTAAAGATAAGATTATTTTTTTAAGATCACTCTTTCTGCCCCAAGACTTCTGCTCTAACCATTTGTTCTAATCTTCTGGATTGTAGTTGTGTGCAGATGCCAGTCTCAGTAACATGCAGCATCAGTTGGCACTGGAAGTAATTGTGACCTTGTCAGAAACTGCTGCTGCTATGCTGAGGAGGCATACAAACATTGTTGCACAAGCCAGTAAGTATTTTACTCATTTTCTGTGTTGAAACAATGTCTTCCTGTACATAGTTAAATGGACTTTGCAGGTAGTCAGTGGCAAAAGCTTGTGTCCCTGCCCATGGCAGGGAGGTTGGATTTAAATGATATTTGAGGTCCCTTCCACCTCAAGTCATTCTAAGATAAAGCCATGTCTTAACTCAGAGTTTGCTGGTGCTGATAACTTAAGGTGCCACTGAATTGAGTTTTCTTGTGGAGGAAACCCTTTCTTATTATGACCTTTCATAAATTAATCTGTGTTTATGCATTCACCAACAATTTGAATAAAAGTACAGAAGATTATTCATTGGGTGTTTCCAAGGAAAATACTACTTTCATGCTTTCCTGCTGGCTTTAAAAACTTGTACTGTAAAAAAAAAAAGTTGATGCATTTAGTTCCGAAGTTCTATGTTTAAAGTTTGGTATGTAGGCCAGATACTCTGTGGTGCTGGCAACGGTAGGCTGAAGGAATTCAGCATGCATGTTGAGCTTCAGTGTTGAGTTAAAGCTGTGAATTGAATGTCGGATGCTTATAGAAATACTCAGTCTAATTAGTCTGTCTAACATGTGGATTGTAAATTCTTTGGAGGGGCACTTTTAAAATCATGCATTATTATTTGAGATACTAAAAATAACTGTCTTCTGGACAGCCCCAGCAGCAGTACTGTACACACTGGTATTTCTCTGCTTTTTAAACCCTCGTTGTGAGTAGATCAGGGCACTGACATGGCAGCAAAGCCTGCTTTTTGGAAGGATTCTTTTCCCTCCCTGTCACACTTGTATCTGTCTCAATTCTTGCTTGTATTTTGAAACTTGCATAAAGACCATCTGTTAAAAGGCAACTTCTTTTATTTGTGTGCTTGGTCTGGGGAAAATTACATATATACATGACACTAAAATAATCATAAGACTTCTGGAAAACATTATAAACTGGATCTGCTTGTCTTAAGTGTTTAAACTATTGACTATAAGTTTTGCTTACTTGTAGAATAGTTTTTCTAAGAACAAATTCTTTCCAAATATATTTTGAAATTTGAAAATATTTAGAATGCTGTGTAGCTCGTTGGGAATATTAACTCTTGACACTCGCTGTCCCCCAAATGATTACAAACTGCTTATCTGGTCAGGCAGCATAGTGGAGAAGTATCTCATATCTCTTTAGAATGTATTACTATAATATTGGATTGCTAGTTGCATTTTGGGAATGAAATATTTGTATTAAGATACTGTATTAAGATAAGGGACTGTGTGGGAATGAAATGCCTTTGGTTTGCAATCCATTGTAAAATTGCTCTTAATGTTAATGAATTGCTAAGGTGAAAGACACTTATTTTGCAGAGCTAGTGAAGCAGTTATGTTCAGAGAATGATAAAAGGTAGCCAAAAAAAGATTGCTTTTGTCTTGGCTTTGTGCCTTATTTTAAAAGGCTTTCTGTTTTCACTCAACTGAAAAGTTGCTAAATCACTTGATCCTCACAACTAGAACTGGGTCATAGGCAAAACTATCTTATGCTGGTTTTACTGAGCATGGTGCTGATGCAGGAGCAAGTCTGTGTCCTTGTGTGCCAGTCTTCTGCTCAGGAATCCATTTGGGTTCAGACTTCCCCCCTGGAGTTCAGTATTCAAGATAACAGAGTGTTTTACTGCTTTTTCCCCAGAAATCAGAGCCGCAGCCTATCTTTGCCTGTCGTTTTGCTCAGCCTCCAGAAATGGAGAGTCATGGCATGCTCTGATAAGAAGCAGGCTTAATTTGTTTGTAAACAGTCTGTATATTGGCCATAGTTAAATTCTGAGGGCTTGTCGGGACAATGTTGAAATTTTATTGCCCGATTCTACATTTAAAAAAAAATTCTTTGTGAAACTACTTAATGGCAACTACATTCATGTTCAATATCAAGAAGAAACAGCATGCCTACAGGCTTTTGCAGGTTCTGGATATAATGTTGGCCAGACAGCTTTGGATGAATTTGTTCTCAGCCTTTCTTGTAACTAGCAAAAAAACCGCTATGAGATCAGTTTTTGGAACCACGTAGCATTTGTGGCAGATGATGGTTGGCTTCCATATTTCAGAGATGTGACAATACATCATTTTCGTGTGTGTGCTTAGGAGACTGTATCTGAAAAGCTTCTGGACTATAATACTTTTTTTTGGCGGTAATTCTTTTCAATGACTAGTAAGTATATAGAATTCTGATATGTGGGCATCATGCTAGAGAGTTTATAGTGTCCATTAAGGTATCTGGATGTGTATATAAAAGCGCTCTGGAGGTATTTGCAGCCGTGGTATAATCTCTGGCTGAAGATAAGTAGCCACATTGAGCAAATTAATGCATAATTTAATCTTTTCTTGATACTTACCCTACAATGCTGTCAGTGAGCAATATTCTAGCATAAGTTGACCAGAAGTTTCTGATCTTTCCAGATACATGGTGAGGTGAGTTTGCTCTTAGGGTTGTGCCTCTATGATAGATGCCAGTAGTGTAAGTATGTTATGAAATTCACCAGTTGCAGTGTACCTGATCGGTTGCAGTAAATCTCAGCAGCAACATGGACTATTGTATGCCTACTAGTTTTTGAGTTAGGTTGCTATAAAGGACAGTTACCTGTGATGCCTGTCTTCAAGATGTGTGGTAGACTGTCCTAAAAAGATTCTTAAAGCTCAAAGGTTAAGTATTTGACAGAAAACATTTGTTTTGAGGGCAAAGTGAAGCTTTTTTGCATAACTGATGTCAAATTTAAATGACTGCTCTGAGTGCTGGTGTAATACTTGATGAGAGCACCTTACTTTGCTCTGTGCAAGGTACACTTTTCACCCCTTGGGCTTCTGAAGCACACAGGAGCAGGCAGGCTTACAACAGACAAAGCACTTCACTCCTTCCTCCTGTGAGAACAACTCAGAAGAACAGGTGTTGCTTTTTGCATACTAGTTGAACATTATGATAAAGATTGTGAAATAGCCTCTATAAAGACTTATACTGAGAAGAGCAGACAGAATCGATCTACAGAGGTAGAAGTAGAAAACTGGTGCATTAGTGTGTGCAAGTTATTTTCATGATACAAAATAAAAATTTACATTAAGTGGGGAAAAAA
This sequence comes from Aegotheles bennettii, assembly GCA_013398125.1. Classification (NCBI taxonomy): domain Eukaryota; kingdom Metazoa; phylum Chordata; class Aves; order Caprimulgiformes; family Aegothelidae; genus Aegotheles; species Aegotheles bennettii. Next base: position 103,790 of record VZRW01014132.1, read on the forward strand.
ATCTCAAGTCCTAAATCATTACCTTATTGTAAAAGTAAAGCTTTCTGCTAAGTGACCACTGTACATAGTTAACAATTTATCATGTTAGTAAAACTAAGGCTTGAGTGTTATTCTTCCATAATGAATATAGTCTTTCATCAGTAAACATTCAATGGATGGTGCCAGAGTTTTGGCAAAAGGAATGAAGTATATCTGAGTTCTTAAAGCATATGATACTATGTTTAACTCTTTCAAGGAACTTATACTGTATTAAGCAATTTACTTTTTCCAGTCTTCGTGATTTAGAAAACTCTTGCATTGCACTATGAGTCTTGGTAAGAAAGGCACGAGTTTTTTTTACTCTCAATTTGAATATTATAGAAATAGTTTTCTGAAAATCTGTTCTGAGTTACTGGCTGATGCAGTTTGACAGTCTTGGCTATCTGCTGCTGGAAGAAGAGTTATTTTTCTTCAATGTTTTTTTGAAAGAAAACTTTAAATTTATCTGAACTTTATTTTGAGAAAGCAACCTGAGTTTAAAACATTTTTTCCAGTTCCTCAAATGTTAGCAATGATGGTTGACTTGGAAGAAGATGAAGATTGGGCTAATGCAGATGAGCCTGAGGATGGTGATTTTGACAGGTAATTATGAAACTAGTTGTTTCAATATATTAAGACTGTGGCTGAAGGCAGATTTTAAGGACAGGATGCAAATGACTGCAGTGCACTACTTTTTCTTTACTCAAGTAACTCTTCTAATTTTGTTCCCTAGTCATGAGCAGTATTTATGACTGTTCTCACAGTTTATGTATAGGTTATTTAGGTACTGTTCTGCAAGTAAGTATACTTTTTTCAGTATTCGTGTATTGCTCTTACTTACTTCTACAAGTTGCATGTTCTCTTGTCTGCTGTTTTGCACTGTTTTAACTTTTCAAGCTTTTACTTCTGTCATTTATGTTACTCAGTTCAGAACTCTGCTTCCTAACCCTTTAAATTTAGGGTTTATCCTGAAGTTAGCTGGGACTGAAGCTGAAGGCTACTGACCTGTTTAATCATCTACAACCAGTTTCTTCATATTTTGCTGTGTCTGTGCCCTTGAAAATGTGGTGTTAAGGAAAAAGCTGCCTACCTCTGAAAAGACATCAGAATGCATAGTGGAATTCCTTACTGAATTTTATCTAGCTCAAAAATATTATGATTTTGTTATTATTTTAAATCCCTTGGCATGGCTAGCAGTAGCTTATCTGGTTTCGTCTTAGGTGACAAAGATCTACTACAGATGTCCAGTCCTTCTGATTCGCTCATTCCTGCATGCTTTGTGGCTTGGTCCAGCTTTTCACTGGAATGACAGTGGTTTGTCTACAGCATCCTATTACACCTGCTCTTGTCCAAATACAGTTAGAATGAAGTAAAAGACAGAAATATGTGCAGGAGATGGCAGTGCCTTCGCAGAAGTGTGGAGGCAGCTGTTTATTTACCAGTCTAGACATTTTTTTTGCCACATCTGGCATTTCTTTCAGGACTCAGATGTAATTAATTTTTCAAAACTATTTGTCACAAAACACTGAGATCTTCCTAGGAAGATAAGCAAAAGAAGAGATTTTGATTTACCACTGAACAGATATCAGACATGTAAAGATATTTGCAAAACTGATGTGTAGGAATTTATGGAAGAACCTGTTTAATCTCTGCTTGACTTGGAATACTTTTTTTGTTCCTCTTGATTGTGGAGTTGAAAGTAAGCTGTCCTTTCTTCCCCATCTAGGTAGACTAGACCCTTTTAATCTGTTTCATTTTCTTGACTTTAAAATTTTACCATACAGGTAGAACTGTCAGACACTGCTACATTCAGGTTTGTCAAGTACTTGAATCACTTCATTCTGCTAAATTTCTTGGGGAAATAACATATTAAAGTTCAAATCCTCATCAAGCCTTTCAGGGTGTGGAAGTTCATTCAGACAGCCTGCTTTAGGCAGCGTAGTAAGTACTGTGAATCATCCACTTGAGGCGTGCCAATTTCTCTTCATTGTCAGCAGAGTAGCTTTGTTCTCCTAAACATGTTAACTGCCTATGGAATTTAGAGTGAAATTTTCCCCTTTTTTGTTACAAGTTGCAAGTAGAGTGAGCAAAGATCAGAAAACAAGTTATGCTCGACAACTTTAGCCTAAGTGAGAACATAGCTCCATTGGCCCTTGAAGTAATAGGAGAGCTTGAGGCTTGGGCATGAAATACTGGACATCAGCCAGTCTCTGGTGGTTGAGTGAGTAGTGTTAGTTTTTTCTCTTATCAGATTCACTCATGTTACTATGTGTTTTCCACCACTGAAGTTCATCTTTGTGGAGAGTTGTTGATTAGCTGATATGCATGCTAACCTTCTGGTGCTTGAGGCTTTGTGGCTTACTAAGACGACTGAAATTTTTGTGCAGTCCAAGAAACAGGCTAATGATCATCAGGCTGTAGCCTAGTTAGGATGTGTTCAGATCTGACTAAGGGCGATGTGAGTCAGTCTACAGAAAAGCAGCAGGGAATATTTTAGCATTTCCAGTTTTTTGTTTCTCTGACTTCATAGAACAGTGAAATTCTAAAGGAGGAAAAGGTTAATGCAACTTCCCCTTTTCCTAGCGAAAGCTTTACAAACATTGCAGGGAGGTGTGTGGTCATTTTTCTAAGAGACTTTATTTCCTCAAACTGAATGTGTGAATTAATGGTGGGAGGAAAGAACATAATTTTGGATGAAAGCTGCCATTAGCTTTATTGAGTTTACTCATCTAAACCTGTGTGCCCGTGCTCTGTTGTCCTGCTGGTGTCATGTCTATATTTGAACATGAATAATCTGAAGAACAAATACAATATTGTCAATATCTTGCACGAACACCTTTGTTCACAGCATGTGGGTTTCTAGACTGTTTATGGTATAATGAGACTCGGAGATTCAAGCATAATAATTTGAAGACCTCTTTTTCTGACCCAGCTTGAAAGACTTGATGCTTGAAAGAAGGGGAAAACTCATCCTTTCTGAACCATTACTCAGCTTTTCCATTAGGTTGAGTGTCTAGGATGGACTGTAATAACCCTGAGTTATCACAGCACTAGCCATACACAGGCTGTAACAGTAGTTATCTGTGTCCTGGAAACCTTCTTGCTTTTCTGTAGGGAATAGTTGTTTTAGGTGGAACAAGTCACTTTACAAAGATAATATTTGGCTATTCTTAGTTCTGGAACTGTCTGAGAGTCACAAATTCCTCACCTGGACTGGGTGTTTTCTGCCTGAGTCATTGGGAAGAGAACATACTAGTAGAGTACTGGTACTGTGACCATGCAAGAAAGGTCTCTTATGTGTCACAGCTTGAATTCTGCTGATTCACCTGATGCATAACAAGTCTGAACTGGTTTGTGTTCTCGTGATAAAAAGATGGCTGGTATTATTGCTTAATTAGTTGCAAATTAGTTTTGGCTTTCTAGGCATGTGTAGTTGCAAAATTCATTTGATACCTTCAGTGCTAGTAAGGCCCACGCTGCTTTGGTACTAGACTTAATGGGCTAGAAATAATAAATGTTTAGGTGGAGGGTAAATAATTGTTTTGTGACTGGTATGTGTGTTTTTAGGCTTGGGTATGCTTTATTTACTTATGGAGGCTCATGTGTATTCAGATGGCAAAAATTTGAAGACTAGAACTGCAGGAAAGGGCACGTCTGTGCCCTGTTGGGCTGTTTGTTTTATTGTAGATATCAAACCACTGATATTTCTGTAACTTATATTTAGCAATGCAGTTGCTGGTGAGAGTGCACTTGACAGGATGGCGTGTGGCCTTGGAGGAAAGCTTGTCTTACCTATGATTAAAGAACATATTATGCAAATGCTTCAGAATCGTAAGTAATTGCATTTTCTTTTTTAACAATTCTGTCCTTTCCAGGAACTTTGATACCTTTCAAATCTTCATGTTTAGCTACTTGATATATTTTTATACGTTCCGATTTATTTCAGCAGCAAAAACTGTAAACTTGGAAGTTTATACCTTTTCTTAGACTGATATGATAAGTTTATATACAGTGTGTTACAAGATTTTTCTGGAACAGGAATATCTGAACAAAGGTGTCAAGAATAAAACAGTACATTTTTTTCATGTGTTTAAAACACACAGTCTGTGTGTCTGTCTCTAGATCCCTATACGGTGCCCCACAGTACCTTAAGTGTGCCTAAACTGCCACCTGTTACTCTGTAGCTTTTTTTTTTGCTTCTTCAAAAGTGCTGCATTTAAGTGAAATTTTGATACATTACAGTTCATAGAAGAAAACTTGTTCCTTTCTTTTTTCCCCTGCAATTTGAGGGATCAAAGTGTAGTGGTAGGCTGGCTATCTTTTGGTATGCTGATTTTTAATATTTGTTTCATGAGGTGGTTTCATATATTCTTATCAGTTGCTTTTATGCAGCTTTTCCTCTTAAAATACCTGTAATGTTTGCTCAGGTAATCATTCAGAAAAATATTGTGCGCTTGTTGCATGCACTTCCACTTGACCTGTGCTTTGAGCTTTTGAAGTAGAAGATAATACAAAAGTTCTGGATGCTTCTTCTACCTTCATGATTTAAAACCCAGTCCAAAAAAGCCTGTTAACTGTAGTGGATGTAAAACACCAGGGCTACTCAAGGTAACGCCTGCAGAGTGTAAATGCTTGAGAGTCTGTTTGGAACGAAGTTTTTTTGTAAAGAAAATTTTATTGAGGAAATGGATTAACCTGACTCTCCCAGTGATAACAGCTTCAAGTCTATCAAACGCCTAGCTTTGTAGTACCCACAGAAAGGTCTGGAGTCTAATGGCTGTAAGGCCTGACTCCTGTGAAAGGAAGAAGTCATGCAATTGATGGTTGATGCTTTCTTTTTGCTGGGTGATAGCTTTCCATAACCATTAGTACTTTTGGGAAAAAGGAAGTAAAACAGATATTGTTAGGTTCAGAGGCTCCCACTGGCAGGGAGTTGGGAGGAGAGATGAAGTCATTTAGATTAAAACATAATTGATACTCTCAAAAGTCAAACTTTTCCTTCTGTCTCCACCACTTTTTTCACAAATGTTTATTGAAATAATAATTTAAAACTTCTGGGTTTGGATTGGGTAGAGATGATCCAAACGTGATTGCATTTGATTTTGTGGTATCATTAATTTCAAGTCTGGAATGCATGTTAATAGTAATACAGTGAGAGTAAGAGGTGCAGGTTTAACTAGGAACATCCAGTGAACTTAAATATTGCAAAATAAACTGTTTCTTCACTGTACCTTCTGTTAAGATGATATTTCATCTCATCCTGATCAAACAGAAGGTTATGTTGGGATTCTAGTGCTCTGAAGTGTGGTGTTCTTCATTGCAGGAATTCAGTAAATTACCAGCAATGATGAAATCTTGCATTATTTTGGGAAGAATTTGTTACACACCTTTCCCATGGGTCATTTAATAAACTCATTTGTTCTTCTGGTTTTCTTTTCTGTAATCCCCATGGTTTTCAGCACAGAGAAAGATTTTGTAAAAAAAAAAGAGTTTCTCATATTTCCCTTGCCTAAAGAAGGAGAGGGGCATGAAAGGTTATTTCAACAATATCCACTAGCCTGAGAATAGGATAATAGGACTTGGAGGAGAGAGAGCCTTAAATGGAACGTTACTGTTCTTAAACAGTCTTGGGGATAGTGAAAAATTTAGTACTGATTATTTATTTGTTTTAAATAGATACTGTTTGATTCACTAGACTTCTTTCCCCTCCTGACCTGAAGAGGAAGGTGCAGACTGTTCTGAAAAAAAACCGAAAAAGAAACTGTCCTCATGTTTCCCTGATTAGCTCATTTAACTAAAACGCAGTTCCCAGGTGTTAGTACTGTGTACATACTTGTACCAGCAGTTAAGAATTCTTTTTTCTAGGTCTGGGTTTGGCCTGTATTAGATGCTCAAATTTTTGTACATCTCTGGAAGTATGTATGAGGAAAAATGAAGTGTTTAACAAATCATGTAGATACATCAATTTCCCTTCTCTCTCCTGTTCTTCAGTCTTCCTCCTCCTGCCCCCCTCAAAAAGGTGATTTGTCTTTGTGGTGCTTTTTAGTATCCAAAATTAATAACATTAATTTTCATTTTTACTGTTCTGTAGCTGACTGGAAATACAGACATGCTGGCTTGATGGCACTCTCAGCCATTGGAGAAGGTTGCCACCAACAGATGGAGGGGATTTTAAATGAGATAGTTAATTTTGTTTTGCTATTCCTTCAGGATCCTGTGAGTATAATCCTATTAATAACTTCAAAATGTTTTCATTTCTGCTCTCATGACTACTTGTTAACTATTTGAGGGAAATACTTTTTCAGCATCCAAGAGTAAGATACGCTGCTTGTAACACTATTGGACAAATGGCAACTGACTTCGCACCTGGCTTTCAAAAGAAATTTCATGAGAAGGCAAGTACTAGAATAGTAGGAGGGAAAAGTAGTGGTAAAACCGTCCCCTTCAGAAACTCATTTTTCTGAAAATGAACATTTGGTTTTCAGGTGATAGCAGCTCTTCTGCAAACCATGGAGGATCAAGGCAACCAGCGTGTTCAAGCCCATGCAGCTGCAGCACTCATAAACTTCACTGAAGATTGTCCCAAGTCACTGCTTATTCCATATTTGGATAATCTAGTGAAGCATCTTCATTCCATTATGGTGATAAAATTGCAAGAGGTATAATATACTGAACAAATTGTTTCATGGAGGGTAACCTCGTCACATATGCAGAAAAAGTATAGCTGAACTAAGACCTCTGCAATAAACCAGTATATATATCTGCTGATGCTAGTCTAAACTGATAAGAATTAGGATATGTACAAGAGCAGATTTTTACATTTGGCATGCTTTTAAGTAAAATATGTGCTTTGAAATATAACACTTTATTCTTCCTCTTTCCAAGTTGATACAGAAAGGCACTAAGCTAGTTTTGGAGCAAGTTGTGACTTCAATTGCGTCAGTTGCAGATACAGCAGAGGAGAAGTTTGTTCCCTACTATGACTTATTTATGCCCTCTTTAAAACACATTGTTGAGAATGCTGTCCAGAAGGAATTAAGACTTCTACGAGGAAAGACTATTGAATGCATCAGCCTAATTGGTCTTGCTGTTGGTAAAGAAAAGGTAAGCTTAATCTTATCTAATTGTCTAAATGTATTTTAAAATGCCTTTGTCTTCTGTGGTGTCAACACTGAATTAATATACACGCTTGTTAAATGTATAGCTATGTTGTAGCTGTTTTCTGTTCTTGTCTTCATTTCTGAGGTGACTGTCTTGCTGTTTAGTTTCACAATAGAACCTTAGGAAAATATTACAGCTCAAGTTATTCTTGTCACTGAACAATGTTGAAAGCAAGCATTTTTTTGTTTGGGGTTTTTTTTTGCCTTAAGAGGAATGCAGGAGCATCTCATTTAGGCAGCGTCAAAATGATGGGTAAAGTGTATGTAGTTCAAAGGAAACCTAATATAGCTTTTGTATGCAGATGCCTGAGAAAGTTTAAATGTGCTTGTAATAGAACTGAAGTACTTCTTTGTCAGGAGACTTGATGTATTTGGCAGGGCTGTTGGGTTTGGGTTTTTTGATAAGTTGGTTAAAACTTGTCTCAGTAAAAGTACTGAGAAACAACAGTGAAGGATTATATAAGAATCTAAGTGACATTCTGATAGCAAGTTTGCATTATGGTTTACAGATCTTTATTTTATTGAGTGAAGAAAACGGAAAATCACACTGCAAAGTACAATAATGTGATGTACACAGTATGGAAATACTAATACAACACCCCCCCACTCCTACACCCCACCCCGCACAAAATTACCAGCCCTTTCCTTTGACTTAGGACTACTAGTAAACTTACCCTTTGCAACAACTAAATTGTACACAGATTTCAAACGTAACTAATGTTTAATGAATTATTCTTGGAAGACTACTGGGAAGTGAAAAAAGGGTAGGTGTGACATTTGGACATCTCATGTGACCTAAAATGTTACTAGCTCATAAGTAGCTCACGCTCTCAGCTTTTATCCCAATTCCATAAAGGAGTCAAAATCATAAGGAGGATATCTGGGGAAGTTAGAATTGTCAGATGTTTTTTGTGAGTATTAGTATTTATTTATGTAGTGTGTTGTTTAAATAGTGCCCTGCTTTCTATGTATAGTATATGAACAAGTATATGAACAAAGGTACAGTGAAGCTTAAGACAAGAATGACTTGGCGATGCTTCCAGAAAAAGAACTTGTTTTCACTTTCATCCGCATTTCAGTCTATTTCCAGCTTTAGCTTGTGTCTTGATAGTGCGTTGGACTTAGCACCAAACAATTTAAGTGAACATTTAAGTCTCTGAAACGTACCTTTTTAACTTGTCTTTAAAAACATATGGTTGTTTCCTATTTCTAGTTTATGCAGGATGCATCAGATGTAATGCAGCTGTTATTGAAGACACAAACGGACTTCAGTGATCTAGAAGATGATGATCCACAGGTATGTTAAAATTGTGTCTTTATAGTGCATAGCTTGTTGGTTAGTATTAAAAATGTTCTTTGTACATGTGACATTGCTAAAGAAGTTTCAGCATGTGGGTTCCTTGTCTATTAGTAAATACTTTGTTTGGTATTGTGTGACCTATTCCCTTGCTGTCACCTTCTTATAAATAGTTCAACAAGATTTGTTAGACAGCTGTTCTAATGAGTGGAGAGCTATTTTGACTTGTGTATCTAAAAACAAACACTCTGAAAACACATTACTGCACTAGTTTTTTGCTTTATCTGCTTTTTTCAGGAGTGTGGCTCAGTAGTATCATTTAAATCCAGGAAATTATTAATTTCAGAAAGAAATTTACTTTTCAAGACAGTCATTATTTTATTACAAGTACATCTTACACTGTGACATTTTTACATATATAGCATCTTAGATCAGTGGTACTGTCAATGTGTTGTTAGAAATAAAGACTTGGGACAAGTCTTTTGAAGATGCATTTTTATATGGCTTGCATATTAGATGAATTCTTCTCTTTGAAATAAGTTTTATACACTGCTGACAAATTATTTTTAAAAAGCCTTATTGTATAATGTTCTTCTTTTGTGCTTTCCTTTTAAGTATGCATTAATATAAAATGTGGGACATGAAAATTCTGACTCTTCTCTTTTTCAGATTTCTTACATGATCTCAGCATGGGCCAGGATGTGTAAAATTCTTGGAAAGGAATTTCAGCAATACCTTCCTGTTGTCATGGGACCTTTAATGAAGACTGCATCTATTAAACCTGAAGTAGCTCTTTTAGACAGTAGGTTTAAGATAAGGTTTTGCTTGAAGAAATACTGCAATAATTGATTTTGTGGCACTTCTAGATTATTTTTTTTCCCCTCTGTGTAACAGCGCAAGACATGGAGAATATGAGTGATGATGATGGTTGGGAATTTGTAAACCTAGGAGATCAACAAAGTTTTGGAATTAAAACTGCAGGCCTTGAAGAAAAAGCAACTGCATGTCAGATGCTGGTGAGTAATAGGATGGTTTTGATGATGTCTAGGTATAGCTGGATAATAAAGTCTGAACCCAAAATCTGTAATGAGAACACTCTATAGTATCAGATTAAATAGTTCTGGTGTTCTTTGGATGATAGTGTTAAGTTTGTATTTCAGACACTTCATTGCATGTGACTGACTTGATGAAAAATAGTTTTAGTTTGGAGCTTTGATTTTTAAGATGAACAGGTAGTTTTCCTTTGTTAGCAAAACTTTTAAGTAATTGAAGATGTTAGAGTAGTTCCTTTTTGCAAATATCTATGTTTCTGAATTTGATTTGAAAAATACATGCATGCGCTACAAGTGAGAACTCATGCTGCTATCAGGCTTTCTTAAAATACCACAGTGGAGGGGGTGGTTAAATGCATTATTGCTTTAATTGCATGTTTTGTCAAGTAAATTTTAAAAACTTAAAGTTTAATGGTCTTTCTCACCATTACATAGTTGAAAAATATTAGTATTTTCCCTTAAATGTGGCATTTCCATGCTTTGTGTTTCAGGTTTGCTATGCAAGAGAGCTAAAAGAGGGATTTGTGGAGTACACAGAGCAAGTTGTAAAGCTGATGGTTCCCTTGTTGAAGTTCTATTTCCATGATGATATCCTATTAACAAATTCTGCAGTGAAAACAGAAAGAATCAGTCACGCTTACTGTTTTCCTAAATGAATTGAAAGTGCTAGTGTTAAAATATTCTGTTGCTTCATAGCAGAAATTTTTTGAGAACATTGTTTTACACACTATTTTAGGCAATGTATCCTACTTTTTCCCCTAGTTTCTTTTTAAATAATTATGTCTATAATGTTAAAAGCAAACAGTAGAGCAAGTGATGTTTGTGCCAACAGAGTGAAGGAGAACTAGAGTAGCTGAAACAGGCCTGAAACAACTTTTAAGTAGCAAGCAGATTAGTTTTCCTATGATCTTAATCTGTAATTAAGGAATCAAATGCACTGGACTGTTTTTAAAAAAATCAGTTTCAGGTAGAAAACAAATAACTTCACTATGGTAGTGGGTGCTTAAATTCTAAGCACTTTATGTTGGCTTTGATTGTTTTATATCCTTAATTATGTAACGTGTTCGAGTGGCAGCAGCAGAGTCGATGCCCCTGCTTCTTGAATGTGCTAGAGTTCGTGGGCCAGAGTACCTCACGCAGATGTGGCACTTCATGTGTGATGCGCTCATCAAAGCCATTGGAACAGAACCAGATTCAGACGTGCTCTCAGAAATAATGCATTCTTTTGCAAAGGTGACTTTTCCTTAGAAATTTTGTGGCTCTACTGTTCGTAGCTTTTTATGTTAAGAAAGGACGTGTTTGATGTTCATTTAAATGGCTGGAGAAGTGCCATTTAAATCAATTTGAGTTTGTCTATAAATGTTGTTATAGCTGATTGAAAAACTTGGTTATAGTTTTTTTGCAAGAACCAAAATACCAAAGTATGAACCTAAAATAATTGCTGAAGTTGTTCACTTTTTTTGCAGTTCACAAACTGCAAACCACTGAAGTTAGGTGCATGAAATATACAGTGGTACTATGCCTTACTTGTATAATTTGAGGATTGATTACAGTATGAATGTTCTATTAGTATTACTTCTGCTAGTCATCACTTATAGCAGAGCATGTATTAATATTCTCTCTGTGCTTAGAATTCATTGAGACTGCTCATGTAGCTTAAAGCTGAAAAACTGACCATTTTATTTCACTAGTGCATTGAGGTAATGGGAGATGGATGCCTTAACAATGAACACTTTGAAGAACTTGGAGGAATATTGAAAGGAAAACTAGAAGAGCACTTTAAAAATCAAGAATTAAGACAGGGTAAGTTAACACAAATTGATAATGGCTGTTCTTTAAAGCAGAATTCCTAATAATTTCTGAACACAAAAAAGAAAATCTTAGTTCAGATTTCTTTAATTTGCATATTTAGGTAATGCAATTGGGCTGTGAAATAATAGAATCCATGAGTTATATTCGTAAGTTCTGGGAAGATGAAGATGGCATCATTTGCAGAAATACTTTATTTTAATCAAAAGTTGATTGACATATTTACTTGGAAGACCTGTCTATGGTGGTGTCATTTCTGTGGTGTTTTTCATCTGAAGTCTTGGCAGTGTTCTTAAAGCAATGGCAGTTTCTTATTTCTATGGACTACTTGTCCGTATGGAAAAGCTGGTGTATTTATTTTTATTTCATACACTTTCATGTATTCTTAAACTGAGATGTCTTGTTATACTTGGTTTTTTTGTGAAAACTCTTTGAAGCTTCTTAAAGACAGAAAATTCCTGTTGCATTTCTAGCTACTATTCACTATTTTCTAAATTTATTTCTTCTTAATTTTTTCCCTTTCACAGGCTTCTTATGCACTTGTAGAAATGTATGGTTTAATATTTGTTTTTTAATTTAGTGAAAAGACAAGATGAAGACTATGATGAACAAGTTGAAGAGTCATTACAAGATGAAGTAAGTTGATTTGGGGAGTTTTACCACTCATAAAGCACCGGGATGAAAATACATTACAGGGATAGGCTATGCTACTCAGTTAAAGCATAGTGCATCCTCAGAATTTTCTTCCTGGAAGAATGTTCTGTTACATATTCCTGGAAAACTTCCAGTAAGAAATGGGTTGCACTACCTGTGTGAATTAGAAAATAGGAAAGGTTTCTATGCTGAAAAAAGAATTTCAGGATATAGCTCTTCATTTTCTTCATCCTCTCAAACAATTTTTAGATGACTTTAAATAATCTGCTGTCAAATGCTGTATCAGTGATAATCTAAGGCCTAGCCCTGCTGACTTGCTGTTTCTTTGCACCTTATGACCTAGGTGGCTTTTAACCTTGATCATATCTCCGATACCTAGACCTCTGATGTGTCGGGTCAAGAGCCTGTCTCAAAAAGAACAGAGTTTTTTTTTATGATGAGGGTGGTGAGACACTGGCCCAGGTTGCCCAGAGAAGCTGTGGCTGCCCCCTCCCTGGCAGTGTTCAAGGCCAGGTTGGATGGGGATTTGAGCAACCTGGTCTGGTGGGAGGTGTCCCTGCCATTGAAACTGGATGATTTTTAAGGATCCCTTCCAACCCAAACCATTCTATGGTTCTATCAGTCTATGATTAGACCAAGAGTTGAAAAATAGTGGACTTAAAAAAAGATTGGTTTTACAAAACCAAATCATTAAGCAACTTTATTCCATTAGTTTAGAGACTTTAGCATTTCATGTGACTTCCACTATTTTAAAGATCATTGCCCTTAATGTAAGCTGTATCCTTTTCCTATCAGGATGACAGTGATGTTTATATTTTAACTAAAGTATCGGACATTTTGCACTCGATATTCAGCAGTTATAAGGAGAAGGTACTGCCGTGGTTTGAAAGGCTACTTCCACTAATTGTCAACCTAATTGTAAGTACCTCACTTTCTTATTAATTTCACTTTGATTATCTTTTTCTGATGTGTTAATAGGCCCTCCATGCTGGAGTGTTGGAGAACTTGGTAGATAAAACGTAGCAATTATTGCTTTACAAAACACAGGCAGCTGAAGGTTTAGTCTGGATCAAGTATGAAGCTGTTAACCTATGCTTTTCAAACAGTTGTGTTGCTGTGCTAGTTCTAATTTCTGTGTTGCAAGACCTGGGATCATCGACACACACAACTATTTTGAGGAATTTAATTTGCTTGGGAGTGTCCCATGCTCTCTAAAATGGATTTCAAGAAGAGGGCCAAAAAAAGTGTTGCAGACTAGTGGGGAAAACTGACAGAAATAGGTAACAAAGTGTGAAATAGAGGTAAAGGTTTAGCCTGAAATCATTATTCTTTAAAATAGCTCAGATGACTGCAATACCATGAAACAAAATCCAGCTAATATCACTACAGAAAACTGTTTGTACAGTTACATTTAATCCAGGAGGATTTTAACAAAAACATTAGACTGCTGTTACTATGATTGTTCTGTTGATACAATCATTGACTGTACAAAAATTACCAATTTTAAGGTGGCTTAAATGTTACCTGTTTTTGATGCAGTGTTCACACAGGCCGTGGCCAGACAGGCAGTGGGGGCTATGCATTTTTGATGATATTGTAGAGCACTGCAGCCCCTCTTCATTCAAGTACGCTGAATGCTTCCTGAGGCCAATGCTACAGTCAATATGTGACAACAGCCCAGAGGTTAGGCAAGCAGCTGCCTACGGTGTTGGAGTTATGGCACAATTTGGTGGGGACAGCTACCGTCCTTATTGCACAGGTATGTGTGTGCTGCTGATAAAACTATTTGAATGTGTGATTCTGGGAGCAGGGGGGGAAATATATTAAAAATTGCTCACCTCTTGGTTACTGAGATCTTTTCCCTTTGGCAGTAAAATAGATTGCCAGTGTAACCTGTGTGGCAGGTGGGGGATGATTAGTAAACTACCTGAATTCCTTGGGCTTTTAATGATGTTCTGCTTAATTGCATTTCTGTTGCAGCACTTACTGCTTAGCAAACTTGATTTACATATTTTTAAAAAAACATGGTCTGACATGCAATGTTTATTTCATAAAAAATAGATTTCTGGTACACACCTGTCTCGTAGTTGCTTTTTATTAATACTAATGTAGTTAGACATTAATGCAAAACACTTGGGATGTCTGGAAAAATTATACAAGCAACCTCTATTAAGGAGTAGCCTAGAATACAACTAATGTGGCGTTCTGCTTTCCTGTTATATGAAAAGGAGGAGCCTGATTTCTGTGACTGAGAAATTAAATGAGTATGATAATGTCTATCAGAAACACTGTCTGCTTTCTTTCTGAACGTCTCGAGTTTCTCTTAAAACTTCAAATTCAGCTGAATTTAAGAAAATGACTGCTGGCACTCTTTGCCAGTCAACAAAGTTAGTTTTGCACAATCATTAGCATCCCTTATCAGAGTTGGTTTTTACTTTTTTTAGAAAATATTTAGTCAACTGTTTCAAATATGTATTTCACATGAATCTAAAATGAAAGCTGAATTAAGTGATGTAAGAAAATAAGAACCATGCAGTAGGGATAAATTAGGGCTTTAACACAAGTCTTAACTACATCAGTAGAGGTTGTAATTGTCACTGTTAATGCAAATGTCAAATGGTGACAATTGAGATGAGCTATCTTTTTTTTAAAAAAAAAGAGGAAAATAAAAAAGCAGGAGAGGAAACCTGGCAGTGAAATATTAAGAACATTAAAATTTAAAGTTGCCTAGAAAAATACCTCCTTGAAGGGTTTTTTTGTGAACTTTTCCATAAGGTTTTTATGTCTTGTCCCAAGGCTAAAGGAATTGAGACTGAGGTCAAGATAGTTCCGATTTTGGAGTTTTGAGAGTTTTTAGCATCTGTTGAAGTCTAATTTTACTTTTCATTCATTAAACTTTACCTTGGCCCATTAAGCTTTGTAACAACTTTGATCCTTTTCTTTGTATTTGGACAAATAATCCTTGATTAAACCCAGATGCTTGGCTTCTCCTTTAGTTGGATGCTTAGATAAAATAACCTTTTTACTTTACAGCATACAGTTTATTAGCAGGCACCTCAAAAGTATTTCAAATTCTTTTGTATGTACATGAAAGAACTTTGTGATTTATTTTAATAGATGAAGATGTGCTGTGATTAGAAACAAAGTAAATCCATGGCATGAACAATCCTTCTACCCCATAGCTTTTATTGTCTTCTCTGAAAACATAGTGTTTGTAAGCTTTTATTTATAATTTACTTACTAATTAATGTATCACACTAGCATATTGTGCTATTGCAAGTTTGTAGCAGTATGTAAAGACTCGAGACTATTCAGAAAAAGCTGATGTATTAACATAAGCATTTTTGGCAGTCACTTGCGAAAAATGTAGGACTATAGGAAGAACTTGTAAATGGCACAAGAGCTACAGTATGGTGAAAGAAAGAGAATTAAAAATAGAGTTAATAAAGAGCAGAGAAATTGAAAGAAAAACTACAGCAAATCAAGTAACTTCCTAAATAGGGTTACAAGGTTATAATTTATGTGACTGTCAACATTGCTTCTGCTTCTTATATGGTGGAAGGGTATAGTCAGCTATTCTCTGAATATTGTGTTAATCAGCTGTATGTGTTTTGTCCTAAATCGTATCGGTAGCCTCAAAACTTTTGGTGGTGTGAGATGTCAGAGCAGTCAGTCCTTCTAAAAAAAACTATTATTATAGAAGATGGTATTTTATAGTCAAAGGGGATTTTAGGTATTATTTACCACAACATCTATGTAAGAATAGATCTGTTTTCTAGGCAAGAAGAAAACTTGTCTGCTAAGCTGTAGGGCTGAGGCTATGCCGATTCATTTTGATGCCCTCCTAATCTTATGGCTGCAGGGACACACATATCTACAGAGTCATCCATTAGTATTAAGAAGTATGAGGAAACACAGATGAGATTTTATTTCAGCAGTCATGAAAACCTGAGGTATAAAATACAGTCTCAGTTTGCCTGGACATTGTGGACTACTATGACACAAATTCTGCTTTGCAGAGAAGTCAAGCATCATTATCCTGCATTCAATACACAAGCCAGTGGGCCTGATGACCAGTGTTTCTGCAGTTCTGTGATGTTTATTAGCCTCTTGAAAGTATCCTCCTCTAGTTTAGGTTTAATCATATTTTTCTGTAGCTGCTAAATTCTTCAAAAATCCAACTTGGTGAAGTTAATACAGTGAGTGTCATTGTGTATTCCTTAACTGCGTGCAAAGCTGCTACTTACCTACCAAGATGAAGTAGTGTGAGATCTTGCCCCTTTTCAGTAATTGGAGTTATTTTGAAGTGTGCTTTCTGCACAATTCCACAGCCCAGTTTCTGTGCTGAGACAGAATTTCACAGCTTCAGCATTATATTTTTAGCAGATCACAGGGACGATTGTTCCTGCACGCATGTAGAGTGCTCTGAAGTGGGCATGTGGTTATCCGCATGACTATTAAAAAGAAAACAAACAAAAAATTGCTATTAACCTAGCAAGAACATTGGCATTTTTCCTTGATGTTTGGTTTTTATGATCTAAACCGCAAGGTGGATTCATTAGATGAGATTACTCCTAGTGCACTTTTTAGTGGTGGGAGGTGTGTTTGTACATACATATTTATATATATATGTGTGTGTGTGCGCACAAGCAGATGTACACTGTAAACACACTGCAGCCCAAATTAATGGGAATGTCACTGTATCAGTGCTTTTCATCATCCTGTGTTTACAGAACCTGTTAGATTAAAAAGATAATGCTTGTTATTTATGTTTTTACTATAAATTATAATGTCTTGTATATTATAGATTGCATAGCTCCAATTGAGAGACAGGAATATTTTCATTTTTGTTCCTTCTGAACTTGCAAAGCAAATCCACACTTTTGCAGTAGCTGTTTTCTTGGTTTCCTTGCATAGCTTCATCTGTTTATATTTCATATTATGATTATTGAGCAGGAAAGAACCGAGAAGTAGTGTGACATGTAGCATTTGTGATGTTAATAAAATAGAACTTGTGCATTAAACTTTATTGCTGTCTTGTTTAACAATTAGAGGCGCTTCCATTGTTGGTGAGAGTCATTCAGTCACAAGATGCCAAAACCAAAGAGAATGTCAATGCAACAGAGAACTGCATTTCAGCTGTAGGAAAGATAATGAAGTTCAAGCCTGACTGTATAAATGTTGAAGAAGTCCTGCCACACTGGTTATCGTGGCTCCCGCTTCACGAAGATAAAGAAGAAGCTGTTCATACTTTCAATTATCTCTGTGACTTAATTGAGAGGTAAGGCAGAGTCTTGACATTAATGCAGACAGTAAGCCTGTTTGCAGGTTCTTTCTTTGCATTCATTTTCCAAAACTGAGAAACTGCCAGGTTAGTCTGCGTATGCTTTAGAGAAGATAACTTGGAATGTCAGAACTGAGTCCTCCCCAGTGTTATTGCTGGGTTTAAAACAGTCAGTGTTCTCATCCTAACTAATGTCTGTAATAGCTTGAAAAAAATCCTGGCTGCTTTGTATGCGCATGATGGGAAAAGATCAGCTGGGAACTTCTACAGAAAATTTCAGGAGAAGTTTTGATGCTCTAGTTACGTATCAGCTTTAATAGCTGGTCAGGTCTTTTTACTTAAGAGCAGCGCACATGGCCTTGCAGTCGTCTTTTCATAACCTTTTTGCTTTCCAAAAATTTGAGTATCAACAAAATTAAGTATGAAGTAGAGAAATAAATTCGTGGTACAGTGGTATCTCCTTTAATAAGTTTCTTATAATAATTTCAGTTGTTGAAAGCATCTTGTCCCACAGTTTGTTCTTCAGATTTGTGCTCCCTCCTGTGAGTCCATGGAGAAAAAACTATAATTCTTGCAGTGTGGGTGCAAGTTGCATTTTATAATTGAGTGGAAGAATGTCAGCTTCTAAAACATTATGTAGTAGCCATGTTCTGGCTGGCACTGTATTCAATCTTAGTAAAAAAAATAGAAATGAAATAATTTTAATTTCCTACAGTCTTTTCTAGTATGTGAGTGCCTTGTATTTCTTGGTGCTTTATTAAGACAAGGTCTCAAAATGGGTGATGGCAACTGAGGTCCCTGGACTGACAACAGTACAGCTGTGTAGAGACACTATAATAGTACTAACACGTATGCATATACACACATATATAGAAATTGGGAATTACAGTACTAGTACACGTTTGTACCCAAGCTCTGTGCAGCATTGCTATGTTCGTAGCCTCTACATTCCAGCAGTGGTAGGTGGCAGGTCTGAAAGGAGATCATGTTTTCCACCCAGATCTCTGGTTGCCAGCACTCCCCTACTCCAACACTTGGCTGGGAAAGACGGAGCAGAACTGCTGACTTGCTGTGTCAGAAAGTGCTGGAGGAGACCTGAAGTCACTGGTGCTTCTGGTGCCACTGAAACAACCTACTCCCCTTGCAGCACAGAGATAGAGGGAGGAGTAAGCTCTTTTGGGCAGGGTATTTCTGTCACACTGTTTTCAGTTCCATCTGCGTGGGACTCGGCTGTTCTGTAAAGTTCAGAACTTCTTCCTGATAAAGTGTAGACTGATTAAAGAATCAGCTGGTTAAATATTAGCAGGAGAGGAAACATTCTGTCAGCAGGTAACAAAGCTATGCACACTTAGCTGAGTAAAACTTAGATGTAAATAAGCAGGTTAAGATTTCGCAATGACTCAACTGACATGTAAAATGCTTACATTCATTTTTTTTTTAGTTAAACATTAATTTATTTATAATACATGTTTTAATTGTAACAGCAACAACCCAGTTGTCCTCGGCCCAAACAACTCTAACCTTCCAAGAATATTCAGTATCATTGCGGATGGTGAAATTCATGAAGCTATTAAACATGAAGATCCATGTACCAAGCGGTTGGCTAATGTTGTTCGCCAAGTGCAGGTAAATAAATGCTTGCTTAGGTATAAAGGGAACATTTAGTAACAACTTTCAGAAGTCACTGGGCTGTTGAACCAATTTTGAGAGCCTTGTCTCCTTAGAGAATAATGCTTCAGCCAGTCATCTTGGAGATTCTTGGACATTCCTTGAACCATTAATGATAAAACTTGGTAACATTTGCACTTGAATAAATTCTATCTCTTTTGATAAACTACTGAAGTTTATCAATTAAAAAGAATGTTTTAAGATGTATGTAGCTAGATGGTTAACATGCTAGCCAGTGTTAGTTATTTGTAGGGTTTTGGGGTTTTTTCTAAGCCAGAAATTAAAATCTGGGGAGAAATCTGCCTGTCTTTGTATCAATGAACTGTACTGCAGGATTTGATCCAACATGTGGTTCCTATAAGGGTCACCAGCACCCTGTGGTGATTTACTAATATAGCAGAGGCTTGAGATCTTTGCTAAAGAATGAGTGCAAACACATGTAATTTTACTACTTCCGCCTTTAATCCGGTGCAAATATAGGCAGATGTTGAATATTTTCCCTACCTTTGAGGAACTGCCTCAAGGTTCCTTTATGCCATAATGAGCACTCAATGTGCTGAGTGATGAGGATGTCCAAGTATTGGAGCAGCACCTCTCTACAGGGTTATAAGTGATAGTGCTCGCAGGGCAGATCTGATCCAGGGCCAAATGTTATCAGGTGGACTTACTTGGCAGTTGCAGCACCTAATGACAGAAAGTAGTGTGCCTGGCAACCACATAGCTTATAAAAATGTGTAGAGGATTTGAAGCAGCAGATGTTCAATTATTGCCCATTCTACTTGGTGTGCTTTAACAAAACTCAGGTTCAGAAAGTTTAGGAATACTTGATTTTGGAAAGGATTCGCTTTGTGTCTGTCAGCCTGTAAGATTCATTATGTCTCGTGGAAAGTGACTCGTTAAAACTATGAAGGCATAAAAAGAATTAAGCAAAGTTTCAAAGTGAAAGTGGTGTGAGTGGCTGCTCTAAATTCTGGCTGATGGGTACAAATCCTGGCTGTTTGTACTGAAAGTCTGGGTGTGGAACTTTATATTAGGGTATGCTAATGCATTTGTTCACTTTACCTTGAATGTTCAAGGTTAGTTGATTATTTATTATTTTTTTTAACTTTACAATGGCACACACATATATAGCAAAGTCTTGTTTTGGTCAGCAATGGTAGGAACATTAATATGGGAAAAAGATTTCTGCATTAGTTAAATTATTTACCTGAAGACTGTGGGGATCTTAAAGGTCATAGGTTTTTTTAAATACAATTTTAGCATGCTGTTACCAATCCTATATCTCTTCACAAACAGTGCTTTGACTTTAGTAAAGCACTGTAAATGTTTTATACAATAGTAGAAACTTCAAAGGCTGTGTAGTTGCTAACAGTCTGCCTACTGCTGCTTCCCAAATTCCAGGAGAAATATTTTTATTATTATTATTAGCATCTCAGCCAGCTGTTCCACTGCCAGCATCTGAAATGAGCAACATAATGGTCATCACTGAAATAAAACGAACTTTCTTCCACATGCTTAGGTGTTCTCAGGCCAGAAATATTTCAGTTTAGAGCATCAGTTTAAATGTGTGTCAGAAATGCTGGGGGAGCACATTTAATTCTGTAATATTCCATTATAGATTGAAAGTCTGAAGTGCCTAATATTACTTAAAACTAAAAACACAAACCCAAACTCAGCTTGAGGACTTTGTTTTCAAGTTCTTTTGAATTCAGTGAATTCATTTTTACTTGATTATTTTTTTAAAGTGTGTGAGAAAAGGGCGTTATAATAGAGTTGAACATAAAATATACCAAATATAAATTTCAATTTTTTAAAAAGGTTTACTTCAAGTATACTACTATCACAAGAACCAGTCGAAAGACCTACAGCCAGTCTCCTGCAATTGTGTTTTCCTGTCAATGTCCTAAGGAAAGCAGGGTGCCAGTTGCTTCCAGCTTCTACTGATAAGTGGATGAATACTTTTTCCCAACTTTATAAAATTTTCAGCATTTTCTGGTACCATTAGAACCAGTCCCTACTGATAGTGACTTTAAAAGCTGATGTCTCAGCGGGGGGCTGTGGTAACACAGGTGAGGTATACTAAGGGGCAGGAGCGCATGGGTTTACATTTACCCAGCTAGATGCTATGTACGTTCCCTTCTCTCTGGGAAGTAATTTACCCCCTGTCACTGAAGAGTAATGCTGTGTGTTGGCAGGTACACACATGGTGTACGTAGCATGTCCTGCTGTAATCACAGTGCTCCCTTGCTCTGAATGCGTTACCGGTGCACCAGCGCCCAAAAGATGCTCTAACATTTAGGCATGGTTCAATTTGGCCCGAACATTGATATCTTAACTTCAGTGCAAAATGGAGCAAATGGCTTAGGCCATGGTTAACTTAAGAGAGTCAATTGCCATTTTACCCACCTAGTTATAGGGAGTTCCCTGAGTTTCAAATCAATGATGCTATTTAACCAGAGCTTGCTTCTATTTAGCATTTTGGAGCACCTCTAGCTGAACCTACATCCAGCTGTGTATAACTGAAGATGTCAGTCGCTTCCCTCCCTTTGGCATATATATTACACGAATAAGCCCAGTGAATATTGAGCTTTGTAAATGTGAAAGTTTAGTGTGTACCTTAGAAACTTGTCAGCCTGCATAAAGACAACTTCTCATTTGTTT
The DNA here is from genome assembly GCA_013398125.1 of Aegotheles bennettii. Taxonomy (NCBI): domain Eukaryota; kingdom Metazoa; phylum Chordata; class Aves; order Caprimulgiformes; family Aegothelidae; genus Aegotheles; species Aegotheles bennettii. The sequence continues at coordinate 125,393 of VZRW01014132.1, forward strand.
TCTAGACATCTGGAGGACTGTGGAGAGAATGCATATCACAGCTCAATGCAGATCAGCAGGCAGCCATACAGGAGCTCCTGAACTCTGCTTGAAGGGCCTTAATTATCATCTGCAAGAAAACTAACTCCAAATAAAAGTTTACCCTATTGTTTAGGTTTCTTTTGTTTCTTTCTTGAGTAAAACCAGAACTGTAGTGCATGTAGGCCATTATTCTGCAACCTACAGGCAGTGGCAGCAGGAAGAAGCATTCTTTCAGAACGGTGTTTAAATTGCTTTCTACCCCACAACACGGAAGAAGTTTCCTGTAAACCCTACAATAGCACTGAAGAGTATTTTTCTAACGGTATAAGCCATCCATACGATGGTGAAAGGGAAACAAGTTGAATTTTCTCATTAGACATAATTAAGAAACAGCTTTAAGACCTTGTATTCAGCAGTAGATGTACGTTATAACAGATAAACGTTTCTCTACATCTAGTGTTAATTGTATTAATTGGAGTGTGAGTCTTTGTAGGGTAGGAAGTGTCCTTCTGCCCAACAAGTTAGTAGATCAAAAGATGAAAAACTGAAGACAAACAACGAGCATGAAGACCTCATTGACTGCACTTGCAGATTCCCAAAAACAACTTGTACAGTGACTCAATGAGGAAAGCTGTTCGGCTTCCAGCCCTTTAATGTGAAGTCTCTTTGGCATGTCTGACAGTATCTCATTCACTCCTCAATAAATGACATTGAAACACAAGAAGCTTGTGTAGAAGTCCAGTGATGTGTGGTTCTTTTAATTTCCTCTTGTGAAAAGATGCAAGTAACAAACTATACAAGTCATGATTTTATATTTGAGATTTTGTATATTGTTGCCTATTACAGATTTTATGCATTTTTGTTTCTTGACTTTTTAACAAATTTTTCACACAAGTGTGTCAAATGGAAACTTAATGGCATTCCTTTTATGACAGTAAATTTACGTATCTTCACTTAAAAGTGTTTTTGCTGTTCAGATTCAATTGCATTTCATAACTTATAAAATGTAATGTCGTTCCAGCTCTGAATGTGCAACGTGGTCTGGCAGCCAGCGGTGCTGTTACAGTAGTCTGTGTTTTGTTCAAAACAGTCGGGTGGTTGATAGCCTGACCTGAAAGAATCAAAATACTTTTCAGGTCTTTTTGGTACTGCAAAAGCAATACATCATTTACCAGCAAACATAAGCATAGACTATCTGATTTCTAACAAAGGTGAGTGATGTTTTTGCACTCTGGTGCTTTGAAGATGTTAGTATGTGCATTGATCTTTAAAAACTTTACCTGTTTACTGGTGTTCTTCAGTCTCAATAGTCTCTTAAAACATACAAATCTTTTCAAAGACAGCATAAGTTTTCTGCCTTTATAACAAGAAAAAGTAGAACTTTACATGTAATAAATACCTCCCTTACTTTGTTTTGCCTTTGGAAATCTTTCAAAAAAAAAAACAAACATAATACAGAATGAGATGTAACTGAAACTGCCTTAGGAACATTATATCCAAATGTTTGGGACACAGACTGCCTTAAACACATGGGTTGTCACTGTGGTTTGTTTAGAGCCAGCTGAAACAGTGTAACGAAGCTTCTGCTGGTCCAGTTTTCACTTTTTAAATATTGTATCTGCAGAAATTAAAACATTCATACATCTGGAAAATGTATGTCCATTTGGAAATTTCCCCTCAGTCTAAAACATTTCAAGTTTTCCCCTACACCTTGCTTTTTGTACGTTTTTCCTCAAAGCTTCAGCCTTAAAATTTTTTTCCCTTCTTTGGATTACCACTGTGGAGAAAATAGTGTAGTACATTTGGTGTTTCCCTGAAACAGTGTCAGCTGTGTCTCTCTGCAGTGTAAGAGAGCAGCATTCCAGTTGCTCCCCTAATGAGCCAATTTGAATCATCTTTTTTTCTTTCAGTCGAAGTAAATGAGAACAAATAGAACCAGGAGGTAGGGTTGCTCTGTGTGCTGGTGTAGAGAAACTTTGTGGAGTTGCTTCTACCTTGTTAACAATCATTTTATCAGAGAAAAGGGCAGTGAGTGAGTCACCGGTCACTGCCAGCCTGACACGTGGGTCTGTTTCGGGGATGACATGGAGGTCTCATCTTGCCTGTCCCCACTGAACTTGTCAGGTTTAATCCAAAAGCTTCTGTAGCATTTTCTCAATTTGCACAAGCTTTAAAAACTCTATACTCCCTTTCCACCTATTTAAAAGCTGTCTGAATCACTGATCTTGGCTTTCTGGGCTCCCTAATTGATGGTTGCAAGTGTACAGAATTTTTAAGCAATCAGCCTTGCTTGGTCTTCCACAACACTGAAGTACTCATGCCCAAACAAAGTGTAGAATGGTAGCTGTGTCTGCAGCTATCAAAATAAGTCGTCATCCTTGGGAAGGAGTTGAAGGAATCTAATGGTGGTACTGATGTGGGAAGGGCCATAGTCTTACTTCAACCATTTTTGCTGAGTATAGCTCGAATCGTGCTTTATTTATGCTCAGCCATTGCATTTGGTAAGAGGTGTACCTTATGTAGCGTAAAGAGTGCTGCAAACAATAGTAGTGCTCTGCTTTGGCAGAACAAAGGTACCCTAGCAGAATCCACCCTAGGCATCCAAGCTAAAGTGTTCAAAGGTGTACTCGGTAACAACCAACTAGAAAATTGCCAACATTTTGGACCGTGTTCCAGTGTTGTAGTTGCATTAGCTAATTTAAGCGTTCATGACATTGCTTTCAGAAGCAGCTCCTCTCCCGAAGCTTAGGTGAGTTCCCATCTAAACTCTCATTTATTCTCACCGTTCTGAAGGTGAAATGTGCTTTTTGTTCGCACTCTGGGTTGTTCATGAAGGATACTAATGCAAATGTCCAGTCTCCTTTGCCTGCCTTTGTCTACAAAATCTCCCTGAGAATCTTGTGCAAAATCTGTGTAAGAAAGCAACTTGTAGACTTCATGTTTTAAACACAGGGTTTGTGTACTGCTGTGGCATCCTGTGATTGCCTTGTCTCTGCAGAGACTTCAAAGTAATGCTGAGTGCAAGGGCTGCTGTTCCCCAGCGTAGAGCAGTTGTTATTATGCTAAATGTCTGTTGGTCTCTCTGCATCTAGATCTTTCAGTCTCATATATGGAGTACGTACATGAGTAAGAAGTGTTGCACAGTTGAAATTTTTTATGAAATAAAGAATTAAGGAAGGTGACTTTCCTGATGATTTGTGTGCCTGCATCTGTGTGCTGGGTATGCAGCTATCCTGGGCTCTTGAACTGGAGCCATGCTTTTGCCTTAAGTGGTGTTTGTAGGGGTGCACACATACACTGAGTCTTCCAAATACAATGAGGGTGGTATTAAAAATTATACAAAAGTAAGATATTTGGGATCCCCAGAAAGACCCAAAGTTGTTTTCAACTTTGAAGTATTTTGCTGTGCATTGGAGTAGCCTTAGCCTTTACTCTTTAATCATTCAGCCTACTCTTGCTTGCTAACTTAGCCAGTTATACTTACTTGCATGGGGCTTGATGGTCTCTTAAGTTCTAAGAAATGCATTTGTTCTCTTCTAAGAAGCAGGAAACAGGATCTAAGCTTCTGTCTGGTAGAGGTCCTTTTACCTTTTTTGATTATCATGAAGATGTTTGTATTGTTTCAAGAAAGAACATCTCACAGGACAGCTTAACATTTGTTGAGACTTCAGAGGTATGGGCTCAATACTGGATAGAAGTCACTGGATTCATCTCATCTGCTACTGGATACCTGTAACAAAGTTTGTACATAAATAATTGTCTGAAGCCCTATTCAGTGAAGTAAACCAGGTGTGGCTAAATGATGATAGATTTTTGTCATAAGGAAGTGTTTGAGACCAAAGACTACCAGCTGAGCTGGTGCTGATAGACAAGAAATTGTTAGTACCTCAGGTGGTCCTTGGGCTGGTGTTTATTTCTGGCAGTTCCAGGGCTCACTGAAAACCCTCAGTAGTTGTACTGTAATGCAGCTACTTGGAAGTACTTTGATTTCCTGGAATGCGGTTTTTTCCTGCTCCTAGAATCAACCAATAAACAAAATAACCTTTCTGTGAAAGTCAGACAGGTCCCCTTTTGCTTTGTCATACCAGTTCTGAAGATTTGACTAACTTTGAAGGTGTTTCACGTTGACAAGTAAATCACCTGCTATTTAATCCCTATTCAAAGGTGCAATTCAAAAGATGCTTTTATTTCCAGAGGGTCTAAGCTACCTCCATCAATATCTCCTGTTGTCATGAAGTTAGTTGGATTTCTCTCTGATTTATGTTAGTCTCAGACTAACATTCTGTTAACACACTAACTGTTAACAGGTATAACACCAAGTTTATGCTTCTTTGCTACTACTGAATTCATTTTCCTCTTTCATGGGAGCCTCTTTCAGGAGACATTGCCCACAGCTGTAGCCCAAGAAGCCATAGATCTGAGTGGCTTTTAGTTCAGGAAAAGGCATCTGCAGCATCTCCTCTGACTCAGATGAGGAATGGTGACCCTTTCAGGGCATGAGATCGCTGTGTGCTTCGTATCTGAATACAAAATGCTAGGCTCAGTAACACTATGGTTGTTCTGGTAGAAATTTAGGTTTTGTCTCTTGAGTTTTAGAACTTTTCTGTATCAGAGTATTTGCTTTTCAAAGGTGGTGTCTTTGAGGCCGTGAGGCCCAGATGTTTGGTCTTTACATTTTTGTATGCGTTCGCAGATTTTGCTTGCAGGATTGACTCTGATCTTCCTAATTACCTGATGGAGAAGAAACCAAACAGCCTCTCAGCTACTCTGAGTCTGTTTAGGAAATCAGCCTGGGAATGGCAGCCTGGGATGATGATCTCGGAGCGCTCTTGCAATGCTGGAGTCAGTGTGAAATTCACCTCTTTGATTTGGAGACAAGAAATAGCAATTTCTGCTCTGAGGAGACTTTCTGGAATCTCTGTCAGATCTGTTGCTGTCATTCCATTTCAGACCAAGGATATAATTTTCTTCATATGTTTTCAAGAAGGTAAGGTAGAACCTAGTATGTTTGAGTCAGTTTTGGTTTTCATGATTTTGCTTTCTCAGTCAAGAGGCTGCCCATGACCTCGCTTCAGGTACGGGGAATTTTTGCAGCTGCTAAACTGTGAAATCAAAACATCTTTTGAGTTTAGTATTAGTATCGCTCTTGGTTTAAGAGTAACTTAGGCTAATGCAACACTAGATGCACACAAGTATTTGTAGTGGAGTTTCACTTATTTAGCAATCGATACTCAAAGTTTAACAGTAAGCAGTGAATGCCTTAGGAGTTGGGTTTTTTTGAGGATGTGGTGTCATGTGTTGCTCCTAGCAGAGAAGGTTCAAAGCTCTGCTGGGGAACCGAATGAATAATACTGGTTGCTGTAATGGAATGTTGGAATTTTCTTCCAGGAAAGTGGGAAGGAGGCATGTTGGCAGATGCTCCCTAGGGGACCATTACCCAGGGGTAAATAGTGAACTATTCCCAAGTTAGCGGTGACTGACAAGAATTAGAAGTTTAACTTCAGTCAGTTTTGCTCTGAAGGTCGTTAATTGTCTCTCATTATGCCAACACCATTACCACTGGTTGCTACCTTTTGGGGATGACTGGTGGATTTTGAGGGTGGAGAAGGAGGAAAAAAGAAAGGGGGTATTTCTTCAACTTAACTATTTCTGCATTAAATGTGTGACTGCTTTTTTCCTAAGCAGCAACAGAAAGTTATATTTTAAGTATACCTGAAGTATGGTTTTTCATGTAATATGTGCTGTTAACAAAACGTTGTTCTTTAATAACTGCAAGGTCCTATCTTGAGGTGATAGGATTGGATGTAAATTAATTGAAAGGTTTAATATTCACTTCATATACTATCTTAAAAATTAATGCTAGGCTTCCAACCAAAAAAGCTTGGAATAAAACTCATGTTTTCTATTTAGACCAGTGAAAAATATGATCATAACATGGGATCTTGAATCAGGGAAGTTAACCTTGCCTGAATTACTTGAAGTAAAATTGTGCAGTATCACCATTTTTAAATATCTGAGAATAAAATGCCAAGAAACATTTTCACTGTGGAGTTTTGTCTGTTTAGGAGCTGGTATTCCTGGGGGAGGGTGGAGGAACAAGAAAAAAAACAACAAAAACACAAAACAAACACACCCCCCCCACCCCCCCACACCCCCCCCTACCCCTGAAAAAAAAAAACCAAAAAACCTTCCAAAGCCCCAAAAATTACTACAATGGGGCCTCATCAACTGTTATCATGAAGAAGTGTGTGGATGCAGTGGTTATATTTCACCAGTTCAGTGCTCCAGCTAAAGTTTCTTCTGGCCAGTAGATGGAGATGATACAATTGAATTTTAGAGGGCCATGCACATTCCCATAAATAAATGTCTCGCTGTAGAATGAGACAGCTATAGAAACTTTCTCCTTGCCACTACGAAGGCAAACTCTGTCTTTGGAACCTGTCACCTCTTTTCATCCACAGGGTAATGAGGAAATTAGTTTCATCCGGAGCTGCATGTCAGCCTGGGAACAAATGAAAAGGAGCAGCGGCTGCATGGATGAGTCCTGAGATTCTATATCAACATCAGGAGTTGGACTCGATCATCCTGGAGGGTCCCTTCCAAATTGGCATGTTCTGTGATTCTATGATTAAAAAAAGGTGTTGATTCTTTTCCTTAAAATGAGTAAAAGCTTAAAAACATCGCTGGAAGTGACAGAGTGTGATAAGAAAATACATTTCAAGTGGAAGGGTAAAAAGGGTTAGGCGGAAAAAAAAAAAATGAAATCTGAGAAGATGGAGTCTTCATTTGCCCTCATTGATACTAAAATCTTGTCACATAATGTTTATTAATGGGGGGGTGTTAACAAAAACCAAACAAAACAATGAAACAGAACAAACCTCAAACAAACAACACACAAAATGATGTAGCCCAAACCACCAAGTTGCTGGCACCAGACTCTGCTCATCACTCTCATGCCTGGACATAAAACACAACTCTGAGTTGTTGCCCACTGTAACTTCTGTTTTCTAAATAAACATTTAATAACATTTTGCAAGTCCTAATGTAAGTGCAGTAGATAATTTTATTTCTGCCTCATTTTTCAGCCATCTTGTCTGTAGTGTTTGGTTTGCTGGAACCCGAGTCCCTCACTAATCCTGTAGAAAAGACGGTCTGTTTTTGGTTGGTATGTTTTGTGGGTCTATTTTTTTTCTTTAACACAGCTGCCAATTACTTTCTTTATGAAAAGTTAAATTATTGACAACAAATCACATGGACTTTGTATCTAAACTGTGAGATATGGACACCTAAATATTTTGCCTTGCCCTTACTCTGAAATACCATCCCTAACTGCAAAATGCAAACAAGCTTTTATCATGTCATCTAAAAAAGAAACATAATTCACTTTCCCCAGGATTCTAATTTTCTGTGGTAATACTGTAATTATGGTGGAAGAGGATGATTGCTTTGATTGGAAGAAGCGTGATGCTCAATGACTTCAGGCTGGTTTTCCTTGTAAGAATTCCTCTTCCTTCTTAAGCAGCTGCCACTGCCAGGGCTGTTCTGTGCAAACATCTGTGCACCTCTGCCTTGACTTCACACGCAGTCCTGGTGCTGACAAAGTGATATGGCAGAACTGGAAAGGTTGAGAAAGAGGTGAGAAGTTTAAGAAGTATGCAGTGCAGTCATTGGAGGTAAAACTAAAGAGGTTAGGGCTCTTCTGATTGGGAAAAGGTGACAATGCTAAGGGAAGTAGGACAGTTGTCTACATAGATACAAATGTAGGGGCGTAGGTGAAAAGGGAACAATTTCGTTTCTCATAACACAAGATGAAATACTACTCAGATAAAGTATTAGGATGTTTGAAACTAACAGGAGGTATTTTTTCACGTGCTGCAATTCAAGCTCAAAATTAATTTCTGATGGATGTGCCTGGAGGTCAAAAAAGAATCAGAGCAATCATTTAAGGGTAGGTTTGTGAATGGTTAATACGCAAGGTGCTCCTGAGGAAACCTCGTGCTTAAAAAGTCCATAAATCATTGGCTGTCAGAAGCTGGGAGAGTAGGCTAGGGAAAGGATCACTCTACATGTCTCCAATTTCTTGTATTCTTTCCCTCAGGCTCCCTCACCGTATCTCCTGTTAGACACCCAGTCCTCTGATCAGGCTCTTTGTGGCCATTTGTAACATGTCCCTCATTACAGCATTCCTCCCCTCACTCTTTCCCTCCCTGCTTTTGTTTATACCGATCAGAATTTTCTCACTATGTCTGCATGGGGCTTTGTAAGATACAAATAATTCTTCATCCAGGATCAACTAGAACAGGAATTACTATGTACAGAACGTATCTCAGTGATAATAATATTCATGTAGACACTTGCTCTGGGCCCCGAAAAGGAAAAAATGTTTTATCTTGATACTGTTGAGTGTTACATGGATTCTAAATAAAAGACAAAGGAGAAATATATAATCAAATAAAAAACATAATTAAATGTTCTGTCCTCTTTTTCTCTGCACCATTTTGAAGGAGCTAATGGATTTTTCATGTATCCAAACGTGGCAAATCTGAAATGCTGAATTTTAGTAAGTTACACAAAGGATCAAAGTGCAGTAGAAAGTAAGGTATGTGGTGAGACTCTCTGGCTTTTCCTAGTAGAAGATTAAACCATTTTGATATTCAGGCAGTTTTATGAGAACTGCAGCTCCTTTGTTACTGATCTGCCTCTTTAGGAGGAGAGATTACAGCAGGAAATCGGGATTAAGATTTCCTCCACAGTGCCAGAGGGAGGTGTGGCACAGTCCAGATGTGCAGTGACCAGCGTTGTCAACAACTGCAGACTGTGGGGGGAACCAACTAATAACAGGCGGAGGTGAAGCAGTTGGCGATATCAAAGAAAAGAATGTGTTTCAGAATTTAAAAGCACTAAATGATAGACATCTTTTATAATTAAGAACTGGTTAAATTTAGTACAGACTATTATTAGAACTTCTGGTACTTTAAAACATTTCCTGGGAACTATTCGGGTTAAGACTGTCCTATTTCAGTAGATGCAATGTAATCCAGTTATATATTAAGCTCATGTTAATTTAAAAATATAATATTTAAAAAATAAGATTATTTTAATTTTTTTCTTTTTGGTTCTATTGCAAAGAGCAAACAATCACTAATGAAAATGAAGATCTTTTTAAGGGACAATTGTATCCTAAAGATTACTGATAAACCAGAAAAAATTGCTTTCTGTGTTCCATTGTCAAAGCAAAGAGTGAATCGCACACTTAAAATATTTATAAAGTGGAAAACTCTACAATAAAATGAAAGACTATGAAACACCATAATGCTGAAGGGAATGCAGACATACATGATGTGCAGACCACTAACTGGGAAAATAAAAAAAAATACTAGTAACAGCAGACACAAGGGATTTTTTTTCTTAAGTAGAGTGGAAAAATTATCTAATTGGAAGCAGTGGTAGTGAATTATGAATTATTATATTAGGTGGAAAAACTTGGGCATGGTAAAAACTTGTACCACCTTTTTCTGCACACTCCATCTCAGGAAATTAAGAGACTGAACAAAAACTGTTCCTTGCCTGTCTTTCAGCATCAGAACTGAGGAAACAGGAGAGCATTCATCACTCACACTTAAAACTCACAGGCAGAGCCCAAGCTGCTGCAGATGTAGAACAGGTTAAATAGGATCTTCAACAGTGATAGAACAGCTGACACATTCACACAGAGAAGAACATGACCAATAGTTCTGCTTATCATGGTCAGCAAGTTGAGGGGAGCTAATGGGAGAAAAAGTGTAGACTAAATCTACCTGACCTTTAAGGAAAATTTAGCTTCCTGGTTTGAAAGTAGATTACTGCAGAAAGTAGACTATACCATTGTAGATAATTTCTCCCACTGGTAAAATGGAAATGACACTTCATAATTTTTTTAGCTTAACATTCTATGTTTTAGAGCAATTACTTTGTTTTCATTCATTGGACTTTTATTTCTGAGAAAAGTAAGCAGGAAAACAAATGCTTTTCAGGTCTCGTAATTTGATTATTTGATTTTATTAAATGTAAATTATGCAGATCTTGTTAAGCTTTCTACAGTAAAATATTATTTCTGTAAATTATGTAATACCTTTCACTTTCTGAACAGAAAGTTGCACAGATCTCTTTTGAAGAAAGAATTTCATTAATGATACTAAACCCAGATAGAAAATAGATGGTCTTGTTTCTCTCCACTCTGCTACATTTCTTGTACGGGAAGCAAATAAATTACCACCCTTAGAAGACCTGGCTTCTGGTCTGACATTTAGGAATGGGCTAATTTCCGAGGCTGCATTCTGAAATCACAAAAGCATATGCTGAATTGATGTTTGCTTTGACAGGTTTTAAAGTTGCTCTCTCCAGCCAGATTTAGATGTTCTAAATATAAAAACAGAAGAATATGACAATGCAGAAGACAGTAATTAAGCCACCTGTTGTAACTAAATGTTGTAAAAATAAAATGTCTATCATCCAGCATGAAGTTAGAAAGGACCCATGGGAGATCCTGAATGTGACGGAGCACTAGATAAGGTTCCCTCACCACCACTTTAAAGTGGGGATTATCCCAGAAGGATTTATTCAGACACGCTGATATGTTCCAGATGTATTCCCTTGCAGAAGGTCGCAGCAAAAATATTGGCAGGGAGGTAGGGGGAAGTTGGAGAGGAGAGCAAGAGAGTTGTTATTTTCATGGGAATCTTTAAGTCTGATAATGCTAAAAGCCATGTTTAATGTTCTATATTCTTCTGATTTTTATATTTGCAAGGGGACTCTTCAGCTGTGTTTACTTCTGGTATAAATTCTGAGGGGCTGCAGAAATAGCACTTTTTTCCTCTGTTTTAGAACCACATTTGCTTATATCACTCCAGGTACTTAAATGGTTCTTATTCATCACATTGTTAAATAGTCTCAAAATTATTTAATGAATTTAGTTATACAGTCTATCTAGAAAGTATCACTTTTTCCTCTTGTTTTTAACCAGATAAACCATTTGCTCCAAAATGTCAAAAGTGCTGGAAGAGAATTAATTATGGTGCTGGGAGTACTACCCTAAACTCTGAATTCTAAGGGCATATTCTTATTTTAAACAACATATTTGGTTTTCTTCTCAAAAGTGGTATTGAAAGATTAACTTGGCTGATTGGTTGTTTTCTAAAAGCCACATTCAACAGGGAGATTATGAGCTTTCATTCCTGCTCAACACACTGCATCCTGCATGGCAGGCTCAATGGCACTTGATGAAGGCGACAGCTCTTCTTTAGGATTATTTTTATTTGTTAGTCAACATGTAAAAAATTTTGTGTCTGCAAATGTTTTCTCTTTCCATTATCACTTTCCCCTTTTCCATGACAGAAGAGGTACATTGTTTCTAATAGAAATACTGACACGGAATAAGTATTTTTGTCCTGATATCTGGTGCCCCTTTTCCATTCTGGGAGAAAAGGTGAAAATTGATTGTAGGAGAGGAAACCTGAATATGAACAGCAAAAGGATGTTTGATTTTTTCTTACAAACCTCTCTATTTTTCCTTGACTTCTATATTCTTGTAAGTTTTGATATTTGTAATTTGACAAATGCTTATTTTATAGCTAACTGTAACTGACTATTATTAATGTTTTTATTTATATTGCAGTAGTTGACAATTTTCTTAATTAATGAATACTTTGGAGTCCTCAGAGTCATTTAAAAAATGAACCTTTTTTTTTTCTCCTTGGATTTGCAGAAGGGAAAAAGCAGGCATGAAGCAAGTATAAGCCAAGGCAATCTATGTAGTTTTGAGGAGTATAAATTATTCATGAATTTCAAGTAAACCTTTTAGCTCTGAAGCTTCAGGGATGATTCATCTGTTAACTGTTGCACTGGTGATCACCTTAGCACAGATGTGCAGCTAATTTAAGAAATGCATTGATCCTGGAACAGGCAAATAACGTTGGACAATCCAAGGTAAGTGTGATGACACATAACAGGCGTGATGTTGTATGGTATTAATACAGAGGTTAGGGAGAGGGGCTTGTTCCAACAGCTTGATACACAAAAGCTCTCTTTATATAAATTCCTAAGGACTTGGGAAACTTTTTGCATACACCATCAAAAGGCTCTCTTTTAATTCATGATATTATACACTTTGAGCAGGCAGTAAACAAAATCTGTTACTTAGCTGGCTCTGAGTGCTTAAATGGCTTCTTTTCAATCATTAAGTATTCCTTTCATGTGGAAATCCTGAAGTTTGAGAATGGAAATGGACTCCTTTGCTAACTGGCTAAATATTTCTTTGTTTTTTGCTTTGTTTTTTTCCCCTCAAATGTTAAGAAGACATGGTCTACTGCTTGTATCATACACTGTTATGGAAATTGTTAATTACTGGTACTTCCAGCTATAGTTTGACGTTGCATTCTGATGTAGAAGCAAGAAGGACATATTAGTTCAACATTAGTAACCTTACCAGAAAAGCTAGTGGTATGATAATCCTAACAACTGGTGACTGTAATAATAATTTGAGAGACATGAATAAAAATATATTGCAAACAAAAGCCACTGAAATGGTGAGAAGCATCTATGCCATGAAACGTGTAATAAAAATAAGCGTGAAACGATCCTGAAAGAACTGGATGGATAATTCTGTCATGCTCTTGCAATGAAACTAGCAAAAACAGATGAGTTAGCACACGTTAACATAAAGACATATGCGAGAGAGCCTAAAGCTGACTAACCAAATGGTTTAGATTTTCAAGATTGAGCTCCACACCACACTTACACAAGAACACACTGATACATCTAGCACAAAAGTATTTGCTGAAAGGGTCTTTGAAACAAAATTTCAGGCTCCAGGGAAAACATCTGCAGAATGTTTTATGAAAAAGAATTACTAGACAAAAGACATCGCTGAAATACACAGATTTTTATTAGGGCAGCATCTTAGCTTCTTGCCTTAATAAAACACAGAAAAACATTTGAACTCAATGCATATTTTAAAGTAGTTTACAGAAGGGGCACAGATTTTAAAGTCAGAAGGACCACCTGAAGAATCTAGCCTGATCATAGTGTAAACCAGAGCAAAGAACTTAATCCACATACTTGGGTTTTGAGTCCAATAATTTAGTTTGACAAAGCACACAGATAGGCAAACAAGTTACCACATGGCAGGTTAAAATGTGAATTTGCAGGTGCTCTGCCATAAGTGCCTGCATACATACACAGCTTCCAGAACCTCACAACAAATATGAGAAAATGCCAATGAAAAAGTAACTGCAAATCACCCCAGCATACACGAGTTGTAAAAAAAGTGAAGGCTTTCCAGCCAGCCGTATTTGCATTCCATTATAGCTCTTGCTACCTCTTTCCTAACAGGGAAAAAGGCAGAAAGCACAGACAGGCAGTCTCTCAAGATGACAGAACCCTTTTAACATATTTCTCTCCTTCCCTTCATTTCCCTTGAGTTGTCTCTTACCCAGTAAGGCAGAAGTGAGTGATCATGCCAGCTTGGTCCTGCATAAACTGAAATCCAGTTCCAGCTCTTCTCTTCTTTGTCAGTGGACGCAGACAAATTTTAATCAGTTTTCTTTCAGAAATATGAACTAACTAGTACCATTTTTCTAATTTCAGTGGCTTTTCAGAAACAAATGCTGTTTCTCTCAAATTCTCCTGCTTATTTCATGCCTCAACAAATTCTACATCTCGTTCAGCAGGGAAGAAAGGTAACCCTATGTACTACAGGGAACTAACATCAGCAATGAGTGCTTTTCTTAGCAATCGCATCGGGAGAGTGCATGTTGCTTCCACGTGTAATTTACAAGAGAGGAATCTCTTTCAGAGAGATATTGCTGCTTAGGGATGGTAGAGAGTATCATTTGGAATGGATGGGTGAAAGATGACTTTATGACAGACTAGATAAACATCAAGAGACAGTAAAGAAGTCTTTATAGTTTTCAGTCTCTAGTTGTCCTTGATACATTCAGAAGATTCAAGAATCAAGGGTTAACTAAATACATCTCGCCCCGGGCCCTGGAGAAATGACCAATAAATTACCATCTCTGATGGCAAGTATACCATTCAAGGTATTATTTCACTGTTGCTTTTTGGAGCTCAGTAATAAATGATCAGTAGCTGGAGGGCAACCTGTTACTTCTGCTCAGTGCTGAAGAATGTTTCAAGGTCATTCAGACTTGGAAGGCATTGAAGATGACCTCACTCATTTGAAGTAGATTACAACAACTCTTTTGTTAGGTGTGAATGAGGCATTAGCGATCTGGAAGTGTACACGAAATACACCAGGAAATTCTAACTGCTACAGCTGACCCTTGCAGTGCTGCATTTACCCTAACAGCACCTTAAGTAAAACTTAGAGCTGCTGACAAAAAAAGTATTTGGAAGAAGGCAACATTTTTTTATTACGTCAGTGTTTCTAACCACAGTTCATATGGTCAGGCAGTTGTACTAGGTGGTAGTTGTAGGTCCCTTCCAATTAAAATATTCTATTCTAATTCTATTCTGTATTGTCAGAATGAAAACGCAATCTTTCTTCTTGATCTTCTACAGACAGACCATGCATTTTGTGTGGAAAAAGTCTGGGGGAAAATAACATTAATTACTATCTGATCAAGTATTGACAGCTAAAGGCAATTTCCAGCTTTTCAGTCGATAACGTAAGTACTTCAGTAAGGTTTCAGGGCTAACCAAAGAAATTAAGCTCTCTCAATCTCACAAGGCTGGTTGGCATATGCATTGAGGTATTGGTAGTGAGGTGTTTGTGCAGAGAGGCATTGCTGATGACAGCAGAGGAATTTGTCTTTTGTGGATTAAGCAAGGCCAAAGTTTAAAGAAAAAAATATTTATAGCATTCACATCTCTTTTCTCTTTCCTCCAGTGATTAAAAAATAGAGATAGTAGTTGGGCTTCTCAAACGGTCTTTAAATGCTAGGTGCTCAGGAGGGTTATTTTATAAGGACACAGTTTACTGTTCCCTCCTGGGTCACTGAGAAAACTGAAGTGTCTTCCCTGCATCACTCATTTGTGTGCACCACCCAGTCTTCTTCCTGAAAAAAGCATTGGGTGAAAGACTGGAAAAGGCTCAGAGAGATGCACACCTTACTACATAAGTCGCACAGTGTTTTAAGAGCTGCTCTATGCTCTACGCTGGACCTAGGCGTGACAGCCTTTTGGCTACAGCTCCGTCTTCTTTGCGGGAAGGTATGGGGTCCCTGGAAAAGGCACGGCCCTAGCCCTAGCCTTTACCTGGTGGTCTCCTTTCCACTCACACATTGTGGCGGAGATTGTTTTGAGAGACAGCCCTTGAAACCCAGAGTGCTGGTACTTCCTAAATTTTACAGTGCCGTGACCTGCGGTTGTCTAACGAGAGAGAAGATACAAGTTACTAACTAGTAACAGTAACTATGAGTACAGTGCCCGTACACCCAGTCCTCTGCTTCCTCCTGCACCTCAGGCAAGCACTTGGAGCCTGGCGAGCATGGGGGACACCTCTTGGTATCTTCTCCTCTGGTTCCCGAAGCCTCCTCCTACAGAGGAAAACCTGGGGTATGAATGGGCTTGCACAGACCCCTGGAGGCAATGTCTTGGCTCCTCGTGAACGGGCCACCTACTTTAACAGCCTCCCCGCTGCCAGCCAGTGAACCAATTCCCTCTCCAGGGACAGCAGGGAACAGCCTGCCTGCCAGGCACCCCTGCCCCTGAGGGCACCCACGCCCCGATGGGCCCCGAAATCCCGGGGAAGGGGAGGTGACCGTGCAGGGCCTCAACTGCGCCTCGCCCCGGGGCGGCAGCTGGGGGCGGGGAGCCCGCCTCGCCCCTCGGAGCCGGGTTTAACCCGTCCCCACGGCCACCTGGGCGCTGCCCGCCCTGCCGCTGCCCGGCAGCAGGAGGAGGAGGAGGGTATCGGGAACCCCCCGGCCCCGCACCGGCGCAGGGCGGCGGTCGCTGCTCCTCCTGCCCTCCGCCCCCCCCGAGGGGCTGCCCGGGTACCTGCGGCGGGGCGGCTCCGCCGAGCTGGGCGCTCCGCTCCCACCGCCACCGG
>VZRW01014132.1:142490-173629 GCA_013398125.1 Aegotheles bennettii
TCCCGCCCGGCCGTGCCATCGGCCCCGGGCAGGCGGGACCGCCGGGGAAAGTTCCGAGTAAAGCGAAGTTTATTTTCAGTGCAGCGGGCCTGATCGGTGGTGAACCGGTCCCTTTTCGCCTTTTTTCTTTTTATGTAAAGCACAGGCGAACTCTCTGGAGTTTTTTTTTAAGTTGCTAGGTGGGCTCCATCGCTGGCATGAAATAAATGAAGTGCGTGCGTATCTTTCTCGGTCAGGGCCTTCCTACCAGACTTTCCTTCGAGGAGCTTTGTCCCTGGGGAGAGGAAGGATGATTGCCCAAAGGGAACAGTGTTGCTTTATTCCTCGTGTCTCTCGGAGACTTTCGCTCTGGCTCCTCGTATCGCCTCCAATATGTACTTACAGCAAGCAGCTGATGTTTGGATCAGGCCAAGAAAAATAAAATTCTGAAGGAGTCCAGTGAAGAAAAGCCCCAAATGTTCTTCTGAATTAAGAGATCCCCTTCCCCTCCTCGTAGATATTTATGTGAGAATTGTGGTATCTAGCTAATTAGTGGATCTGAGCCTTTCACAAATGGTTTGGCGTACCGAGAAAGTACAAAATCCTCTTAGCCATGCCTCACGTGTCCGACCTGCTGGGGTCTTGAAACTCTGCTGGTGGACACGATGGGATGGGACAGGAGCGGTGCGTTGCTGCGCCTGCTGCGCTGCATCCTGGGGCTTGTAGTTACCCCGGCGTGCACCTCGCTGGTAAGTTCCGTGCGTGTAAGGACCGAGCTGCAAATGTCACCAGGTGAGAGCTGCCCTGGCCCTGGCTGGTATCGGAAGTGCCTGCTGCTGAGTGAAGTGTAACAGTTCTGTGTCTCCGGGATCCCTGAGCTTTCTATTTCAGAGCTTTGCCTCTTGGTATGGTTTTGCTCTAGGATTGGGTACAGTGTCTTCTCTTTCCTTGGCAAACAGCAAAGATGAGGGGTTATACATAATACGCTGAATTATGATGGCCATTTTTGAAAGCTTAGACATTGTTGTATCAGCCCAAACTCACTCCCCATAAGTTCTTTTATCCTCACAGACTTAAGTAGCTGTGTAAGGGATTGTTGGCAATAAGGCCATAAAACCACAGAATGGTTTGGGTTGGAAGGGACGTTAAAGATCATCCAGTTCCAACCCCCTGCCATGGGCAGGGACACCTCCCACCAGACCAGGTTGCTCAAAGCCCCATCCAACCTGGCCAATGTGTCATCATCACAGCAAGGGGTTAGGAAACTGTTATTTCTCTGCTTATTTTTCTGCTGTATCTTGCGTATAGCCAATTAAACTGTGGGTCTTTTTTTCTGCACTCCATTTTGTTGAACAAACAAAATAAACTAGGAAAGTGGGCAGGATGTTTAACACACAGTAACGTGGGACTTCACAATGTCAAAAGTTGGTAGGAGATTGAATGTGTAATACCAAAGCCTGACTTTTATTTAATGGCTGGACTTCAAAGTGGAAATCTTTTTCTGCCCAGGTTGACACAGTTCATTAGTCATTGTGTAATCAATACCTTAAAACACACTACTTGTAACCAAATTTTTGAAAGAAAATTGCGGATGATAAATGACCAAAGCGAGATGCATCTTAAATGATGGTTTGAAAAAGAACCGAGAAAGCCTTGCCTTGGGAGATGTATTTCTGCATTAGAATTCAGATAGAGAATTCTGAATTTATAGAGCTATTCAGTAATTTTTCCCTGCTGATTTTAGATTAATTCGACCTAGGAAAGAATCCAAACTTCCACTTAAGAAATTCATATATGATGAAAATTAGCATCTCTTTTTAAAAAAATATAAAAATTCTTGACGCTGATGAATGCAAGACTGCCAGTGCTGGCTGGTTTTTAGATTCTGTAAGCTTCATGATGGAGCTATGCAAAATAAATGATTCTCTGCTTTGAAGTGTCTTTGCATTGAGTCTTTGGCTTCCTCCTGGGCACGGATTTCTAAAAGGGACTGACTGGCGCAGTGGCTCTCAAACTGGGATCTGTTAGTTCAGAAAGCTGGGGAAGGTGATCCATGGGATTGTATTATAGAATCATGGAATCATCGAGGTTGGAAGGGACCTTCAAGATCATCCAGTCCAACCGCCTCCCTACATCACCACTAACCCATATCACCCAGCGCCACATCCAGATGTCTCTTGACCACCTCCAGGGACGGTGACTCCACCACCTCCCTGGGCAACCTATTCCAATACCCAATCACCCTTACAGTGAAGAATTTGTCCCTAATGTCCAATCTGAATCTCCCCTGCTGCAATTTAAAGCCGTTTCCTCTCATCCTTTCACTGTGGGCANAATGTCTTTTTTGAAGTGGGGGGCCCAAAACTGAACACAGCACTTGAGGTGCGGCCTCACCAGTGCCAAGTACAGAGAGAAATTGTTTCCAGAGTGTTCGTAGTGAAAAGTTGGCTGGTGGGTAGAGAAATTTCAGGGCTGCCAGTGGACTTAATAACCATGTGCATGTCACTGGTTGAGTGTGGCCCCTCAGGTTTTCCAAGGTGTGTCTTTGCTGATTGATAATGATCGTCTGTCCCTCTTTCCCAAGACTGGAATTTGAAGTGCAGGTCAGTGCTCTGACCTTGTCCTCCCCTCTGCTTTGCCTGGGGAAATGCAGATCTGCATCTTTGCTGACTGCAGCGGAGATCCAGATGCAGAACTTCACTTCAGTAGAATTGACTTATCTTTTCAAACTTATGTTCATGGAAGTATCTTTTGCAACTGTAGGATTGGGATGCAAAGCCTGATTATGTATGTATTGAAGTTCTAGTGGATGTTTTCTGCAGTTAAACCTCCATATTACGAATTTCCATTGCGTTCTGGTGCAGAATCAATGTATTTGCATTATACTTTTCATACTGTGCAGTGATGTCAGTGGTAGGGACTAATCTTACTGGGTTTGGTTTCTGGTTTGAGTTTTTTTGTTTTGTTTTTATTGCTTGTCTATGCCAGTGTCCTTATTTTATATTGTCTTTTTTTAGAAAAGCATGATAAAAATGCTGTTTATTGAATTTGGGTCCACCGACTTGTCCTGCTTTTTCTGTTACTTGTTTTAGAAATTGGCATGTTTATCTTAAACGGGCCTTTCCAGACTTAATGTCATTACTTTGAAAGGTTGCTTTTTGTGTATTTTCCTTTTTCTTTATTTTTTCTTTTTCTTTCTGTTTTTTTTTGCGCATGCACTTTTCTGGCTGGTAGGTGCTGAGTAGATGGTGAAGTTTACAGTTTACAGGTGGACTGCCAAACTAGTAAAGGGGTGACATGCTTTTCTGGTTGTAAAGGCACAGAAGACCAATAGCAGAAGTATAAAAGGTCATCAGGCTCAGTCAGCTTTGAATTTGTGCAAAATGTCAGTAGATTTGGCCTGCAGAAATGTAGGCGAATCAGACAATTAGGTCAGTCGGCATCAGATGTGGGCATTATCTTGTTTGTAATCAATTGCAGCACAATGAGCTTTGTAGCCTTGTCTGTAATGAAGTGGACTTGATTAAATGTTATGAGAAATGAAAACATGATACGCCTTTGAGGGGATTTAAGAAACGGGGTATGCAACCAAATTTCTTTCTTTTTCTAGTCTGGAAATATAAATGGGGGAAATTATTTTTAATGTTTGGTTGTCAAAAAGGACTCAAAGAAAAAAGAATGGTGGCTCTGTTAGTTGGTTCTCAAGTAAAATGAAGCTTTGTTGATCAAGTTCACAGAGGTTCTAAGGTTCTGTTTTCTGTTGATCTCAGAGGGAACTGTGATTTTTGTAACATGCCCTTGAATGTTATGCAGTGAAGTCTGTACAGTAAAATCTGGTTTTGTGTTACTGTATAAAATGGAGGAAAGAGCCTTCTCAAGCCACGAGAGCTGGATACTGAGGTTTGCAGTAGAAGATTTCTGTACAATACACATTTGCTAATAGTCATAAGGAATGCTTGCAAGGGATTGGGTGGTGTTTTAGTATAAGTCAGGGATGGTGTTTCCAGACTTTTTTCTTTCCTAGGTAAATAAATTGGGTGTAGTGGTAAAGCCCACTGAAACGTGGGAGACCGTGTCTCTGAGGCAGCATTGCTGGTTTCCTTTCTGGTGGTGCCTTCCCTATGCAGTGCTTTGCTGCTTGCCATTAAAATCGAGTTTTTTGCTACCTTGGCATCAATGCTGAAGGGTGCTGTCCCATGGTGTGAGATTTCTCAAACGAGCAGTAACATTAACGATGACTTCAATCCCAGTTTCCTTCTGAATGTGCTGACTTGGGTGGCCAAAGTAATGGTTTGGACTTTGCAGTGTGACTGGATTTGCCATAATGAAAGTACGTTAAGATTTTAAAGCTCTTCAAACTGCCCTTTCAGGCTCTGTCCCTCATTGGGTATGTTAACAACAGAAAGGGATAAGTTGTGCAACCAAAGGGAAACTTTCCCTCCTTCCCTGAGTTACAGGTCTCCCAGAGGCATCTATTTCTATAATGCACAAGGTATTCTAGAAATTATGCAGCTGGAAATGTGTCATATGGACAAGTGTGAGGAAGAGCTGTGACTTCCCGAACGAAGACATTAGTAGTGAGCCATCCCTGGCTGAAGCAACTCTGAGTGCAGGCAGTGTGCTCTGTATACACAGAGGAGATGGCATCGCTGCCTCTGGGACAACCTGCCGGGGTGCCTGGATTGTCTTGGGCAAAACATTGCTAGAGAAGAGCACACATTTTTATAGGTCAAAACATGACTTACTGTTAAAGTGAAAAACCCATCAGTTATTGGCAGGAGTTGATGTTGTTGGCTGCTTCCTTCTCTGGGCTGGGGCTGCTGCTTCTGCTGGTCACTGTCAGCCTTTTGGTGTCTTTCACTCGTGATTATTGGAGGCCTGGTTGTTTGATCAGTGGTCACTAATAGTACACATGACTGTGTTCCCTTAATCAAGGACCCTTGCTTTCAGTCATCTGCACCACAGGCACAGGTCGAGAAGACGTTTGTCAATATATTCAAATAGCAAACGTGGCACAAGGGGCGTAGCTGCTTGGTAACCTGTGTACATTTAATTGACTCTCTCTGCTCCGCATCGTGCGTTTTTCTGGTGGTTATGCTCCCTCAGATAATTTTTTTTCTGTGCCTGGATTGAGCACTTGAGCTGCAGACATAGTGGTTCATTTCTTCCATCTCTGAATGTTACTTTTGGATATGGCCCAGCCTCCGTCTCCCCACTGAACAATAACAAAGGTGTTCCACAGGGACCTTTGCTAGCCCAGCAATGGAGCACTGGCAGGCTGCTCATTAGTCTTTTATGTCTCTCCTTATCAGTTTTACTGTGAAACTCCCTATCGCTTTAGTTGCACATGTTGGAATAATTAGACTTCCTGTTCAGCAGGTTTGTATAGCATTGATTTTGGCCTGAAAGTTCAGGGGAGGGGAAGGTTACTATTAAATAATTTGAAATGGCAAGTATGTCTTTGGTAGTTGCCTTTTTCCATCGCGAGGTGGGTTTAAAGCAGTCTTGCACAAAGAGAGCAGACTTTCACGCTACTCATGTAGGAGGTGTTTTGACTTGCATTAGTAAATAAGTGAAAATAAGTCTTAAAAATAAACCTATTTTAAGAGGAAAAGAGAGGATGGGGTGATATGGACGATATTTGGATGATACTCTCAGGCACATGATGTGACTCCTGGAGTTGCCTGCACAAGTACAGGAGTTGGACTGGATGATCCTGGAGAGTCCCTTCGAACTCAACATGGTCTATGATTCTGTGATATCACTGTTTGGTTGGAACAGAACTTCCCATCATTCCCATCATTCAGGGGCTCTGGGAACACAGCAGGTATCAGATGGACTTGGAGCATTTTGCCAGCCACTCTGGTCTTATTGTTATGGGAAGGGAGTGTGGGGCAACTTTTGGGGCTTGAGGATTTTTTTCTCTTCTTCCATTCATCTCCTTCTTGTTTCTCGAATTATCTTGGAGTTTGCTGCAGCTTATGGCTCACCATCAAAGTGAAATGAATTTTGATTTGTCTTTATTTTGTTAATTCTCTCCAGTCTTGAGATTGCTGTAAGAGTGATTACAACTGAGAAAGCTCTGGCCAGCTCTTGCCGTGGTGTATAATCACAGTGTCTTTTTCAGATTAGGGGAAAGTATGATTTGTTTAGTTTGTCCTGCCTAGAGGTTATTTTCTCAAACAGCAAGACTAAAAAGGACAGTATAGCTTTGTAAAAGTAACAATCTGCAGAAGTTGTAGTTTTTCTCAGGAGTTTTCTATTTTCCTGGGTGCGGTTTGTATTCAGGCCCGTAACAATATAAAAGATACTAAAGGAGAATGAGGAAGGGGGCATTCAGTTGCTGTGCCTTTTGGAGAACCAAGAGTTTGTATAACTTTATGTACCAAGTAGTCTCAGTACATTATAGAAGTTATTTTTTTGTGTGTGAACCTGTAAGATCAACCTCCTTGGAGGTAATCTTCAGTCTTTGTATTTGAAGACCTCAGCTCCTATCCTATCATTGTGGAAATTCCTCCTGAAAAACTCTGTTTAAAATTGTGTTTGTGAGACCTGAAGCCATTAATGTTTACCTTTAACATATCAAACATTTAATAGTCTCATTGCTTTTTAAACAGAGGCATCAGTATGTGCGTGTAGGAAGATCAGCTGTATGGTTGTGCCATTGTATCCTGTGTTGTTCATTAGCTGTTTTTTTTCAGCTTAGCTGGTGTAATGTGGAAAATAAAATTGTTTAATGTTTTAGTGCAGAGCACCATTTTTTCCCTGTGTCCTTTGAAATGTTGAGCATAATTTTCAGTACTATGAAAAATAAAATACTAAAAACCATGAAAAGAAATATAAAACAAGCAAAAAGGAGAAGATACCTAGAATGTACAATCAATAAATATTGAACCTGATGCTAGCAGAAAATATCCTCAAAGTGCCTCAATAGCAAATAAATAAATAAAACAAAGACAAAGCAGATGGTGTGATAGTATTGCAGTGGAGAGAAGGGCAAGTGACTCTGCCATTTGAATATAAAAAAGGTTTTAAAAGGCATTCTAATTAAGTGCTGCTCACAGCTCTGCATTTACTAATAATATTTGAGTTCTGAGATAAGTCGCAAATGACACAATTCCAAGGATGTAGGATCTGTTTGCGTAAAACAAATGAGTTGAAAATGGACTTCTAAAAGAAGAATTTCTAAATAGATCTGTAGGAGAGAAGTTGCTGTTGGTTATTTTATGGGGCAGGTTTTCTATCTCAATTTTTTTTTGTATTATTTACAGTTACGGCTTGAATGGTAATGCTGCCTCTTTGTTTCTGACTATTCTCTGTCTATACGTTTGCAAACTGTTGGGCAACTTCAACCATAACAGACAAACAACGAAGCTTAATTAAAAATTAAGTGCTAGGTAGAGGAGAGAGTCAAATCACTGGAGCTGTTGCTGGAGGTCAGCTGCCCAGTCAGCGTTATATAGGTACTGCTCAAAGCAATGGCAGCCTCACACCACCTCAGTAGCAGTGAGTAAATGGGCCAGTGTTGAGAGAGGGGTTGGGAAGGCTGGCAGCACCCGAGGTGTATAGTGGAGCAAGCCATGCAGCAGCTGGCTTTTCAGGGACTGAGGGCAGAGTATCGGTTGGGTGGAAACCAATTTTTATTAGCTCTGTTGGTCACCAGGTGTGAGCGTGTTTACATAGTGGTTCTTACTGGGGAGGAAACAACCCAGCACTAATGAAGCCTGTCCAGAAAGTGAAATCTGTATCAGAAACCTTGGCCATATTGACACCAAGCACAATTTCCCACAGTTATCTGAAAATGCTTCCCATAGCCACGAAGTAGTGTGCTTTTATTCAATGAAGTACCAAAGCGATGGTGCAAGAGCAGGATATCTGTGTGGAGCTTGTCCAGTTGTCCAGCTTTTTACGTGCAAATCAAGGACTATTTCAGATTCTGAACTAAGAATTTGACAATCAGGCAATACTTTGAACATGAGCATTTCTCCCTTAATTTTGTGTGCAATGACTGCACACGGAGGCACCAGAGAAATCTTCGGAGCAGTTTCTAGTTGTAATAATGCCTCAAGGATCACTTGAAGCAATGGACGAGAAAATGACACTTGACGGTAGCTCTGTGCTTGAGAAAACCCAACACAGGGAAAGCCATTCCTGTCCTCCTGAATGAAGAGAAAGTACATGATGGAGGAGAGCTAAGGAGGAATAGCAGAACATGCGCTACAAGGGGATGTCTGAAAAATTAGATCACGATTGTGATGGTGTAGCATTTATGTATGTGTTTGTACGTACGATGAGAAGATGGAGTTCAGAAGCATTTTCTTTTTATGGAACCAAGTTGTGGACTTTCGATTTCTCTCTGATTAAATAAAGCCTACCAAAACCAAATCAAAACCCCAACACACTATATATTCAAGAAAATTCAGACATGTATGTGAGAGCATTAAAACTGAAGACAGTATTGTTTTAATCAAGTATTTCCTAGGGTTGCTTTGACTCCCTTAGATCTGTTGGTAAAATTTCTTTAAGCTGCAGATAAAACTGCCCAATTTTCCTTCAAATTTCCTTTCCTTAAAAATAATGTTTGAAAATGCATATTTCGTGTTATTATTTAAAATACTTAGTGGGAAAATAGGTGATGTGATAAGAACAGCTAATACACAGACAAAGAATAACCTAATTAATGCTGAAGTAGTTAGCTGTAGAGAAAGTGAGCTGTAGAGAAAGTGAGTGTGTACCACAACAGATGCATGTAAGTAAAAGAACTGCATTTTCCCTTCCAGTGTCATGTAAAGAAAACAGGGAGAGCTAGGTATGCCCCTTCATTTCTGGACTCAGATTCTCTGCAAAATCAGCGTGCTATGAGGATATTTATAGCTGCAGGATTAGATGATCTTGTCTTTCAAGAAAGCTCAAGGAATTTTAATTTTAGTGTAAACATAAGTCAATAGAAAAAAATCCCGAGGAAGAGTCTGTGTTCTACTTTTCTGACTGTTTTTGTCAAAACAAAATGCACCCTAAGATTGGAACTGAAGCTTGGGCATGTGCTGTGAGGGGAAAATGGTAGCTACGTAAATGTAAAATGCTTCTAGGAGTTTTAAAGCTGTGTGTCTGGCAGTTCTGGACTAACCTCGCAGCAGAAAGAATTTGAGAGAATGGTGATCTGAGAACTGCTCCAGCTTGGAACATGCGATTTGGAGACGTGGAAGAGAAAATTAATCAGAATAATAGGTCTGGCCCTTGCAAGTAAGTTGAGCCTAATGAAATTAATATCTGAAAATAAATTGTAAAGCCAATCTGCTAGTATATAATAGGACCTAAGAGGATGTTTGAAAACCTGTTAGTAACTCCTGGGTTTTTCTGCAGAGGAGTTCCCAGGAGTAGTGTAAGAGTATCTGCTTTTGTTTTCCCACAGAATATTTAAGTTGCAGTAAGGAACCCCACTACAGTTGTGTGTGTATGTTTCCTGTTGCAATCAAGTGACAATTTGGTTCAACTTGGAAGAGGCTGAGATGCCTGCGAGCTGGACTGTACAGTATCAGCTGGGTAAAAGTTTCCTAAAGTCTTTTGGCAGTGTCTGACTTGTACAAAATGAAATGTGCTGCAGCAATTTATAGTTTGCATGTGTGCCTATTAACCAATGATTGAATTTATTCTAAGCATTAACATGCTTGTTTATGACAAATCCTGGAATAGCCTATTTTTTCATTAGACTTCAAGGCTAAATTTAATTGGAATCTCGTCAGGAGGACAAGCTCGTCTGGTTGCTTTTGAATGTGTTTAAGGAGAGTTTCGTAACTCCTTCTTTGGTATTCCTCCAGTGAGGCCTGATCCTTTTTTATCTATGAAGTTTAAAGCTTGAGGGGACAATAAAGACTCAAATCAATTGGAAGTAATTGCAACTAGATCATCAGCATAGTTTTGTTTAATTTACAGTGTTTATTTAGTGCTCTCCTGTTGAAGAAGTTTAATCAAATTGCTCATGCTGCGGGGGACTGCAGGGGGGGAATATCAACGATCCGGGTGCTTGTTTTGAGGATTCTGCCTTATGTGTGTGTAGCTCTGCATTTAGGAAAGAAAGATTTTTAATACCTGGTGTAGCGGCTAGAGTGGTTCCTCTGTAACTGGGCATGGTGACAGAGGGGCTCCCTTTTGGCTGGGTGCTTTCAGTGGGGCCAGGCTTGTCCCCCATTGATGCTCTTAAATCATTGAGTGAGAGGAGCTCTGCTTTTAAGTTCCATCATGCAGCGACATAGGTGAAATGAGCCCTATGAATGTTGTTAATGCAGTGAGTACAGTTGTGTTAATACCATGTTCCTGGTATTTTGGGATAGACAAAATAGCCTCTAGAAGCTCTTGGCTCATTGGTGGTTGTTTGTACTTCTTGTTTAAGTGTGCCCTTACACTGTTCATCTTTGAGGGCTGTGTTGGTGGTGCCTGATGCAATATTACACTATGCAGAGCTAGAATCCTTAACCCCCCAAGTTTGAAAGTGTGCGCACTCTGGGGCTACTTCAGGCCACTTTCTTCAGGGAATAAGGTTTGATGGGGACAGCTGAAAAGCAAAAGTCTTGACCTTTGAACTCACGGAATGTCGCAGAGGATTATTCTTACCCAGTATGCAATTAGTTCATGTTACAGGGAAGAACAGTAACCCATTTCTTTGTGCCTTTATTCCCCCTCCTTGAAATTCCCCCATGCATATACTCTCAGTTTCAGCAATACGTATGCTTTTCTCAGATTCACTAATAAGTCTGAATTTCTTTCAGGGTGAAAGAAAAACATGATGTAAATTGAGGTTCTGTGATTCTATTTCTGCACATCATGTTTGCTGCTGTTGGCACTCCTGGGAGGAACCATTCCTCTGGTCTTGGTTTTAACAACAGTTTGTGGGAAAAAAATAAACCAAACAATACGGTTGCTGTTGCAAGGCTGAGATTAGGGAAATGTATTCAATCATTAGAAATTAATGAATATATGGCTTTTCCTCTTGAGATAAAGAGTGAAGAGTCTGCAATCTGAATCATTCCTTTAATGAAGGTGGGATGTTATTTACGCTACTTTTTTCAGGTTTTCAGGTAGTAAGAATTACTTGGTATTCTATTCTGCAAATCTGACTATATTGATTATTTGTACAATATTTACTTGTTTGTTCTTCTTGAATTCTATGCATGTTTTTATTTCCCAACCCCTTTTTTAAATGCATTAGCTCTCTGTGACAGCATTCTGTAGTATTTATCCATAATATTTGTATTTATCTCTTCCATTGATAAGGTAAATGTGATGGAAGGACACACTGTTTATGTTTGTAAAGTTTCAGTAAGTTTGTAGCCAAAACTGTTGCTGATATAGAGTCCTGGAACTTGTTAGCTGTTCATTTACATCTTCAGCAATAGTATAAGTATGTAAGTTCTGAGTAATATTACCTTTGCATTAGTCCTACAGCTTTCTTAACAGTAAGGAAGGAATGCAAATCTTTAGAGGCTCATCTGGGGTTTTGACATCCCAATAAAGCTAAATGTTTTTTGGCATGGAGCATTTAAATGCTGACACAGATCTTGTATACGATTGGTATGGTTTAGAAAGCCTGCAAATGGCAAGCCTGATACTGGACAGTTGTCTTGGTGGATTTGTTAGAGCCTTTTATCCCTTCTGCCCCATGGCAGAATACAGTCAGCTGAAGACTCTCTTTGTGATTGTCACAAGTTTCAACTTTAAACTGTTTTATAAATTCTATGCTTTGTCATGTAAGTTTTGCATATGCTTTGTTCTGTATCATGTTGTTAAGAAATTTAAAAAACTTTGAGAAACTTGCACTGATTGTGGGACAGTTATCGACTATTAAGATAATATGACTATCAATGTCCCTGATTGATTTATTTATTTTATTCAGTAATTTTTTCACTGAGAAAAATCTATCTTTTTGAGGTTTTGGTTTTTTTTTTTTCATGGATTTACAAGTCAGTATCTTTTTCTGTCACTTAACAGATTAGGAACCTTGAACAGTAAACACACATTTTTTACCCTGTAATTGACAGGACTTTATATTCTGACTGATAATTACCCTTGATATTACCTGCTTCAGTTTTTGTTCAGTGATTTGTAGGATGAGGTTCCTGTTGTTTCCTTTGCCTGCAGAACTGTATTTTCAGTGACTGACTGAAGGACAAGTTTTAGATAACTACAGGCTTGAGCCAGTGTTTGCAGGATTCTAGGCAATGCTCCTAAATTGTCCTTTCTGTATCCATAATCTGATTCAAGGGTGCTCCCTATAAGGACTGATGTTTTTGTTCAGGCTTCTTTCAGATGTCTTAAATACCTCTGCTTCCATTAAAAGAAAAAAAAGTAATCTACTCCATCTTACTGTTGGGATTTTTCCTACTGGTAAACAGGCCTGTGTAAAACTGCTCTAATTCTTCCTAAATCTTAAAACTTCCCACTCAATTTGCAGACCTCATCCTTAATGTGCTCCTGCACTTTATCCTGCAAACAGTTTGTTCCCTTGTTGCTCTGCTGTGGCAGTCTCCTTGGTTCCCTGGGAAGCTTTTGTTCTGCTCTGGGTCATCCAGTTCTAGCACAGAGAGTTACCCACAGGACGGAGCCCTTCAGGAGGACTCACTGGGCAGGGGTTCATTTTCATGGCAATTGGCTTTCCAGACAGATCGTGTGTAACCTAGTTACTGGACCAGGAGAGATCGGTCAGTCTCTCTGGCTTCTGAATTTTAGTAATTGGAATCATAGAACTGTAATTCTTCTCTAACTGCTGTCTTCCATGTTATATAAAATATTTTATAAATTTGTTTTCTTGAAATGTAATTGCTCATTATTTTTATGCTGAGCTAAAGCAGCTCATGATTAATAACCTCAAGGTTCCCTTTTGTTATCATATACCGAGTCATTTTATCTGTGTTAGCAAGACATAATAATGTATTTCAGTTAGTATGTCTGGTTTTTTTGAGCTAAAGGGTGATAGCAGAAGTGTATCTTGGAATTTCTTGGGTATGCTAGAGAAAAAAAAGGGAAGTAAAATACAAAAAATGTTAGTGGAGTATGGATTCTGTTCCCTGAGATGTTAAAAGCTTGTTAGACTATGAAAACTTTAAAGTGTCACCCTTGTTTTTAAAAAACTGTCTTAATAAGGAGTTCATTTATATGCTTCTGGTCATTCCTAAGACCCTTCAAGCAAGCCTGACTTTGCCACAGGAGTTCAGTAAGGTGCCACTGTGCCTTACATCCATTAATAGAGGTTCTCTACTGCGTGGCAGTACGTATTCCTTTCTGACTGAGACAGCCACTATTTTTATTTTTTATTAGATGAACACAATTTTGAAGGCTCCTCAGTGGATGAATCCATTAAGAGAGCTGCCTAAAGGATATTTTATTTTTGCAGAACATGCAAAAAGTCAGAGTCGCTTTGCAAGCTGAGGACTGTGGTGACATAGTATTTATTTCCCTTAAAGCTGTATTGCATTTGGCTGTTCTGCTGGTTCTCCATGCTTAGAATTTACTAATTGAGGAGAAAAGAATTTAAAAGGATTGAATAAGCATACCCATACTTTTTTTATTATGGTGTTTTCCACTTAAAAAAATCAATTTTTTTCCCTTAACTTACAAGACCTAACAACTTCCTTGGTAGCTGTTGTTTATCTATTTCCCCATCTTAATCACTTTAGACAGATGAGAACCAAGCCATTAACCTCCCAGATTGTGCACGTAGTTGGTATTCCCTAACTGACTGCTAATTAGTCTGAGCAACTACAAGAGTCATACTTTGTTACAAGAAGGGTGAAAATGTCAGGTTCATGACTGCGTATCTGCTCGGTTTAGTAACAACCTCAGTGGTTTTTCTAGCAGTTTTATTTAACGTGACTAGGCGAACAAAGAAGTGTCATTCACTTTGAGGCTGAACTTTCTGAGGCAACGGGGCAGGGAAAATGGTGCAGACTTGGAAAGTGGGCATGAAACTGGGATCCTTCAGAGCAAACCCAGGGGATAACGTGAATGGTGAAACTGCAGGGTTTGGCCTTGAACGGAGCTGGTGACTGAGTGATGGTAGCAGTTTATCCTCTGTCCGAGAGATGCTCCTGCTGACCTTGCTGCAATTTTCCCAAGCAGGCCAGAGGTGATCTGGGGAAATCTTACTGGGAGAAGGGGAGAATTAGGGCTTGCTAGACACCAGCATATAGTGTTGCAGGTGGCCTCTTTCTTTACTTTTTTCAAAATTTTTTTTTCCCTTTTAGTCCCTCACTGCAAAGATTAAGTGTGTTGGTAGCTTTTCAGTGCTGTGGCACAATTACTGAGCAAAATGAGTTCTACTTCTGTAACCTGTAACAGCCAGTAGAGCTTATCAAAATTATTGCAAGGCTAGAAAAGAGACTGTGTTTAGAATTTATTTTACCATAGTTAGGACTTCAGATCCTTTCTGGTGCGAACCTTTCATTCTATGTATGACTTGCGGTGTGCAACTGGTCTGCTTGCACATGTGCCAGGGATTGCATATATGTCCACTGAAGTGTTACCCTAGCTGGTGAGTGAAAACTTGCAGTTGGTACCACAGTCATGATCTCCTCTTTGTATCTTTATAAGTACTTGAAAAGTTGACATAAGTTGTCTCTCTACAGTTTTCTCTTGATTTCTGCGGAAACATCACTTTTCAAGCAGAAATATTCCCGGTGACATTTCTTGGACGGACAGGAGGGAGGAAGGGCTTCCATGTCTCTCTTTAGGTAAATGGGCTCTCTTTCATCACCTGCTGCTTCTGTGCTTGATTCCTGGATAATCGTCTCACTGAGAGCATCCTTGTCTGCACGGGAGCCAGAAAGGTTCATGTTTTTCATCTTTGTGCAACTTGAAATTTGGTCTCTACTGGTAGAAAAGGAGAAATTAAGCTGTATTTTCACTTTTGTAACCTTACAAACCAACCGGATGTAGAAACATGGAAATCATTAAGATTTCTTTCCAAAGCAGGGGGGAAACATCCCTCTTTCTGAAGCGTTCCAGCAGTCTTATGGACTATTTTTGCACAGATGGGTTGGGAATCTCCTGTAACAAAAAAATGTTCATTTACCATCTTATTCTGTGGGCTTATCGAGGCAGAGCACTGGTTTTATGGCTGCTGCACACAGTGTCTCTGCCTGTGCTTCCTTGGAGCACAGTGAAAGTGTGCAGGCTCTGCTGGGGCATCCTGGTGGCTGCTGTGCCATCCCTGCTGCGGCAGCATGAGCTCGGGGGGAACTGAAACAAGGAGCTGTGGAAGCACTGAGAAACTGGCAAAGAAAATTTTGAACTTCTTGATTGCATTTTCTTTGAGTTGTAATGAGAGGTCAGATCCCAATTGCTGGCAGCAATCCTGCTAGTATTTCACCAGGATTTTGAGTAAAATTGTTTCAGTTTGGAAGCAACAACTTGGAAACATTAACTTAAAGTCAGTAATGTGAGATGGCTGTAATGTTTAATACAGAGCTTGTGAAATAGCAAAGCTGTGGACAGTGAGCAGGTTGGTTGACACCAGGATGGATAAAAAAATATGCAAAATGTCCTTTTTAAAAATCTCCCTCTTGAGAATAAGGTTGGCAAATTAAATTTCAACCCTAGTTGTTGCTTCTGGAAAGGCCTTACCTGTATGTGTTAGTTTCATTTAAATAATACACTTTGTATCAATGACTTCTTAAATTAAGTAGGTCAAAAGATGAGCCTTTTGTGTTCTCATTTGTTGTATCCATTGTGTAGTCATTTAAAATATATGAGGCAGCCGAAGGGGAGCTGTCCTTTAAATTTTTTAGATCTCTATTTTAATGTCTTTACATTGGATAAAGTTTTGTTTTCAAAGTGTAAGGACTTTTCTTTTTTTGAGAAGCAGAACAGCTTTTGCATTATGTATTTGCTTTCAGTTTAGCTACCAGATGCAGAGAGAATATTTTCTTTTTGAATAAACTCGGGACTGATAACTCATCTGAGAGCTCAGAAAGTAGGAAAGCCTTTTCTTCTTCCTTTGTCCCTTCTAATATATGAACAAAATGATCAGATGGGAGAAAGTTAGGATTATGTGCATTAAAGCTGGAAGCACACAAAGAACTCCAGGTACCTAACTGAAGACATCATGCAAATTAGGTATCTCACAGGCTTAGTGGTTTTTAGATACCTACTAGAATTGCTTCATATTTCAGTAAATTTGACCATTAGTGAATTGAAAAATTAGTTATCGTCACTTAATCTTAATTAAATCTTAATCTCTCCATTGCATAATAAGTCATTCTGTTTTAAACTGCAGTTTTGTTTGTGGTAAATTTTTTTTTTTCACTTTCTGATGCATTTTTAAGGTGACTTTTAAGACATTTTAGTGGTTTAAGTTTAGTTCCTTCCAAATGCAGTGTATTGAAAACCATAGTAAAATTGGCATCTCAGTATAAATAAACAAATTCACTGCTAACTTCCAAGATGAAAGTTGTAAGAGCAATAAATGTAAGCAAGACTGTGTAACACTTAGAAAAGTGTGCAAATACTGTGTTACCTGCTGGTTCTGGAAAAAGAGGTACCAAAGTAAATGTAAAGACTACATTTAATTGCAAATGAATCCTTGAGATGTATCAATGAATAGAAATGAACTTCTAGAGGGAAATGACAAAAGCAATTTTAATGTAAGGTTTTGTGCTTAGTGATGTGTTTACTTTCCGATAATGACTTAAGCCATCTGTTTTATTTTTCCTTCATTTAGACCATAACATTTATCTAAAATTACTTCAAAAATAGTCTTAGGCTGTCTCTTCTGTTTGTTGTTACCTCCCTGAGTTCCATGTACTATTAGAGCGTATATTCAGCCACAGAGGCAAGCAAAAAGGAACACTGCCAAGGTGCAGACTACAACATCACTTTATCTTTCTTAAGTGTTGAAGGACAGATGCATAGAAAAGCGGGGTTCTTTTATTATGACTTATGCTTTGCTGCAGAAAACTAACCAGTAATTTTCAAACAAGGCCAGTGATATTACTGCTGCTAGTCCTAGTCTGCCAAGCTAAAACAGAGTACTTTCAGTTGGAAGGGCCCTACAATGATTATAAAATGTATGAGCCTCAGATGTACTTTTAGATGTGCTTGCCTGTGTTTTCACCTCATTTTCCCCTGCAGATTACTTTGTGCATCACTGGCAGAGTGTTCAGATGAGATTTCTGTCCCCTATAGATGTGAACTTGAATTTCCTGCCATTTCACATACTGGGGGGGGGCGGGGGGGAAAGAATGAAATAACCTACAAGCAGATCCTTCCAAGCACAATTCCTGGAAACTGTATACTGTTGTGGGCATGTTTATTTTCTACTTGTCTCCTTGCTGTGATAACCTCAATTTTTAGAGGAAGGGAGCAGACAGTTTATTTAAAAACCTGTTATAGCAAAATGTCATTTACATAAGCAACAGCAGATCCTTTCGTGCTACTAAGCTCTTTTTTCCTTTGCAGACACTAGGGAGACTTCTTCTGTGAGTCTGACCAAAGGATGCCTCCTGGACTCTAGAGCTACCATATCCCGTAATGTTAGAAAGGCTTCTTCAGCAGGGGCAAGGCTGAAAACAAACTCAAGGTCAAACAGTCTCATATATGCTTAAAGAAATTGCAAAGGGCTCTACTTTAACTTTACTTTTCAGGATGATCAGGAGCTCAGTCCAACCTTTAGGTTCCATTTTTTGCTTGTGGTTCGAGGCTGTTTTGCCTTCAAGTCTTAGTGAAGTCAGAGGATAAAGAAATGTTCTTGGTGATGTGGTGGGGCTTTGCAGTGGTTTTTCATGCCCTTCTCCTCCTTTCCCCCAGCTGCTCCCCCTGTGGTTACATCCAAGCCTCAGCTTTACATTGCTGAGACTTCATTAGTTTTTGCTTGGATATTACTTGGATATTACTTGATACCAGAAATTGGCTGCTTTGCATAGATATGTCTGCTGACCTCCTTTGGACAATATGGAAACTTAAGCAGTTCCTCTTTCTTCAGTTGGATCTAGAAGGGGTAGTAGAGCACTGATGGCAGTGCTCTGGAGAGTATTTGTCTTGATTTATGGGTAGTGACAGACCCTCCCAAAGACAACTAGAATGACAATAATTTCCCATTTGGATTAAATGAGGGAGCAGTTAAATACTCTTTCGTTCAGGTGAGACAATAGTCTCAGGTTTTTTTCTTAAAAATGATCTTGAGAACAAACACAGAGGCTTGTGCTGAGCAGTTAGAGCACTGCTGGTGGTTGTCTACGTTGTCTTAACTCCTTGACGCTGAATGATTCCTGAAAACACAGAGCAGCATGTTAAAAATCATGTCTTTTTATGACAGTGAATGTTGTATTACTATCAGGAAAAGGGTTTAGCAAATCTCCCTGGAACGCATTCTTTGCTACAGCAGTTTGGGCTTGCAAATTGAACCTGGATACAGAAGAGGCTTGGTGATTGCAGAGACACCTTGTAGATAAACTGTCTTGAACATCTAGCGGTTTAGAGGAGCAAAGTCTGGAGGCTGAGTATAGAAACAAAGGGGAGCAGGGTGTGCAGTACCCCCAAAATACTCCTCCAGATAGTGGTACATTAAAAACAACTTGCCAAGAATATGCCTGATACTGGGCAAAGTGTGAACTATTATGGCAAAGTTTCCTGCTAGTGAGGAGGTCTTGCAGAACACTGTGGAGCTTGGTGCAACATTGTTTCCATTCTTTCATAGGGTTTGTTTGAAAGCTGCTGAAATTGAAAACATGAAAGGAATTTCAGGGGCTGAAAAAAAACAGGACAGACAAATATATCTTAACATTAACTTCAAAGGGTCTGTAATACAGAGGAAGTTGTTGAGGTTGATTTTTTGACTATATGTTTAATACAAAAGGGGAAGAGTTAGTGTTGAAAGCAGAAGAGCATGGAACAAGGTAGTACAGACCTCTGGCCTGAGAGGGGAAAAACTGGCTTCCTCTTCCTTTTGTACGATAGTTTTCAAACAGTTTCTGTTTGGGCTAAACAATTGACCATACCAGTGAGATCTGGTTTTCCTAAATCTGTTATACTTGTCATAAAAGTGCCTCATGATGGATCTCGTGACTTCAATCAGCGTGATTGTGGGTGTTTATAGGAAAACACAGATCAGGACTTCTAATGGCCAAATCTGTCCAGTTGGACTGGTTGGCTAAAAGAGGCCCCAGGATAATGAATTGCCTGCTGTTAAATTATCTGGAGTCACATATTCTGATCTGTATCTAGCACCAGTACGTTACAGAGTAGTACCAGTGAAACATTTCATGGAGACATATCTCCTCTTGTTTGAAAACAAAGCAACAATGCTTTTATTTAAGAAGTGGTCTCAGAGGCATGCAAAGGGAAAATAAGTAGACTGGAGCAGTAGTCCGAATTCTTCTATGGTTTTGCAGAAATTGTATGTAAGGCAGAGTGTTGTGGGAGCACAGCATCATCACAGGCGGTAGGGCAGCAGTTATGTGATGTTGGTGCTCTGGATGGAGTTGCACTTTGGTGAGACAAGTGACACTGTTTTGAAATCCCAGTGGAGATCTGAGATGACTGAACCAGTCATCTTAGTTCCAGGATTGAAATTTGTGGAATAATCACTGAGCTGAGACAAGCAAGCCCAAGAACATGATAAAATAAGCACTAGCAGACTTACTGCCATCTGACAAATGGTGCTAATATCTCAAGGAAGAGCTGACCTCTTCACACAACAGCATAAAGCACATCAGTGACAGCTTTGTTGTTTAACAAGCTGCTTGAATGTATTTCATATCATGATAGGAGTTATTGTTAGTGTTATCTTTGGCACAGGAAGGAAAATGTGGACAACCCTTCCATTGCAAGTCTGTCATTGGAGCCAGTAGGAACTGACTGTGGTTTTATGGAGTTTTGTGTGGTCAGCACTGGTACAGCTGGGAGCCTGGACAGTCAACGAAGGTGATCTCCTCCTCCAGCCTCTGTGGCTTTCAGTAATTTGTGCAGAACAGGAGAGCGACTACCCACTGTACAAGCTGAAATGGCAGTTGAGCCCAATACAGTGTTAGAACAGATTGGTTTTTTGGTGAAACTGTGTATGCCTGCATGCAGAACACAACAGAAAAGTGTAAGGGGTGGTGTGTGGAAGCAGAGTGAGTGCATGAGGCAAGAGAGATCTTTTTTAGCAGGCTGCTATCTGGAAAGAGATTTCAAGTTGGAAGTTTCTGCATGACTGATTCCTAGTTCCCAGGGGAATGATTTTCACTGGGTTTCAGCTTCTCCCAAGAGAAATAACATACCTAAGCTCTATTTTGTAGGTACTTGAGCTAAAAATGGGTAATGCTGAGAAATGCAAACTCACTTCTCACTGAAAACTCAGTATTTCTGAAATGGAACCAAAGTTTATATACTTTCTTTAAGGCACTTTAAGCATGTTTTTAATAGCAGGTGAGAAATCCAACAGGTTAGCTGCTAGTCACAAAATACAACTGCATTTATAATGTAGTGGTAAGGCTAAGTGGGCATATGTCTTGCCTTATGGTTGGCTGCATAAATATGTTAGTGCCTCATAAATCTCATCAAGAGGCCATTTTCTTGCCGTCTCCCAGGTTCACAGTTTGCCTGCCAGCCATTTTAGGAGGTTCTTGGGAGGAGAGTTGTGTGAGTGGCCAGGGACATGAAGGCAGAAGAAGCTTTAGTTCTGTCTGTAATGCTTTCCTCTGCTGATCTGCTTCTGAATCCCTGCAGAAGTAGAGTGGCCTCTTTCTTCTTCCTCTTTCATCTTCCTCATCTCCTTCTGCTACTGCCTTTTGGAAACTGCAATTTCTGATATGACCTTCAAATTCACTAGCATAGCACCGTAATTGAGCTCAGCCACCAAAAGTGGGGAACAGGAGCTCTTCTTGTATAACTCAGCTCTAATGAGGTTTTTAGTACCAGGACACAATACAGAAGTAGGTAAATCCAGTTGTTTAATGCAGGCAAAATTACAGGTTGACCACACCTAACCTGGGCTAGAAACATGTAGCACAGCTGTCTTTGTGTAACAGGAATATGCTTAATGAAGTGCAGCTCTGCAATAGGAAGCAAATCTTTGTTTGGTGGCTTCAGCAGGTGCTGTTTACGGATGTTCCTGCACAGCCTGGGGGGAACCCTCAAGAAGAGAGTGGAAGCCGTAATGCTGTAGGAGATGAACATCAAAAGATGGGGCTTCCCAGCACTGCACATCTCACTGAAGATTCCTGGGCTTGTAACGCAGGATTTAGCCCAGATGTTTCCAGCCAGAGGTCTGGTTTAGTCCAGCATCCTGCCTCTAATAATGGGCAGCAGTAATGCTTAGGGGAAAAAGTGTTAGGAAAGACAGCGATTCCTCCCATCTTTTGGCAGCATGCAGTTCAGGGGCTGTGACCAACAAAGTAATGTCTGCACCTTTGTTTAAGAGTTCTTGACTTTATTTCATGAATACATCTAATCATGTGTTAAACCATTTTAAATTTTTGCCTTCACAACATCCTGTGACAATGAGTTCTGCAATTAATTGTAGAATGGAAAAAGTACCTCCTTTTCCTCTTGTCTTTAAACAAGCTGCCTGATAAACTTCAATTTATACCGCCTAGTTAATTTATTCTGAGACCTGGTTTCCTATTTGCTTTGTTGCCTATTTGCTTCTCCTCCAGAACTGTCATTATTTTCACCCTTCTTTTCGAACCTTCCCTCATTCTGCTATATTCTTCTCCAAGAGAGGTGTCTCAGCACGGCAGCTCTAGGCTGCACCAAGGATTTGCAGAGGCACTGCAGCATTCCCTGTTGTGGTGGGTATCCTTGACCTGTTCACTCCTGATGTTCCCTTTGCTCTCCCAACTGACACTGAGCTTTGCTGTCTGTGAATGAGTGGTTTCTCACTTTAAACTGTGGTGGCTCCAGGGTTTCCATTCACTATATTGGCTATTATTTTGTGCTGTGTGTGTATGAATACCCAACAGGTCTATCTGTGGCTCTTCATAGTTAGTTCTCCTGATTCTGTAATCACCAACAAACTTTATCATCCTGCTGCTTGCTCCATTTTCCACATAAATAATGAATATATTGAGTAACACAAATGCAAAACCAGGGCTGTTGTGAAAACTGGCTATTTATTCCTGTGCTGTTTCTTCTCATCTAGGCAGTTGTTCATTTGCAGAAGGACCTTCCATCTTATCCCATGGCAGTTCAATTTCTTTAAAAGCCTGTGGTGAGAGACACTGTGAAAGGTTTGTTAGAGATCCAAGCACACACTATATATCACACATACCAGACCTATCCATGTATGTCATGGAAGTCTGTTGTAAAGAGGCCATGCCATAATGGCACTCCACCAGTATATCATATTTATTTGCACACCTGCTAATTCTGTCCTTACAATTTCTGTCAATTTTCTTAGTGTAGGGGTGAGCCTGTAGCTACCAGCCTGTAGTTCCCTGGAGCCTTTTTATTGACACTGGGAACACATCCTCAGCTTTTTATAGACTGCACTTTTTTTAGACTGCACTTCAGACCCTGCACTTGGGTCACAACAACCCCAGGCACCAATACAGGCTTGGGGAAGAGTGGCTGGAAAGCTGCTCAGCAGAAGGGGACTTGGGGCTGCTGGTTGACAGCCGGCTGGGTATGAGCCAGCAGTGTGCCCAGGTGGCCAAGAAGTCAAATGGCATCTTGACCTGCATCAAGAACAGTGTGGCCAGCAGGANAGGTTGTAGTGAGGCAGGGGTTGGTCTCTTCTGCTGTGCCCACAGTGAAAGGATGAGAGGAAACAGATTTAAATTGCAGCAGGGGAGATTCAGATTGGACATCTGGAAAATTTTTTTCACTGTAAGGGTGACTGGGTATTGGAATAGGCTGCCCAGGGAGGTGGTGGAGTCACCATCCCTGGAGGTGTTCAGGAGGCGTCTGGATGTGGCGCTGGGTGATATGGGTTAGTGGTGATGTAGGGAGGTGGTTGGACTGGATGATCTTGAAGGTCTCTTCCAACCTTGATGATTCTATGATTCTACGGTATCTTGTTTGTTAAGTTTGTCTTAGAGGGAAGCTAGGCAGCGTGATTAATAATTTAGTGGTTGTATGTTGTAGTGCCTTTAAAATTCCTGGATGAATAGCATCTAAATTCTGGTAGCCTGCTGTTGGTCCTATAGCCTGATCTAACAGTCCTGTGTTTTTGACAGTCCTCTTGCACCTGTATTGTCTTCGTGCTCCCATCCACACCTTGCATTTTGCTGAGTTTCATGAGAGTCGTGGCTACTTTGTCTCCACTGTCCCTTGGCCTTGCTGGGTAGGTGGCTGCCCCAGCTGCTTTCTATATGTGAAACAGGAGCTGGAAAGAAGGAGGCTGCTGGGAGGCAGGAACTGTGGCTGTGGGGGAGCACCTCTTTCTGCCTCAGTCCTGGTTTATGCTGGTTTAAGCAGGGCCAGAAGCTGTGGCAATCATTATATGTATATAAATATTGGCTTTCATTGCATGAATTACTTGCATGGAGGGAGTAATTGAATGTAGTTGTGTCCAGTCCTTATCACTTGGAACAAATCTCATTTTCAATTAAAATAAACTTATATAGATGAGGTTTTTTCAAGTTTTTGCATAGATAATGGATTTATTTATTATATTAATGCATACTTTTCTGGTTTGGATTATATCCATAACAAAATTTTAATGCAGCTCTTCAAATGTATAAGACATTTAAAGAATTTAGGATCAGAGTGAAGGGGAAGATGTTTATTGTTCAGAAGAGTTAATGTACATTTTGATTTTGAAGCAGTTCAAAATTCAGTGTTTCATATTAATTTCTGCCATTCATCTTGAATATGTGTATCAAAAATCCTCAACTGTGTGCAGGCTGTATTTTGATGTGGATCAGGCTTATGCTCTCATGTCACTAATGGCTTTCGGGCTGTTTTTCTGTTTTTTACTTCCTGCAAAGAAAAGATGTAATTCATTGTTCTACTCTCAGTATTTCTGAGGTGAGACAGCAGTGCTGTTTTCTTCCTCTCTTACCTGCTTCATTTTCCCCTTTCTTGTCTTAGTGTATGTGGATATTTTTTTATTCTGCTTCAGTTGCGTGTGTGTGTCCCATAGTTTTCCTTAATTGCTTTTTGCTCCGACTGTGCAGGACCCTGGCTTGTATGTGTGAGGTTTGCACAGCCGTTTTTATCTAGTTTCTGCCTTTTTCAATGGATTCTGAATCAACTTCCCTCCCTTGAATCAATTGAGGTAATGTGGCGTGGTGTTGCTTAGCAATGTTGGGAAGCTGAATACCGCCTGGGTGATGTGTGCACCATAACCACGCTGAGCAGAAGAGACTACCTGTCCTCTGTGGTCCATGCAGAGAAGAAATCTCACATTTTCTAACATTTTCAACATTTTTGCCCTTATGTGTTTGGGTTTTTTTTTCTTTAATGTTGCTGAGTGACAGTTTTATACACTTACAGATGTTCTTTTCTCCTTCTTCCTGATATTTGCAAGTGTAAAAAACTTTATAGCGTGTGGGATCAAAATATAATTGGGATGTCAATCTTTAAAGAGCTGGGTATCTAATTAACTGTCTTGAGATAGGTATGTTTTCTGTCTTCCTCCTCCACATACCAAGCAAAGCTGTCGTGGAGGCAGAGCTGAGCTTTGTAGAATGCTTCAGACCTCCAAATCAGCACAGACTGGCAGTCAATCTACAGTGCATGGCAGAGGATTAAAAACCAGGATGAATTCAATACCTTCAACCATGTAAGAATACAGAATGAGTTATTTCAGCAGCAGATGTAAAGATGGTAATGGAAGTTATTTGCTCTGAAATATTTCTTGAAAATCGTTGATGCTTACATTGAAGTATCTAATTTTTTAGCTGTGAATAGATTTTACTGTCATTTAAATGGCAGAAGAACTGTATTTTTTTCCTACTTCCTTGTTTTGTTGTTCTTCTCCAAAGCCAAGGGAATATACATTTAAAAAAGAAAATCTGCTACTTTCCTTCTCTCCCTTATCTTCTTTTTAATAAGAAGAACAAGAATAATGACATATAAGTGAATCAAATATCAAATATCTCAATTTTACCAGGCGGTTGCTCTCATTCTTCACACAATGTCAAACAGCATGGGGTAGCACCAGATGTAAGTCATGCGGTAGGACAAATGTGAAGGTGGTATTTTCCTCTTCTAAACCAAACAGAATACAAAACCACTGTTCTTTCTTATGATCCTGGGCGGAGACTTAGGGAGTGTTCCCTGTAACCCCTGAAGGACTTGCAGACCCTGACATCTTTTCTTTCTTTGATGACAATCATATTGAGTGTAGCTGTATAGCAAGTATAAAAACTTCATCAGACTTTTTTGTGTGTATGTGTGCATTTCATGCAGTAATGTTTGTGCTTCAGTAAGTGCAAGTCCGCCATTCTTTTTCAGAAACTCTCCCTTGGAAACTTTGGGTACAGTTGGCCAAAGCAAATGGGTAAAGCAATCACAGCCTCCAGGCGCCTGGTACCCACTATCTCAGCACCACCAGGTCATTTGTTCCTTTAAGCCCAGACCCCAGCACAGGACCATCTTGGAGAGCAACCTGGCAAACAGCTCTGCCTCTGGCACAGAGGAAAGCTAATGACCTTCGCAGCTGGATCATGGAGGCCCAGCCTGAAGAATGAATCTGGGTGCTGAGGGTGCAACAGTTGATGTCAAAATACAGCCAGAGGCAGACGGTGGTGGTGGTGGAGAGATGCTGTCTGCAGGCTGGCCCCTCTTTAGTGCTGTTTATTAGAGCTGTAAAGGATTTCTTACTAGGTATCAGACTGTGGGGTGGTTGGTCACTCTGATCAGCTACTCCTACCTCTCTTAACCAGTAGTTTTCATAACTGACAAATGCATTTCCAGTAGCCTCCTAGTTGATTCGTTTCTGGTTTAGAACATTTAATCTGTAGTACTCGCTCATTTATCCTTGTCTGTAAGGAAACAAAACGTGGATCTGGTAAAGGGATTTATAGCAGGTTCATTACCATGGTTTCAGCCTGCCTTACGGAGCCTAAAAATAGATACAGGAAAGAATATTCTCTCCCTTCTCTCCCTCTCCCAGCTCTCTAATTGGAATTTCCTTTTTTGTCCCTATCTTTCTGTTGTTATGGATTTACTGACTTGACAGGTCAAGCAAATTTGTTTGATGTTTTGTTTGAAAGAGGGAAATTCTTCATAGTATCTAATACATTGGGGAGTCACTCCCCTGGTTGTGTGCCAAGGCCATTGCCTCCTGCTCCTATCCCTTACACTTGAGTAGTGCTGCTCTGGTAGACTGTAGCTTATTACAAGCTGGTGCCATAGTTCAAGCTGTGTAAGGGACCATCCTCGGCATACCTTTGAAAATGATAACCTTGACACTGCCTGGTGCTCAGCAGGGGAAGCATACAGAGTACACAATGATGTGCTTTTCCCAGCCTGCACTGCTGCCTGAGGAGGTTTCTCTTCCAGGGTCAGTGAGTGGGTGACTCTGTCCTACAACCCCATAACTAGGGTGTTGCACACAGATTAAGGATCATGGCTGTAGTTACAGCAGGAGAAGTTTTAAACTACTGCTTTGTGTACAATGGTGCTGGGGCTGCAGCAGCAAGGAGCCAAGGGAGGCAAAGTGGATGACCACTGCTTCCCCTTCTTGGTCTCCTCGCTGGGGTGGCAGGACAGCTGCACAACCTTGGCTTCGCCTGCTTAGAGCTTGCTTGGGCATGGCCGCACCACCTCCTGTTGCGGTGTTGTTTGTCTATGTACGTCAGAAAAATGGAGGTGGAATGCTGATTGGCAGTTCATATGGTCTCCTCTGATGTGTACTGACTAAACTATGTTTAGCTTTGGGTTGTGTAGTTGAATTTCCTCCTCCCCCCCCTTCCCCACCCCCTTCAGCAGAGGTGTTGACTGTTTCTGTTAGCAGGAGTCCCGGCTGCTTTTAGATCTCTCTCTCCAGACGGGAAGGGCATGGATTGGAATCACACCGATGCCTTGGATTTCCTGCATTGCTTCCTGTTGAATTGGTGGGCCAAAAGCTAGCAGGGAGATAGGGTGTTGCAGGGCCTGTATTCAGTGTGTGACTGCTGAGGTTTGCAGCATGCCTATTTATGTTGGAAAGTAAGTAAATAACCTCACGGCAGGCTGATCAACTCATATCTTTTAGAGACACGTTTTGCAGCAAAGGGAAAGCGTTCCGGGTCTAATTGCAAAGGGAGAAAAATCCCATGTAGTCTGTTAGCAGATTGTATGGCAAGCAAGGTGTCGGTTCTGCCAATCCATTTTTCATGCCTACGCTTTGCTATTGTGCCGAAGAGAAGCTGCAGTAAGTTTACTGATTTGTATGTGTTGCTACTCGTACCAGACCTTTGCTTTCTTCCTGCTGTTGCTTTTGTGGTCAGGGTGCCCTAACCTTTCTCTGCAGGAACTAAATGGAGAAGGGCTGATGTGATGTCAGGGTGCAAGTCCGTTAGTGAATGGCTGCAGTGTGTTGCTCTTCCCCTCACTTTCTTGGCTTATTTACTGGTTGTAAATACTTTCACTTTTCCCCATGATTCTGAACTGATCAGAGTTGTGGCTGCTTGTTCCATATACCATATTGGACAAAATTTTGGTGTTTAGGAATAAGGTGGTACGGGCTAGGTAGGACTGTGGATAGTGATTCTTCTCTTCTTGTCTGGTTAGACAGTATAACTGTGTTTAGGACAACTTGAGGGAGGACCTGCTATTCAGAAGAGATTAAACCTCATCCAGGAGTGTGTGTATGTAGGGGTAGAAGGTTCAGATGCAGCCTGATAGTTTAATTTGTGATGTTTTGCTATGAAATCTTTTCTGTTGCTTGCTTGCTGCACTGCACTCGGTAGCAGCAACATGTGCCCACGCTTTCCTGTTCCACTGTGTGATACTCTGCAGTATTTATGTGCCTGACTTTGGCAGCTGGAGAACAGGAGAAAAGCAGCCCCAAAGTACAGATGAGAGAAATGTGCCTTCTCAGCCTTCAGCAGAGGCAGGGACCTGCCTTGGCCTGTCCAACACCAGGCAGATTATTTGGGGCAGGGGCATGGGCAGGTCGGGGTGGCTGCTTTGTTGTTGTTCTGAAGAACCACTCTGTTCCTCTTGGAGCAGGGGTGAGTTTGCCATCCTTTTGAAGGACGCACACTGGCATTCCCACAAAATACCCAGGGCTTCCTGGCCAGAAGGGGTAGCAATGCAGTGTTTTCACACTTAGTGATTTTTCAATTTCCCTATCCAAACTGAAGCTGAAGGAGTTCCTAGAGGCCTCCAGGGATGAGAGGAAAACTACCATCTGTGTTCAGTCATTTGCTCCCTGGGGATAAGTGCAGACTGCTTCATGCAGGCCAGCCCAAATTGCAGAGCCAGGCCACGTTAGTGACCGTATGAAAATATAATCCTGTCTGGTACTAGGGGGGAAAATTTTCCATACCTGGCAGATGTTTGCATATTCTTTAAGTGGACCTTCCTTCTGCTGTAATGATTCAACCCCCTGGAAATATTCTATGCATGAATTTGCATAAATCAACCTGCATAATATACATCAGTGCACAGTAGTCGATCAATCTCCTTCCCCTCCCATCTATCAAACACTTGTGTTTCAGACTCTGTAATCTTACACTAATTTTTGTTTCCTCCAACCCCTTCCAGTCACTTCCTTGCTCCGCTCGCTGCACACCAGCGCGTTCCACGTGAGAATGCTTCTGTGTGTACACAGTCCTGGAATATGCCCACAGCATTGCATTAGTGCTCACCTCCTCTGTTGAAAAATGCAGAGACTGCGCCTGTTTGTGTTGTATCTGGGGGTGGCGGACAGCTAGAAGCGGAGATAGGAGGTGTATATGTGGAGGAGCTCTCAGGCTGCTGTGTGCATCTAC
This sequence comes from Aegotheles bennettii, assembly GCA_013398125.1. Taxonomy (NCBI): domain Eukaryota; kingdom Metazoa; phylum Chordata; class Aves; order Caprimulgiformes; family Aegothelidae; genus Aegotheles; species Aegotheles bennettii. The sequence continues at coordinate 171,308 of VZRW01014132.1, forward strand.
TGGAGTGGAGAAGTGGGAGCGAGGTCAGAGCAATGCCAGAAGCATCAAATAGGATGCTGTTTGTTTTGTCTGGATAATGAGGCGTTATTTGAAGGCAGTTGCTTCACTTATAGACCTTGTAAGAATCAGAGTATTCATATTCAGGAGATATGAAAAGTAAGGATACTGTTTTCTGGAATCTCGAGGTAGTCAGTCGTGTTATTTGCTTTCTTTAATGGTCACTCAAGAAGTCAGAGCATCTTAATATTTCAAATATAATTATAGATTAGATTACGTTTAAAGAACATGATTAATGTTCCAAAGCAAAAGTCCATAGTGAAAAGCTGTAATTCTCCATTTTTGTGAATTATGACATGATCTTAATTATTTAATTACATTCTGCCTTGGTGAGGCCACATCTGGAGTCCTCTGTCCAATTCTGGGCCCCTCAGTTCAAGAAGGACTGGGAACTGCTTGAAAGAGTCTAGTGCAGAGCCACAAAGATGATTAAGGGAGGGGAACATCTCCCTTAGGAGGAGAGACTGAGGGAGATGGGTCTCTTTAGCTTGGAGAAGAGGAGACTGAGGGGTGACCTTACTAATACAAATATGTAAAGGGTGAGTGCCAGGAGGATGGAGACAGGCTCTTCTCAGTGATGTCCAGTGATAGGACAAGGGGGAACGGGTGCAAGTTGGAACATAGGAGGTTCCGGGTGAACATAAGGAAGAACTTTTTCAGTGTGAGAGTGACAGAGCAGTGGAACAGGCTGCATAGTTACATAGTCTGGGAGTAAGGTTTCATTTCTTGCCTTTTGCAGATACTGGAAGAGGAGTGTGGCTGAAGATAGTTGATGGCCTCCTGCTTTTAAAGAACTGGATTCAATTCTTGGCAGAGTTCCCTGAGTTGTTAGAATTGACTTAAACACCCAGAAAATAGTTGAACTCTTGATAAAGTTTGAGATCTGTGAGCTCTAATTTTCAGAAAGCCTCAAGCTCCTGGATGCAGCCTATAGTAAAAAGATCTGTAATCATGGGTAAAGAAAGCCATGGGATGTGAAATACTTGAAGAGTGAGTTGCCCATAAGAGTCTCAGTTTGGGGATACAGAACCAGTGAGTTTGCTTTGGACTTCAGTCTGTTTGACCTGGATCAATAAATGGATTTAGACTTCAAACTCCCAGTGGAGCCAATATCTATGTGTCTTGAGGACCTGGGTTCTCTGTCTGTAATTCCCTCTTAGGAAGTAATGATAATGTAATGCCTCCTCCTCTCACAAGGTATTGTGAGGTTAGAGTAAGTACTTTTAGAGAGTAAATCAGCCCGCTATACAAAAAGCGCAAAAGTCTTAGCAGAGTACAGGTAGTTAATAAGCCTTAAGGATAGAACAGGGAGGAAAAAATAAAACCTGAGTGCCTTCCCCGTAACGGGCTGTGCTCCCCTGTGTGGTGAATGAGGCAGAGGAGTCTTTGGCAGGGCCAAGGAGGGAAACTGGTGAAAGTTATGGTGTGTAAGAAGAGGAAGGGGTAACTGGTTTGATGGCATACTTTAGCGCAAAGAATTCCTGATTCTTCACTCTTCCTGTAAGGTATGCAATTTTCTTTTACTCAAAGGAAAGATGAAAATTTGTTCTGTTTGAAAATGAAAGCTGCTGTAGCAGCTGCAAAATTTACACCCTTGCTGGAGTTTTCTGGCACTGGGGTGAGAGATGAGTGGCAGCAGCCCCAGACCTCTGTGCTCCTCTGTACGGCTCTGCACCGTGGGAGAGGGAGGCACCCGTGTTGTTGCACATGTGTGGGACAGGACTGTTGACTTCAGGTCCCAGCTCTAGAAGGAAATGGACCTAGTCCTCTGTCAAAGAGCACTTTTTTTTCTCTCCCTCATTTGTCTTGCCCTTTCTGACAATCCTTTTGCACTTTTGGGGGACTGTTTCCAGTTCTTGGCTTCTTATTCTCTTATCTTTCTCCTGCGGTTTCTCCTCCCTTCCAGAATCATTGCCAGAGACCAGACTCCTTGCCTGTGCCGGCCCCCCTTCCCCATCCTTGTCCAATTTTTGTCTCACATGCAGTCGCCTTTTTTCCTTTTGCTGCCTTGTTTTGTGCACTGCCTTGGGATCCCTGCCTGTTTCATTCTCCCCCTCCTGTTTTGGGCCCTTGTCCTAGTCTGCTCCTTTGCCTCCCTGGAGTCTGGCGCCCATCCCTGCTGCACTTCAGATGCACGCCTTCTGCTCCCTCGCTGCCTGGGTGCCAGCAGCCCTGCCATGGTGGCCAGTGCAGGAAAGATGGGCTCCCTCTCTCCCTCACGCCTGGACCCCCTCCAGTTTTGCCAGCCCGGGAAACACACGGGGG